>CM040625.1:80963046-81482335 GCA_022817965.1 Solanum lycopersicoides | reverse complement strand
TTTACTTTTTTTTATATATATAATGTAAAATAATTCAATAATAACAATCAAAAATCAAAATACTTTAGAATTGATAAACATCAACACATTAAAGAAATACTAAAAATCATACGGTTTATTAAGTGTCGATCCTATTTAACAACAACCCAAGATAACTACACATTAATGTTGAAAAAATTACAATATTTAAAGTTTATGTTTGGTTATTATGTTTTGAAAAATTAAACTACATATTACAACAACATGTTTAAAAATTAAACTACATATTTAAAAAATTTAAATTACATATTTGATTACTATGTTTTAAGAAAATTAAATTATGGATTTATAATGTGTATCGATGTCTATCAACTCGAAAGTATTTTGAGATTTGATTGTCGTTATTGAAATATAAAAATTCTAGATAAATGAAAATAATTTTTAAAACATATATATCCTAGTTATGTTATAATTTACTTATACATGTTAAACATATTGTAAATTAATATATACATAAAATACATCTATTTTAAAGTATTATAATTGATAAGTAGGTATTGAGTGATTTTTTATTCATTTGTTTTGAAATATCCACTTAATTAATACTATTCGAATAACTGGTATTTATTCATTGTTAAAATTAGTGAAATAATTTCACCATTTTCTATATATGTTAATTCTTGTACGGAATGATTATAATATAAAAAAAAAATGTGTTATTTATGACATAGTTTTGAATGTCTTAGCATCAATTATTTTTAAAAATATCGAAATTTCAATATAATTTTTCTCTCAAACTATGTCCATTATATAGACTTATCTATTTAGTTGATTATATTTAAAGAAGAATTTAATTAATTTTTTTAATCTATGCTTAATTACTATATTTTACAATTTTTTTATTACAAAATAATTAAGTATAATCTTTAGTAGATAAGATAGCCATTTGTAGATATTATTAATGAGAAATTTAATTGTCTTTTTTTAATAAAGAGGTTTATTTTAAGCGAAAAAATAATTTTTCAAAGTTGAAACCTTAGGATCATAATTGAGTTTGAAGGAGGGGTATATGTAGAACATAATTTGCTATATAATGAAAAAAATATAAATGTATAAAATAAAATTACAAAAATATTTTTTTAATTAAAGTGTACATTTTTTTAATTAATTAAACAATACTTATTTTTAAAGATAAACTACACACAAAAAAAAAATATTTTTCATTTTCATTGGCAGCCAAATAGTTAATATTTAGTAATTCAAGGAGTTTGAGAAATAAACAAAAATTAATTTTGTTTGGAGGGAAAAGTATTGAAGAAATAAATATAAAACTTAAAATAAGATTATTTTAATCTTTTTATATTTCTGGCCAAATTCTGGCCAAAATTTTCTGGCCATTTAGCATTACCCCATATAAATAAAGGTTTAGATAAAGAGCACTTTTTGTGTCAAAGAAATTCCTGAAATTATTGACCGCATATAGTGGCTTTTTGTCCCCCCCCAAAAAAAAAAAGTGGTCATAATGATTGATAAAAGACAAGATAGAGAATTAGAATAATCACAAGATGGGGCTCTATTTGTAAATTGAATGGTGAAAAAGATAAATATTATTGATAAAATTATTTATAATCATTCAAATATATAATTGATATTTTTTGCCGTTGCTTAAATAATAGGAGGAAAATGGACTAGAGATAGGATTTCGTCCCGATAGAGCTCAAGATTAATAATAATAATAATAATAATTTTATTTTTAAAATAATTTTCTATATATGTAATATAATTTTTAAGAGTGTTCGACTTGATCAACTATTAATACGTAGCTAATCAAACAACAGGTAGGCTACACCATCCTAGAAAAATATTAATTAATTTTGTGAATGTATTAATTAATAGTACTAATATGGGAAAAATATTAACAGCTGGCATTATATCCAACAACTTTTCATATTTTTACACAATTATCACACGAAAGAACTTTGTTGTGGACCAGGAATTTAAAAAATTAAAAAATAATTATTTTAATTTTGCAATAAAAGATGCATGATTATACCAATATTTGATCGAGCACGAAATTTAAAAAATAATGAAGATTTTAAAATATTTACCAAAATGTCTTTTAAAAAATAGTCATATTAAAAAGTAAACTCACTTTTATATATATATATATATATATATATATATATATATATATATAAGTTTATATTTTATAAAAGGAAAAAAATAATTATTTTAATTTAGCACTAAAAGATGCATGCTCACTAAAAAATTATATTAAAGAATAATTATTAATGGCTATGAGTATTCTTATATCTCATTTTATGTGGCAACATTCGATCGGACACAAAATTTAAGAAATAATAAAAACTTTGAAATGTTATCAAATTATCCTTCAAAAAATAGTTATATTAAAAGTAGACTGACTTTTCTCTCTTCTCATAAATGTATAGAAATACTAACTTTAAGATTAAATATGATATTCTTTTTGAAATTGATTAAAATAAAAATTATGTCATATAAAATAGAACTAAGGGAGTATTAATTACTAATATATCTTTGGCAAAATTATGTGCAAATTAGAATTTAGAATTTAGAATATTATTATTGAAAGAAACATGGAGATATGCATTTATAATTGTGACACATTAGAATTTAGAATATTATTTTTTATATACGCAATATAAGATAAGATATGTTTTAGTGACCACGTGAATCCGGATAGCTAGGAATATTCTAGACGATAGAAAATGACAACCAATTTCAAATATCTTAATGTAAAGAAATAATCAGTAGCCACATCTATAAAGCTGCTAATCAAATGTATATGAGTCACGACATGTAGTAAACAAATTTCAGGATAATTAGCTAGACCAAAAAATAATTAATTTACAGACAAAGAATGGAGGATCTTAGCTCAAGCCAGCAATCACTCAGGTTAGCAAATAGATTCTAATTTCCATGTGATATTTATATTGATCTGAAATTTTTTTTACGTCTTCGCAGCTCAGTTAGTTGATTATCTGAACTTTGAACTATAACCTTGTTTATAAGTATTTCTATTTCCCACATCGTAACCTCCTTTTTACCCCTATGTAGATGTTGTGAAAAGTTGGAAGATGGGAAAGTAGAGTGCAAGTGTGCAGAAGGATGGTCTTGCTCTGTTACCAAAACAGAGAGTTCCAAGGCTGGCAAACCCTTTTGCCAATGTTCCAGCGGCATCACTTGTACCCGCCTGTATGTACACATAAATTTATGTTATTGTATATGTCAATTTAAACCATATAGTATTAAAATTGAATTATTTACATATTTGTAATTTGTTAAAATAGGGAAGAATCTGATTCAGAGGCACAAAAAGCACTAGAGGGAACAGATGGTTGCAAGGTGATGTGCAAGACAGATGCAGGATATACTTGTAAAATAAGCAAAGCAGGGGAAGTTATAGCTGAATGTGGAGAAGGTTGCATTTGCTTTGTTGATGAAACTGGCAATGTTAAATGCATAACAAAAGCAACTGAAACTTCATGTTGTGCCTCTGGTTGTAACTAATAATATTATTAAGACTGATGTTTGGATTTGGGGTTTTAAGTTGTTTGTATTGAAGCTTTTGAGTATGTTGTTGTGTTTTCAGTTTGGATTATCAAAAAATAAATATGTATGTCTGTTTGTTTAAATGAGATTTACTTATGACTCGTCCCTAAGTTGCAATTTTGTTAAATGTTATTAGGTTAATGTGATCTACAACAATATGAATCTGTCTATGTTATGTCTAATTTGGAAATAGTTGTGACAATCTGTTAGATGAGAACAATTCAAGCAAGATTTATGTCTCACAATTTTTAATTTCGGAACTCTTCGACACTCTACCTCACGTTAAGGATGTGCAGACAATTCAATATGAGAGGGTGGGTGAATAATTGGAATGGACCTGAATTTGATAGCATGTAAGTAAGAGTGGTGGAAATATTTTAGGATGTTAATTTGCTGGTTAATTATGCACAAAGTTAGAATTATAGATGCTATATAGTAACATTCGATTTGGACATAAAATAGGGACAATTATGCAAAATAGTCATTCAGCTATTTGCATTATCAAAAATTTAGCCAAATTTCAAAATTACTAAAATCAGCCAAAACCTCCAGCTCACCATTAATGACTTCTAACTTTTTTCCTCTTCCATCCCGTTTTGCCATTAATGGATCCTTTTCCTTCTTCCTCCTCCGTCTTCTACACTTTTTTTTCTTTCGCTTTGATAAAATTTGATACTGTAAAAGTGAATTGTTTTGAGTTAATTAAATATCAGAGGACTTGAGCCATCAAAAAGATTTTATATCTAAAATTTGGGATTGTTTAGAGGTGATTTCGGGTTAATCAAGATTGAATAGTCAATATATTCAACTTTGATTTATTGTTTAAATTTATCCTCGCCGTTTAAATAAAGTTAATTTTACCTCTTGCCGTTAAAATAAAGTTAATTTTACCCCTCCTGTTACTAATTTCACCAAATTTACCCTTCATTAGATGGATTGACCCAAATTGATCCGAATTTTAAAAATAAAATCGACTCCTTATTTTAATCCATTACCCGGACCCCATTCTCCCAAATCTCCTATACTCATTTACCAATTCTCCCAAATCTCCATTAAATATATCAAAGAGGTAAATTCGGATCAATTTGGGTCAATCCGTCTAATGAGGTGTAAATTTGGTAAAATTAGTAACAGGAGGGGTAAAATAAACTTTATTTTAACAGCGAGGGGTAAAATTAACTTTATTTTAACGGCGAGGATAAATTTAAACAATAAATCAAAGTTTAGGGATATTTTTGACCCTTTTCCCTTTAATTTTTTGAATGTATCATACTGTGTAGTTAGTGTATACTTTCGATGACGGTTGGCAAGCTTAAGTGTATACTCACACACTTCTACACAACATCAGAGCAGACAAAGATATTGAGATCAAATCTTATCGCCAACTATATCAAAAAGGAATCTACACGTGCTTGATCCATGAAAAAATCAGGTCCGTATGTGAAGGGACGTGTTAAAAATACAACTAAATAATAAAAATGTATTTTATCTAATAACTTAAGCATGTGATTATTATACTCTTCAACAAATAAAACATGGCTAGTATGATCTAATTATTTTATTTAAAATCATCCAAATAAAATATTGGAGCTAACGATTTAGAATATAACATGGAGTATTTTATTGGACTTCCACACACAATTGTATTTGGATTTAGTTCTAAGTTGACAATTCAGTTTGGGCCATAAAAGTAAAGAGTGACAAGTAACACATTTCTATTTGGTTTTCGTTGTAATCTTCGTCCTTACAATCACCGATTCCCAAATTTTCCTTGGTACTTGATAAAAATAAAACAATAAACATCAAACAACTCATTAGAAAGAGTACTTTATATAGTATATGTACATACACTTTATTTGCATAAATATATTGATCTAGTTGAGTATAAGAAGATTCATGAATTCGTTTATGCAAATGCCACAACATGTATATCATGAATATTGAGAATATAATTAACTAATAAAATTGTGTTTTCTTTAATAGCTTACACTTTAACTAAGAGCATCTAAGATCAGATGTGAACTCAGGATTTGAAGACTTCGAGTACACCTATATCAGCTTAGCTTAAATATGAGTGGAGATAAAGGGCTAAAGCTGAATTTGAACCCAAGTCTCGAGTGTGGTTTCTCTACCTTATTATACTAGCAGCACAATTGTACTCTTTTGTTGTGTAGTGTTAATTATATTTTAATGAGTAACATTTTCTTTCGAGATCCCCATTTATTTCTAACATAAATCATAAATTGAGTAGCGTATAAGAAACATCTTGTTATATTTTGTGATTTTGCGAGCTAATAATGCAGAGTTTGAACTATACATTGCCTGTAACAGGTCCAATTTTAGTTGGATCTGAAATATTTGAGCTAATGATTAGTGTAGAAAATGGAGTTTTCTTAATGGACTTTAATACATAATTCAATTTGGATTGTGATAGTTCTAAGTTGGACGATTTAATTTGGACCGTGAAGGTCAAGAGTGACAAGTTCCATCTGATTGAAATAACCTAGGACAATTCATATAACAAGAATATATTATGTATAATCAATTTGATTCATCAGTTCCGTCATTATATTATTATATACTAAATAACGTTAGTTAAATGATAAAACATCAAAAACACTTATTTTATTTTGATTTTATTCACACAGTCATATTTTAATTATTGTGTAAAATAGCTAAAATCTAAATGAATCATCTCAACTCGATTTGATTTAACAATAAGAAAAGATACACCCTTACACAGACAGAATTTAAATATGTTATCAAATTTTGAATATTACTATTTACTTAGCTGAACTAAGAATGCTTTCTCGTCACGATAAATATATATACGACCATAAAGATCTTATTTTGATCACTCATTGGTAATTGTTGACTCTTCTTGATTGAGCATTCTGGTCCCTCATCATGTGATGATCACCAATCTATAGACGTGACTTTTCGAATGTCTAGTTTATTTTTCGAGATAAGCTACTCAAACTAGGATATTTTTTGGACTTTGCAAACTTTTACGTAAATATATCAAACACAAAATATCGTTGCCCTTTGGATACGTGTAACGACAAAGGGCCAATATAATCCATCTACCATAAAATATTAGTAACCCTTCCATCTCTCCTACGTTTTCTTCTAATAGTAGTAATAATTAATGAGCGGTGATCCATACGAGTGTTCCGAAGATGCAATGCAAAAATAAGTGTGCGGTCATATCAGATTAAATAAGATTAGAAATAGACACATTCCCCGAAAGTTATAAGTATCACACATTGAAGATATAAAATGCGAGAAGGTTATTTGAAATGGTTTAAACATGTTTAACGTGGACTTATTGATACAACAAACTATGATAAGTAAAAGCATTACAAAGAAACAAGGTAAAACTAAAAATTACATGAAAGAAAGTGGTTTTAAAAGATCTTGACATACTTGATATCATTAACTAAATATAAGATACAATGGACGAAAAAAATCCATATAAGTATAAGTTACTAGTTGAGAATAGGTTTTAATCTCGTATCAAAACTTTTACTAGTATAATTTTTATATAACCGATTTCAATTTATTTTAGATCTTGACATGTAATAATTGTTTTTTTGGGGGAAAAAAACTAAAGGAGCAAGCGTGTGCGTATGTGTGTGGCAGACTAGTGAAGGGAACGTGTAGATTCACACAACCCAAGAAATGGAATAAAGAAGCTAAGGTATGTGAAAAAGGTATGACAAAAACAAAAAGCTGAGATTGAAAAGGAAGTAGAGTGTTGTTCAAACTGGTCTGCTTCATGACAACAAAACAACAATTGAGTAAAAGCCAACTTCACGTGTACGGTCGGGACACTGCACAAAGACAATTCAGCCGTTTTTCTTTTCGAAACGGATTCAAAATTTAAAATTTTAGTGTTTTATTATAATATTTGTTCGACTCATTAAGATTGGAATTTATAGATCGTATTTATTTGATAAAGTTTTTAATATGCATGTTCTGAATTTGAGTCAAAACTAATGAATTTATAGATCGGTGCACTCTAAATTTGCCCCAAGCAATTGATCTATGTACTTTACACTATTGTGACTTTCTTTCGTATCCACCAAACAAGTTATGGATAATGTATGATGTAACTATCCATTGGGGATTATGTTCAAAGAAAAAGTTCAGAATTTGATTCTAATGGTATACGTTTTGTATTTTAATATGATCTGAAAATTGGTTGCTCAATTGCAATAATTTCAATTATGTACGTATATGAACTTAGCTATAATCCATTCTTCCATAAATCCGACGTAGCTTTGCTAGAAGTGACGAGAAGGATATTTGAGAAGATCAGAGACCGTTATAAACAAACTAAATGATTAGATTCTTCTGAAACACTAAAAACTAATTATTGGATGATATATGACACCATTTTCACAACCACGTTTTGATATTTTTGTTGTAATAGAGATGTAGAAATTGTCCTCGTTGAATCATCTCGCGTGTCAAAAAATTTAAACCTAAATTTTCGATCGGATAAGTAATTGTTATTTTGATTTGGTAAGCATATAAATTAATTAGACTATCGCTACACAAAAAGAAGCCAATTAGGTGAATCTAAAACTTTAATGTATATATGTGACATATATACTAATGTTCCGTCTATATATTCCTAAGACCTATGTGATCATAGATTCCAAATACTTCCAATATTTCATATTATTTGATCCTATATTCAAAATAGTTATATTAAATTAACTGTTCAATTTAAAATACACTTCTAATTGAAGTTTATTTAAAATGATGACAAGTCAATAAAGGTCAAGTAATATAAAACGAAGAGAGTACAATATATGTTTTTCTATAAGCGTACATTTCTTCAATATATGCTATAATTATTAAAGCTTTCGGAAGAATTATGTCACCCCTGCAAGGGTCAAGCACCAAACAATATGAAACGGAGGGAGTACAATAAATATATATCACTACATAAAAAATAATTATTAGCGATAATACATTTTTAATTATCGCTAAATATGTATTTTTAGCGATAATTAATACTCTTTGCATATGTCTGTAAAGCCTTTAGCGACATTGGTTCTAATGACACTTAACTAATGCCGGTAAAGGCTTTTTGTTTTTTCACCGGTGTCGTAGCCCACATTGGAGCTCCGACGAAATCCGGATCGCACTCTGCAGGGCTCATTCGGGGTGGTGCTCCCAATTGGTTTTTCTCAATGCCGGTAAAGACCATAACACTCTTGATTAATCTCAATATTTAATGTCGTTAAAAGTTATTTTTTGAATGTATATATATATGTAATAGTTTTGTTCTCTTCAATTTCTTAAAACCTATCAAGTGTCAACGAAATATTATATCTTTGTAATTATTCAGTGCATCTAATAATCAACCTCTTTGATTGATTAATTTTGTTTAATTGTTTTAACAGTCCATGTGTTTCCATGTCAGAAACAGATCAGAGACTTGAAAGCTTTATGAATCTGTCAAGTAATGTGTGAGTCTTATAAGACATAACAAAGTAAATGCTTGCACTAAGCTCCAAGAATTAATTAAGAAATGAAAAATCAACCTCACCTAATTAAATAAGACTTTTATTTGATCAGCTTTATTTTTCCTTTGATAGATAGAAGATATTACCACTATATATTATGATTGAGATAGTACATATTAGAAGATATTACTACTATTGTGATTGAGATAGTACATACTTTGGAGCAGGTTACACAGCTCATGATGAATATATGGGTTGTTAACAACTAGTCAGTCCTAACTAGTCTTGTATGTATCTATATGACTTTCAATTTTGCTTATTGTCTTTGGCTCTTTCCTCAAAAAAGTAGTGGTGTAATTCACTTGCAAATTGTTACAGTAATAGCAGAGTTAGAATTTTCATTAATGAGTTTAAAATTCGAATAAGTCAACATAAAAAGAAAATGGTAGAGAGTTCACTGTCTACTCCCTCCATCAGGTATTGTTTGTCATGATTTCTATTTTTAGAGTCAAACTATAAAAACTTTTACTAACATTTTAAGATGTATTTTTTCATCATATTAATATGCAAAAAATTGCAATTTATAGCACTTTTCATATAGTTTTAGAATATCTAATTTTTTTGTTTAAAATATCGAATTAATGTGATCTACTTTAACTTTGAAAATTAGTCAAATTGACTTTTGAAAAACGCATCATGACAAACAATACCGGACGGAGGGAGTATTATATATTGATAATAAAAAAGAATTTTCATATCATTGAAATGATTTTTAATGAATCCCTAGATCCTACGTGTCTCCGCGTGATTGCAGGAAAGATATGTATCAACCTCCAAGTTGAAGAATGATCGAAGTGTCACTTGTAATAGGCTTAAATGGTTGGGGTTCTTGTTTAGTTACATCATGTTTGGGTTTCATTTTAGTAATAGTTGGTAGGGTTCAGTCAGAGTTTGCAAAGTAATATTCATTTTGACTCTATAAATAATGTTTTGTGATATATTATATTTTGTGATCACAATATAATGTTCCTTGCCGACTATCTGTGGACAATTCTCTATCAACCATTTTATTTCACGTGTCACAATTTATTTATTTATTTATTCCAAACAAGATACAAATCTATATTAAAATAACTTACATTTAAACCTTTTTTTTGTTTATTCAAAGAGATTAAAAGCCACCAGAAAGGAAGAAAATGATGCAAGAAATTTAAATACCAAAGAAATTCAGTCAATACCAAGGTTCAATATTCTCTCTTTTGATGTTTACTACTCTTCTCAATCGTATAATGATAGTTATCCACTATTGACTTTGTATATTTTTAAAAAATTGTAAATGAGAGTGTAATTTTATTATGTCATCATTTCAATATAATAAATACAATGTCTCAAAAAATGTACTAGAAAAATGACTATAATTTAGTATAAGGATAAATTAGAAATTAAATATAAAATTATCTATTGATTTTTAAAATAGATTAATATTGTTACACATCCCAAAATAGTAGTATGGTAGACAAATATTGTTAGATGGAGAGAGTACTTTGGATTTAAATAATACTACTCCCTTCATCTCAAAATGCTTGTCTTGTTTGCATTCACACATTCTATTTATGAAAATATTAATTAAGTGGTATTTAATTAGTTTTTGTCTTAAAACTTTTAAAATGATACATAAGTATTTTGAATTGGATAAATTTTTAACCCCTCTCTAAGAATTCCATCGTTTTTACTCAATCAAAACAACAAATACTTCAAAACAGAAAAAATTATATTTCTTTAATAAATTAAAAACATGTGGTGGAATCATTCAACTCTTCAACGGATGACTAAACAAGCAACGCAGAATTTCATACTACGACCATAACATTGTAAATAGAGCCATTAATATGTTATCTCCAACAAATATACGCTTAGGAAATAGTTTCAAGTTCAGTGTTCTATGATTTACTCTCGTGTACCTAATTATTTATTTACTTTTAAATTAATATCTCTATTAAAAATATATAATTGATGTAATAAATTTATTATTTTATTCATATTAATTATAAAATGGATGAATTAAAAATTTAATATTTTTAATAAATTTTACCTTTTCCAAAGTAATTAATTGAAAGTATAATAGCTAAAAAAAAACTATTCTTTTTTAATTTGTCAAAATAATAAATAATTAGGAATAGAGGGAGTACTAATTCAGAAAGATTAATTTAAACGTGAAATTCTAGAAACTTATACCTTGGACGTAAATATGAAATTGTGTCAATGTTCGATGCATTTCTTTGAACATTTTAATTAAATAATTGCTCTTTCTGTTAAATCCTATGGTCCTAAATTCTGTACCCAAAATATATATAAAAAAAATGGTCCCTAAATCTTCAATGAAGATTTTACAACCAAACAGCCAGCTTAATCACGTGATTAGGTTTATAATTAATTATTCTAAAGATTCGGACAAAATACTATGAGGATTTGGTTTAGCAAAAACTAATACTCCAATTTCATGCTTTTGGAAAACTAAGATTATGCTAATTAAACCAAAGCTACGAAACAGAAATTAGGTAAATTTATAAGTTAGCTAAAGAAGGATATAATTCTATACGATTTTTTTTTTAGAGTTAGGCATTGTTTGGTATGGTGTATAAATATAGATAGTCTTGAAATAAGAATTTAGTATTATCTTAATTCTGGTTTGGTTACTTATTTTGGGCTAAGTCGTAATAAGATTAATAATTATATTCGAATAAGATATTAAGAAAATAACTGTGAAAGATTTAAGAGGAAAAAAATATACACTAAACTTATTTTATTAATACCTCAAAGACATATTTATAGCTATAACTTCCAACTAGAAAATAGAAAAATATACTAGTAAACTTATCAATAAATTTTAAATAACAAATCTAAAGAAACCAACTCCTAAATTCAAAGCCACATAAAACTCTGTTAAAAATAATTTAAAATTTTAAAAGTTAGCTGCTATTCAAAAAATGAATTTACATAAAAGAAATCTTTTAAAGAAATTGAAGCTAGTTCTCTTGTTGTTTTGCAATATTCTTGGACATATCTTCAACATGCAGGTGGAATTAAGCAAGTATTTGAGATTAATTATGTTAATATAAAATAATGAAAATGACGAAAATATTTCTAAAGTACCTCAAACTGATCTTTTGTTTACTAAATGAAGTCGATGATATTCGACAAACAACATATTATCTTTTAATACGACAAACTAAAAGATTACAAAAAAAATTTATGGAAATGAACCACACAACCCCCCTATTATATTTATATCCTTCTTCTTTTGTAAAAATATAGATAACTATCAACATGAGTTATGGTGCATTGGTGGAAGCCCTGGACATGGAGAAAATCTTGTTGGAAGCGTCATTCCCGAAAGGGCCCTGCAGGTGCAAATCAAATTCAGCCGAAGCTCTAATATAGGCTTCGAACACTGGAAAAAAACAAAAAAGATATTTAAAAAATATAAATAACTATATTACTCTACAGTTCAATATATCATCTTTACTGGTTTTTATAAAAGAAAAATAAACTTTTGATATTTTAAATATAAATTCAAATTATCAAATTTATTAACCGTTATAAAATCAATGGCCCCATAATTTTAGCATCATAGTCACACCAACAAAAAAGAACCACCATTTACTATTATAAGATTTTATTTTGACAAGTTAAATTATAACGCAATTATATATGGGTAACTAACATGTGTCTTTGACTTCTCATTCATGAACTTTTTAATAATTACATAAGCTAAAAAGTTTCATTTTGAACCATCAAACCAGGTAAAGGTAGAGTGTCAAACAAACAAAAAGGTTCATGATTATTCCAAATTAATTAAAGTAAAAATAGTTGGTAGAACCTTAGTCAATGGGCCATAAATTTAAGCAATAAGCTTTCACATTATTATTATTATTATTATGTAACAGAAATCAACTACCATAATCATGTCAAAATATTCGTCAAAAGTGGTCTTATGAATATTATATACATATATAATGCTACTTGATTAGTACTTAATTGATAATGTGTTTCAGCCGTTAATTAGTCAAAAATTTAATCTAGCGTTCACATAGTTACCATTTTATGTTGAACATATACATAGGCAACAAAGGTGGCGATTCTTTTTTATATGATATTTGATGTCCGATTAATTTATATGTATTCTGCTTATTTTCTTAAATATTAACAGGTACAATATATTAGATAATTCTGACCATCAAAACTTTATGATTCTTTAGAATCTTAATAATTAACAGAATACGATTAAATACTCTATTCTAAAAATCTATGAATGTATACTTGTTTACAATTTTCGAAAATATTTTATCGATTATTACGTATTTTCTCATCTTTGAGTACATAAATTACTTCCTCCGTAACCTGCTGCCACAGCTTTGTCCAAGTAACGCCTTTCTTTTTTTTTTAATAATAATTGAAGACAAAATAAATAATAAATAATAATTGAAGACAAAATATATAAATTATCTTTCAATGGAAGTAATGTTTTTTCTTTTTTCTTATAAACAAGTGCATAAATAAAAGCTTTTTTGCTACTTCCCAAGGCAGAGAAGACAAATTGTATTATGCAACAGCATAAACCACGGTTTAACAGGTCCAAACATATAATAGTTCACCCATAAGCCTCTTTTAGTATATGTTAAAAAATAATAAAATGACTTTTCCCTATTTCAACGGGTCAAAAGTAAAAATAAAACGCTTAAATTCACCAATTTAATTTAAGATTCAATATGATTAATTGTGGTGTGAAGTGGGAGAAAATATTACTTAGTAAATGAAAGAAAATTGTAATTGCAAATAAAATCCGTAAATTACATCTTGCGAAAGATTTTGTAAATATCAATTTACATAATTATGATTTATGATGATATTTTTATCATGATTAAATGATAAAAAAGTTATATGACAACGTAGTGCAAGCGACGGATAGCGCTTGCCATAAAGAAGCTAGCCAGAAAGCAGGTCAGGCATACATATCATCATGTATTTATTAGTTTAATATAGTTAATTTTTTACGATTTTTCTCGCACAATTTACATTATCCCTTTCAACCACAATATTAAACATGATTAACATTCATCCATAAAAGTATTTGGAAAAACTTACTCCAATTTGGTTTATTTAGGACAAAAGCTGTTCAAAAGAAAAAGTCATGAGACAACTTGAGCTCCATTAATACAATTAAGTTTTGTTAAAATTGAAGTGCCTCTAATTCAAAGAAAAATATCTGAAATAATAATTATTTTTCTTAAATTGTCTTCAAAAGGGGCCTCAAATTCATTAAAAACAACTTTTTTTGTCATAAAACTTATAAAGATAGGAAAGGACCCCCATTTTATTTGACATGATTTAATACCTAATCTTTGAACTGATATACTTTGGATTTGTGTAAAAAGAAAAAAGAAAAAACAACACCTTGCATGTGCTTTTGTTTCAATTTGCTTTGATTTCTTACAAACAAATATGGTCACTAATAATTAGACAACAATATATAACATTCATATATACCCACTTATATTTAATTATTGTTATGTTATGAGACTCAAATTTATGATTAAATTATATTTCAATCATAAGTCTACATTAACTAACCAACTACCCTAAATTATTTGATAAATTTTGTTCTGCATGTATGTTGATGACTGTCTTACTTTGCACAATCAATTTCCTTCTTTGCTATTGATAATGATCCTTAAGATGTAGGACCACTTTTATTATTAATTATTATTATTAACAATAAATAGAAATAATAATAATATCATTATTATAAATTATTTTAATCACACAGATGAGGGCGAGGTAACACCACACAAAAAAATGCTAGGTACATAGTTATAATCATTAGCATAATATTGTTGTCTAAATAGTCATTGATAGTGTTTATATATATGTTTCTCTTCTTTTTGAATCTAAAATTTGGAATTCTATTTAGTTTTGGGGATTGATAATATGTATAACATTATTATTAAATAGAGTATATTAATAATGTTAGTATTAACTATATAGATATTATTTCATATACATTATTTGGTTAGATATATTAAAAATAATATGTATTATGTAACTTTTTAAAAAAAAATATTTATTTACGAAGAATATCAACCACATTTATGGTGTTAAAAATCTTGAGAAAAGTTTTGAGGGACGGATTGGGTCTTTACCCATCTAATCCGTGCATTAAATCCTGTTGTATCACTAATAGTCTAATACCTCGGATTTCCAATATTTATAACATACTCCTAAAAATACTATTTATATATAAAATAAACTACATAATTAGACATACTTCATTATCATATATATTATTATTACACATATCTTCAAAAAGTTATGTAACTCACCAATAATCAAAAGTTTTTTTTTAATGTATCTTACACTTAGATACATGTATTTTTTCAATCAGATACACAAAATATGAAGAGAGCTGAGCGAGACTAGGAGGGATGTGAGGGAGATTCGTATGTATCTTAGATACATGAGAATCACACTAGATACACACTATACATGTATTTTGTATGTATCTAAAGTGATTCACATGTATATGAGATTCCAAATACATGGGGGAGAGATGAGGGAGGCGAGCGAGATTTGTTATGTATCCCACATACATGTGAATCTACTTGAATATAATGTATCTGAAACAAGTTACACCTAAATTTGACCCCATATATTCTCGATACATGTATGTGATGTCTCTGGAGGCATCAAAATCTGGTAAGATACGTAATATTGCAAAGTAGAGGTATTCAAGTAATTAACTCCTAGACTAATGAAACTTACACAAGTCCCCAAAAATTAATGCTTAATTATTTCTTCTAATTCAATCTACAAACGCTTTAAATCTTTAATATCATTAGTTTAGGAGTTAATTACTTAGATACATTTCACTTTGCAATATTACATATTTTGCAAGGATTTGATGGATCTAGATACGTCTACATACATGATCTCGATTACATAGGGTCAAATTTTGATACGAGTCTTTAAATACAATAATATTTGAATAAATTCATATGTATTTAGGATATATAAAAAAATCTCATTCACCTCGATCTCTCACCTCTCTCTTATATATTTGATATCCCAAATAGGTATGAATAGTATTAGAGGTTAGTGTAATAGCTTCAGTGAAGATTGACATAATCTTGGATTATTCTCCTATATTGGCAAGGACGTAGGACCACTTGTTTCTACAAAAAGATATCAAAAAAAATATACATATACCCATAAATCAACATATATTGTTATAAAATCGACCACATCGAAAGTAACATGGTATTTTGGTCATAGAATAATTAACATGATATCTTGTGGCCGAAAAGAAGATCCGGAATCAAATTTTTATTGCAAGATGTATTTAATTCATTTATTTCAAGATTAATGAGTTGTAAATATTTATAGTTGCAAAATTTTATTAACAACAAAGGTGCTAAATTTTAATTAATTTATTCTTTTAAGTGATGGGTCCATCAAGTTTATGGAAGTTAAACTGAAGCAAACATAAAATAAAATAAATGATGAAGCAATGGTAAAGATTATAGTATTATGTTTATGGGTAGATTTCTCATTCTTGAAAATGAATGGAGTGACATAACCATAAATTATTTAGACTAAAGAGTCAAAATTAGGTGAACCAAAAATAAAACTCAACTGTCCTTTTTGATAAATCGATGATGAGAAATATATTCGATATTTATGATGATAGAAAATTATATATAGACATCTCTTAAAATTAATTGAAATACATATAAATTAATTTAAATATTGCGACTATAGCAAGCATGCTGGTAGACCATAAGATATTCAACTATTACGTAAAATTAGATTCAATATAAACGAAATAAAGAAGTAGAAGACATGTACAATGGAGATTTACTCAACTTTTAAAGTACATTGCAACTTCTTCTTCTAAAAATAATAAAATACATTAGTGCAATTATTTTTTCATACTCAAAGAAATAAAACTCTAATTATGCTATTTACTGTTTAGTAGAGTAATTTTCTGAACATTAAAAAATACACTCAAAAAAAAAAAAACGAAAACTCAACCTCTGTACAAAGGCGACCGTTCGTGAACCAATTTCGAAGCCTTCGATTGCCGGAAAACTTTCATTGGACTTGGAAAATGCCATCCTTTCGACTTCGCCGGTGACTTATTGCAGTCACCGGCGCCGGAAACTGAAGTTATCACGACACTCATTGACCGTGATCTCTTCATCATTATCGCAAAATCCTCAATTCTACCATCAGTAAATTCGTCCATATTTTCATGATGAATATCCGCTTTCGCTTTCGGTTTCAGTTTCAATTCATCATTCTCTGAATCTCCGTATCTCTTACTCTTACTCAACTTGAAAACCGACCAGAACGACGGCGTTTTGCTCATCTTACTGTTTTTACAATTCGGCTGATTTTTTCTGTCGACGGAATTTTTCTCTCGTGATGATCGGAGGAACGGAATTCCGACGGATCTCGATCTACGGAAAGACGGTTCACTATCTATGAGATTGGAGACTCGTGCGACTGAGCAACCTCCCTCACAACCGCCTCCACCGCCGCCGCTACGACCGGACGATGAGGAAAAGAGAGAAAACGAAGAGGAAGCGGAGGAAGAAGACGACGTCGCAGAAGCGTAGCAAGCACAGGGGCGTACGTTAGCACAGTCAGGGCAGAGAATGACGAGACGGTCCTTGAGACAAACAGGGCAAACACCGTTCCTCCGTCTCTTTGAAGGGTGTTTTGGACATTTCCATACTTCTTCTTCATCTAAATAGACTGCCATTTTAAAGGTACGTTTTGAATTTCTCTGTTCTTTGATAGAATTCTGTTATTTCTTCCTTCTTTTTTGCTCTATTTAAAGCTTAATATATAAAGGGAAAGATAATAACTTAACCATGGTTAAGGGGATAAAAAAATGAACTATGGTTAAAAAGTTTTGGGGTATAAAACTTAACCACGGATAAGTAACCTTTTTGGCAAATGTTGGTAGACCAAACAGCGTGTTTCGTCCTAATAAATAATATTTAACACTAGGCACAATTGTGGCAATTATTTACGAGAATGCCTAATTATTCAATGACGGGTGTAGTGAATAGTCATGCGTTTCACATATAAAAGATTTGACTAATATGGGTAAGTTGGTGAAGAATATTTGTTATTGTACTTTTTTTTTATAGTAGTAAAAAAATAAATTAATATTTATATAAAATAATACATAAACTTTTTCAAAATAATTCTTACTTTAGTAATATTTACATAACTCTAACGTAGACAGTTCAATGCATTTTTAAAAAAAAATCATTTATTCACTTGATATATTTAATATTACAAGATTAAAATATATATAGTTTTAAAAATCAATAAAAAGAAAGAAAAAAGTTTTCATCTCAAAAATGAAAAAAAAATAATCAAAAATTAGGAATTTTTTTTTGATATTAAATCACTAATTTGCTTGAGTCAATATTGCTCTAACTACCAAATAACTCCTTGAGTGTTCAATATATTTAAATTTAAAAAATGAAGTTCTACATGAAATAGTATATCTCTCTCTATATATAAAATTAATTTTTCAAACTCTACTTATAAAAATCACAGTAATTAATGGGTAAAAAAATGTGCGCTACCCAAAGAATTTAGCGTAGATCTCGTATAAACCAGAAAATGGAAGGTATAAATTTGTGGAGGTGGGTGCTTGTTTGACGTTTGTACAGAGTTGTCTCAACAAGTTTAGGGGCTTAAAGTCAAATTATATAGAAGTCCTATTGTTTTTAGTTGAAAAATATAAATTGAATAATTATAACATACTGAGTGTAATTGTACAAATAAGGTCTGTAGAGATAGGATATATGTAGACATTATGAAAGTAAGAATGCAAATAATATAAATTTTCAATCAAAATTATGTAATATAAAGTTAGAATAATAAAATATTAAATTTGATTAAGACACCAAAACAAATTTGATTCTTTTATAAACGGGAAAATGTACAAGTACCCCCGACCGAAATTTCAGAGACATACCTTAACTAAACTAAGGTCCTATTACCCCCTAAACTTTTTTTTGTAATTTTATATACCTTTGGTCTTACGTGGTACATTTTGTGACTCCACGCAATTGAGGTGCGTGAGAAATATTTAAATGCCACGTAAGTTAAAAAGGTTCACAAAATTACAACAAATAAGTTCGGGGAGAGGAGGAAGGATAATAAGACCTTAGTTTAGTTAATGTGTGTCTCTGTAATTTTGGCCATAGTCTAGGAGATACTTGCGCATTTTCCCTTATATAAACATATAAAAATAGATTTTACATAATGTAGAATGTTCTAACATTTGAGAGACTTCACAATATTCAATAATGAAAGAATAAAAAATAGTGAAAGGAGAATAAAGAGAAATAAATATAAGAACACAATATTGTTGTTTCATAATAATCGTCAGAATATAAATGACCTGACAATAAAATAGATGGCCACATACGAAACGAGAAAGAATACTACAATTAACTAGTCACATAATAATCTAAACAAGATACTACAATCAACTACACAATATTCATTTTTTCAATTATAATTTCTATACAGTTTTTTTCTTCAAATTTATCAATACATAATATGCATCTTTGGGAGAAAATGGAGGGTCCAAAAAAATCGAGGCTCCAAGCCAATGCTTTAGTGGCCTTATAATTGAGATGGCCGTGCGTTTGGATTGCTATTGTAAAAGTAAAATTTGTAAGATAAATTGTATTAAGAAAATTGTTTTCTCTATAAAAAGATCAAGTTTTAAAATTAATAATGTAAATATACCATCTCTATCTCTGATCGTATTAAGTGAATTATTGAATTTCTATTATAGTTCAAAAATAAGTTAAATTTAAAATTTTCGAGAATTATTGAATCTTTCTTTTTCATATTTATCTTATTCTTATTTAAGAGATTCTAAATAAGTTTATATTTTCTAGTAGAGTAGTTTTTAAATAATTATAGGAGGTTTCCTTTGAATAATTTCTTTTTAAATGTGTATCATATCTTAACAAGTCGCTTAATATAAACTAGAAGAATAATAGGTTAAAAACAAGAATTATTCTACAATCACATGTACGATTGCACTAAAAATTTTGATATCTATGACTAATGTATACCTTAAGGCTTTAATCTATCCGAAAATGTTGAATTTTTCAAGAAAGAATCTCAAGAAAATGACACTAAGTAAAGTCAATAAAATATTCATTCACAATTTTTCCGGATGATTTTAACTTTTAGCTAAAATTTGGTGATTTAATTAATTAATATACTTTAATATGATCTATAAATGTGTAAATTATGTTTAATACTTCTTGCATTTCAATTTACTTATAATTTTCGTATTAAGTTGTTTTTAAAAAATATCACTTTTTATGTTTAGTACACTCAATATTAATTTATAGAAAATATTTTAAGACAATAAGATTCAATTTTTTTCCCCTTAAAATCATGTAAAATCAAACTAAAATAAATAAATTAAAATGAAGGGGTAATTGTTATCATAATCTCTCTGAGTAGACTCTATAGAAGCAAAAAAATTGAATAAGAATCGAACTTGACCCAAAAGCTAGTGGAAACCTCTCAAATCAATAAGACGAAATCAAATATCCCAGTCATATAGAGTGTGAACAATGTCATTGGCGATTTTATAGATAAAAATTAAGGTCTTTTTATAAGATTGTGTGTATATTTTTAATGACTACATAATGTAGGCGCTCATGCTAAAAAAATTAAATAATTATTACCTAAAAACGAGAGATCAATATAATATGAAAGTTTAATACCGAACTAAATCAAAGTCTAATAGGTCACCAGATTGTGCAAAAATGGGTCACAAAAATTACTTAGCTTATAAAGTAATGCTTGGACAAGACTATAGGAAATTAGGAGGGGCAATTACTCCATCCATTGTCGAAAAGGGACTCAAAACTAAAGAAATATTGCTTAATTATCCTGTTTTTTTTTTTTGTGTGTGTGTAAATTTTATTTGGACTAGGTGTGAGAGACCCCTAAATTTTGTACAAAACTATCTATCAAATGTGCGATATAATTATGGATGATGGTAGTACTTAGCTTGCACGACTAGGATTTGAAATTGGAGTGACGCTGATAAGATTATCCCAATTATTGACCTAACAAGAGGAAAAAAGTGCAACTCAGAAATGATGGTACGTAGAGTTTCGAAAAGTCAAGCAAAGTAGAGTACTCCCTCCAACATCACTTTATAAATATTTGTCCTCCTTATAAATATAGATGTTTCAAAATAATTGTTATTTTAGATAATTGAGATATAATTAAATATATGTATCAATTTTGTCTCGAATAATCAATTTGGAAGTAATAAAGATTAACCAACTAGTATAGAAAATCTAAGTGAAGAACATATACACAAACTTTACACTAATGTAATTGTTTTCCTTGTTAAAATTAACTACCTTTTTATTTATCATAATTAAAAAATAACAAATAAGAATACAATAGTAAAAAACATATGTTAATTTCTTAATATTTGTATAAACCAAAAAAAGTGACCAAGTAAAATGGTCGAGAGAGAGTACATCATCATAGGTTGTGATGTAATAGTAAAACTAAATCAAATGTCTCAAGTTCGAGCTTCGATATGAAAAAAAAATCTTGCTGGAGCGTCACCCTTTAATGTGTCGTGCAGTGCGCGATTCTATTAAGGCTCTGATACGAGATTTGGAAACTTAAAAAAACTACTCTAAATGAAAGAGTAGTATATTTTCACATTGGTTACTTCAATATTTGTGTTACACGCTTCAACAAAAACTAAACTACGTACCCGTTTTCCCACTTCAATTGGTTCAAGAGTTAAATTGACTAGAGTGTAATTGATTGGTAGAGTAGACAATATTTGACACTTTGCAAGCATTTTCTACGAGGTGACCAAGAAATGGTGTACTCACCTACTTTTTGAAATAATCCTGCAAACGTGTTTATCTATTCAAACCACACGGACCACCTCTGAATGTGGTAGTAGGTGATATGCATTAACTTTTTGAAACAACGTCAAAAGAAAATAATTCTAACCTACTTTGCAGCACTCTCGTTAGAACTCAATTAAATTTGGATTTATGCTTTATAGGGTCCATTTTTAAAACGCTCTTCTAAACATGATTATTTCTATTCATAAAACTCGAACTCAATAACTTTAATTGTAAATTAAAGAATCATAATCATTTCATCACAATCCATATTGATAAGTCATGTTAACTCTAATATAATAGTATTTTTCTTTTTTATAGGAGAAAAAAAGTGCTACCTTTTTTAAAGCAGGATTATGGTATAGTCTATAAGACTCAAAAAAATAAAAAATAGTGGTTTAACTTGCAACCCTTTCAACAAACACTCTGAAGGAATACTTTTTGATTTAAAACTCAAATTTGTCAAAGCGTTGAAACTGATAAAGTTTGTGCGGTATGAAAAGAATCTTTTGCTCTTTGACTGCAAATTATGTCATTGTGATGGCATCTATACAATTACAATTACAGTTGCAAATAAGATGAAACATATTACATATGTTAATATTTTACTGTCATCCAAATAATTATCAAAATTTCCTCGTTTTTTGTTATTTTTGTTGTATTTCTCTTCTTTTTCTTTTTGGTTTCTTTTTCAATTGGAGCTCGAATGGAATTGATAATTGATTGCTATTTAAAATTTGTCTTGAATGTGTTAAAATCAATATTTTCTAAAAGTATATATTTTTAGAGAGAAAATTTCCAAAAGTTAGCAGTCTTGTTTGTCTTTTCTCTTGGATGTTCAAAGTAGCATAAAGAATTATTAATCTCACAATTCCATCTTGTCATAAATTGCTTGCTCGCAAAATTATGTCTTGGTAAGTAACCTTGACAAAGTCTACCTATAATTTTGACTTAATGGATGGCAAACGTGGCGTAGCGAAGCAAGGTTGGTGTAGCCTTACTATACATACACCTTCGCATTTATAATTTTTATTTTGCTTTAACCCTCCTTCTTCGTATTGACCTCTCCGGTCCTTCGGGGTGAGCCAGCTTATAGTCAGAGGTTCATCTAAATTTTTTTCGGTGGAAATTTATAGTACTAAATTAAAATTATTTTTATGTGTATAGTAGATGTTGAATTCTATTTGGCTAGTTAGAACGTTCAGTTCTTCATATTTTAAATCTCCTTAGTAAAAATTTTAACTCTACTATAAGTGGTCCTCTCCCCGCGTCTCCCCGTTCTTTTTCTCATTGTAATTTTTTAACCAAATGTCCAAGTCTGACGAGTTTAACATATCATTATTCTCCCAAACTTTAAATCTCTAACAAAATAATGTAAAAAATTTCTTAGCAAATACTGTAACATACTATAGCAACGCTCAAATTTTACTTGTTTTAAAATATGCAAATCATTGATTTATTTTATGGTGCATCTAGATGGACACCTTAAGATATACCAACGTGGTTGAAGGCTTTAATATAAATTCCCAGCTAGAAATTAATTAATCCTTTTTTTTCTCATCATTTATATCTTGGTTGGAAACTTGAAAAGTCTCAAAACTAATAGTTTTTCCCTCAACAAATGTTAATTATTTTGTAATATAAGAAACTTGCAGTTTTTCTTTTCTTTTTTCCCCCCTCAAACAACACAAAATAAAAGACAAAAAATTAAAACTACTACTCGATAATACAACACTTGGACCAGGGTACCACACTGCTAGGAATGAAGTGGACAGTTCTAAAAATATCAAGAAATCACTTATTGGTTACTTCGATATTTTTATGACATTTTGGTGTCATATGTTTGTCAATTCAAACGAAGTTGAACCCCTCACACAATTTAATTTGGTAGGAAGTGATCGGATTAATATGTATATATCTTAGATTATACTAGTATTTATCAATATGCACGTATCTTAATTATATTTATCAACTATCTGTTATAATATGTATCCTATAACATTGTTAATGAACGCTTATAAAAATGAAAAGAAAATTAATTGATCTTTTTATCTTCAATAAAATTTAAATAAAAAAATCTTACGATTCTTTTTAATTTTATTCGGAGGTCAAATCTACTAAACGTCAATTTTATCATAATAATAAAAGCACCTTTTGAAAAAAGATTAAATGTTTCGTGTGAAAGTCTCGTAAAAAGTAATGTTTTCACTTCGCCAGTCTCTTTCGATGGATCCATTAGGTCATGGATTATTATTTTTTTACTTTTTTTTTTTAATTATTCAACCACTTAAAGTTATATTTAGAATTTGAAAACACTCAAAAACACAATTTTACTTTTATAGTTTGTTTGAATTTTCAAATTTGTCCCTTTTTCTTCTTTTTATTACTATGGTCATTGGATTGAGGCCGGGTGGACTAGAGAAGACAATGAATTTAAAAAATCACTTGGTACTTTCACTTTGAAAAGTTATTTTTCTCATTTTAAGGAGTTTTTTTTTAAGTAATATTTTCTGATTGTTATGACCCATTAAACATAGAAAAAACAAATGGGAAAAATACTTTCCTTCATGCCAAACATATAATTTGCTGTCTTCTTTTCTTGATGGTTAATAATGGACCTCAAAAAGAATTTGAAAGTGTGTCTTGGAATTGCCAAATAAATTATTCGCTTATTTTTTTTATATGTCATTTATTTCTATAATTAGTTAAATCATAATACTTGTCATTTCATAAACTCAATACATAAAATATTATATTTTTTCTATTATACCCTTGATAGAGTAGTTAATTAGTCTTGAAAAAATATGTTTTGACCAACCCAAGAAACTAATTAGTGATTAATATTCATTGGAGTACTTCATATATTGATTAATTATTCTCTCTCTATTCACTACTCTATAAAATCTAATTTTATCCAAATACATTTAAAATTTTGAAATCTAGCATATTCATTTGTTGAAAAGTTGACTTACAAAAATATTAAATAAAAGTAAAAAAGTAAAATTAATTAATTTTTTAGTATAAATGCAATCTAAAAAAGTGATATATAAAAAGGAATGGAAGAGTACTAAATAAAGTACTTAAAAGGCAGTCAAATCCACGTTCTAGCTAACAGCCTTGTTTGTCTATATTGCCTGGAGAAAAATAAACTGTAAGACTACAAACTAGCAAGTCCATAATTTCAAAGCTATACGCAAACAATATGTCATCTTAGATAAGCTTGACAAAGTCTACATGACACCATCCTCTAATTTTATCTTATTAAGAGTTTATAAGATATGCGAAATGAAAAGATCTTTGATATTCACTAAAGATAATTACAGGTAACTCGATGGTCGATAGGGCAATGTGAAAAAGAAAAGTTGTTTTAATATGCTCGAATAAATAAGTTATACGATGATAAGATAATCAAGTAAAAATTTTAATTCTAGGAAAAACAAAACAAATATATGGTGCACCCTAGACTATTGGGCTTTACGTACCAACATATGAAGTGAACCATGACAAAATGAAGTGAACCATGACAAAATGAAGTGAACCATGACAAATGTAATTGGGCCAATGCAACTTGATTTCTAAAGAGGAGGTGTTATAGGCCCAAATAAATTAGACCTAATTCTACATTGTAGAATATGACGAACCTTCATAAATACAGTATAGTATAATGCGAAATAAGTGAATTCCTTACTTATTTTATAATGTTCGGCAAGCAAAACAATATTGTACCAAAAAGCATTGATATGTAACGTGAAAAATACTATGCGAGTGGGAGTGGGGTGATGGGTTCTGGGGCATTAGGGTGTGAAAGAGATAATGATCTTGAAATGTCACTTTTAATTTTCTTTCACGTTTAATTTTTATGAGATATTACTAAAGTATGTATAAGTTATAAGTTAAACAAGTATTCTTAGACGGTATACAACTGTTCAATTGAACTTGTGAGCCCATTAGCAAAATATCCCGTTATCATTTAAACGAATTATTTTCACTTTTAACAAAAATCCTGTGACCCAAAAATCAAAATCATGATGTAAAAAGTCTTAATATGATTTCCCATAAACATGGGAAGTTAACAACCCTTTTACTTCAAAAAATTTCAATCAACATCACATGTAAATTTGCTTTTCCCTTTTTGACTACAAAGTTTTAACTATTCACTCATGTGATTGCAAAAGTTATCTTCATACAAACAAAAAAGAAATTGAGTGAAAAGTATATATTTTAGAAAAAAAAGGATTGCTGGAAAATATTGTATAAGGAGGTTATAGATCGTTCTCACTCAATATTATACATTATATATATGAGTAACGTATTTTTTTCGTAAAGTTAAATTGACTCCAAAATTATTATTTTTTCTTCTTGTTGTGCCTTGGTGATATTTCCTCATTCTTTCTTTTTTTCTTTTTTTTTCTTTTTTCTTCTAGTGAAAATGATGTGCACAACTTACATTTCATGGTGCGTTCTTATAAACAAAGATAAGGTTTTGGCTATGTAAAATGATTAGTTTTCTTTTACACTATTGTATAAAGATATTCCATTGTATTTTGTTTTATTAATGACATATGTAAATTACAAAAAGGTCTACAATTTCCACTAACTTCGATTCCACGATTATATAGCTTTCAGCTAGTGCTTTTCATTGACTACATTGCGTATTCGCAGTGATATTCATTTTTGGACTCGACTAGTATGAATTCGTGGTAAAAAAAATTACTTTTGATATATATTTTTTCTTATCAAAGGCGATTTCACACTCAGTACTTGACCTGAAGCATTTAATTATGAATGGAAAAATGATTGTCATTCCACCGCATAGGAATCACCTTATAGTCAGGTGTTCATCTGAACCCTCTTCGATAGAAAATTATATTATTTATATATAGTTAAAATAACTTTTTAGGTATATATAATGTATGATGAACCTCCTTCGACTAATTTGTATGTCTTTTTAAAATTTTAAACCCCTTATTTAAAATCTTGGCTCCGCGAACTATAATGATGTGTTTGTTCAAAATTTTCATCATGTCACTGTTACTTATTTCTATAAACTAAGATAATGCCTTTTTTTTGTTGTTGGCACTACTCATTCTTTTTTTTTGTTTTTTTTTTCTGGTTTTTAGTACTTTGCATCTTTTTGGGCAGGTCGAATTTGCTGTAAAAAAGTGTGGTGTTGTTGAGTTACTTCCCTATTTAGGTAATCAGATTCCTCACGCTTCATTTAGATTCAGTACCAATAAATTCAAATATTGCTAGACTTTAAAGTTCTTTATATATATATTTTTATCAATTCAAGTTTTATATTCTATATATTTTATATCATGTCCTCTCCGTTTTTCTTTGACTCCTTAGTAGTTCTTTCTTTAAGATTTATTTTTATTGAAGTCGAAATAATAAGGTGTTATGCAGAAATTAAGTAAATCAGATTAGAATGAAGATAAGTTAAAAATAAAAGAGGATATTATAATGTGATTAAGTAGGCGTTTGGCCATACGATATCATATCACGATATGATATCGTGAGATGGAATCACCGTTTGGACTTGCGATTTCACGTTGATTTCCATCTCATGATTCCATATCATGAGATGTGATTCCATATTCTTCAAAAAGTATGATATGGAATTACATGGTGATTCCATATCATGATTTGAGATATTTTAATATAAAAATTGATCTACAAGTTTATATTTTGTTAAGACAATCCCATATTTATATTTACTAACCGTTTATTTCATATGTAAATAAAATTGATAATCACATCATTACTTTTTAAAATTTATTATTCTCACCGACATAAAATTTATTATCCTTACCACATATAGTCACTTTAACTCACATCAACCAATTGTTAAAGTGATGAAATATTTATGGTCTATAAACATGAAAACATAGTTGCGGATGATATTGACCAACAAATGACTCAAAGTAACATGTTGGTTCGTCTTCTTAATCACATGATCGAGAAATGCAAGTCCAACTTGAGGAAATTGTTCGTACTTTGTGGGAGGATTATTGTAATAATTAGTACACTACAATTTATGTTCAATTTTTTATAAAATTAAAGCTAGATGAAATAATTACTTAAGTGGAGAACAAATACTTGTATTAATTTATTATGCGATTTTATAATTTTTTATTTGATAAGATTAAATAAACAATTGTGGCTATTTTAATAATTTTACGACTTATGAGATTTTTATGTTTATGAGAAAATATACAACACAAAAATTTCATATCGCATGGCCAAACAAAATTTTAGTTTCATCTTATGATTTCATATCATGATTTCATATCATGATACCATATCATGATACCATATCGCATGGCCAAACGGGCCCTAAGATTATAATTAGGCGTTTGACCATGTGATACCATATCACGATATGATATTGTGAGATGGAATCAGCATTTGGACATGCAATTTCACACTGATTCCATCTCATGATTGCATATCATGAGATGTGATTTCATATTCTCCAAAAAGCATGATATGGAATTAAATGGTGATTCCATATCATGATTTGAGTTATTTTCAGACAAAAATTGATCCACAAGTTTATATTTTGTTAAAACAACCCACATTTATATCTACTAACCATTTATTTCATATGTAAATAAAATTTATAATCACATCATTACTTTTTTAAAATTTATTATTTTCATTGACATAGAATTTATTATTTTCACCAACATATAGTCACTTTAGCTCACAACAACCGATTGTTAAAGTGATGAAATATTTATGGTCTATAAACATGAAAATATAGTTAAGATGATATTAACCAACAAATGACTCAAAGTAACAATGTTATTTCGTCTTCTCAGTCACATGATCAAGAAATGCAAGTTCAACTTGAGGAAATTGTTCATACCATGTGGGAGGATTATATTAAAAATTAGTACATAAACAATTTATGTTCAATTTTTTATTAAATTAAAGCTAAATAAAACAATTACTTAAGTGGAGAACGAATACCTTTGAAATAATTTATTATGCGATTTTATTATTTTCTATTTGATAAGATTGAATAAATAACTGAGGCTTTTTTGATAACTATACAACTTAAGAGATTTTTATGTTTATAAAAAAATATACAACATAAAAATTTTATATCGCATGTCTAAACAAAGCTTGAATTTTATCTTATAATTGCATATCATAATATCTTATCATAATACCATATCGCATGGCCTAACGTTATACTATTAGAAAGAAATTTTCCCACCTAATCATGACAATTCAAATCTAAAGGGCTACAATGTACAAGTTGTAAAGTGAAAAGGAAAGATTCTCAATATATAGATCAAAGTCTTTTTCTCGAGAAAATGATTAGTTAAAGTGGAAAAGATTTATATTTTTCTTGTAAATAATGTAAAAATTAATTATAATAAATATTTTGGACTTTATTTAACAAAGTTCTAATACAAATAAAAAATTAGGAAAAACTATAAGAAATTTCCATTTTTCATTAATGTAAAGTTTTAGAGCAACAATTAAAGGTGAAGGAAGGCTTAGGTTTTGGGTTTTAACTTTATCATTGCTAGAACTGAAAAGGGTCGAAATTTACCCTTATATTCTTCATTACTATTTGGAATTAAAAAAAATTTATTTGTTGTTATTTCAAGAGACCACAAATATTCATAACAATTACCTACTTAAATTTTAAGTGACATGGCAAGTCATAGGGGACGAAACCTCCACCTAAGCGTTGCCAATTAGTAGTTATTTTTAAAATGTTAGATATTTTACGGCGACAAAAGTCGTCATAAAATTCCTAAATATTGTCACTAAGGATTTTGAACGGTAACTAAGATTGCAATAACCATTCACTAGTAAAATTTGCTTTTTAACAAAAAAATATAATAATTAATTTTCGATTGTAACCTAATTTTTTAAAATAAATAACATGTACTATCAATATTAAGAACAAAAATCATCAGAATTACTTCTACACTCAAATTTTCAACCACATAATCAATTACATTTAATGCATCTACATATGAAAAAATAAAAAAGTATAGTCTTCAAACTCCTCCGTGATCAGTATTATTTGTGATTTTTAAAAAAAAATCATAATTTAATGCCAAAAAAAATAAATTGTATTGGTGATATTATGTGTTTTGTGGTGACTTTTATCGTTGTTAAAGGTCTAATTTTTTAAAAGTGAATCTCTAAATTAGTCTCAAATAACTTGCCATGTCACTGAGATTTTGATTTGTTAAATTTTGAGGATATCTCTAATCTCTTAATTTAATGGCAAAGACATTTTTTTTATCTCAAATAATAACGAAAGATATAATTAATTTATCTCGCATAATTAAAAAAACAATTTTAACCCTTTTCTTGTTTATGAAATAAAATAACATAATACAAAAGTTATGATTTAAAAATGCATGATAGAAACAAATTTTAATTAGTTGTCAAACATAACTAGAAACACTTGAAAGTACATAGGTTTGTATATAGTAAGTACACAAAATAAATATTTGAAGTACAAATATTAATCTTTTTGAGACCCCAAAGAATTAGGAGGCCATGTGAACTATTGGTGATTATTCCTACTGTCCTTCCTTTGTCCCCAAATTAAAGCTACGATACTAATTCCTTAATTAAATAATTACAATTTAAATCCAAGATATCCATGCAATCTATATAACTGGAATAGTATTTTAATTTAAAATAAAGGGATTAATTGAATTTATTTATAAGAAATAACATTGAGTTCCACATCAATGACATAAGTTATATGTGCCTTTTTATAGGGTACTTTAAAATAAATTACTGTTTTTAAATTAACTCTTGGAATGCAGTAAATTTAAGATCATAATTCTTAATTATGATATCAGAATGAGGTCTTAAATTTATTAATAATTTTATAAATAATTTAGCTCACTTATTTGTCTAGATTACTTTCATGCATCATCTAAAATTTTAAAACTATGAATATGCCATTTTCTTTGTAAAGAGTCTCTTTCAATAAACTATAAATTAAATGAAAGTCGGCTTGCATACGTAAAGGGCATCGCAATTGCTATAAATAAAATAAATAAAAGGAGTAGAAGACAATATATAGCATTGTTTTCAAATTCCGGAAAATAAGAGGTAGCTTTATAGCTTTATGTCACACTCATTGCAATTTTTTATTTGAAATAAGAGTTTTTGGCAAAATTAATTTTCACACGATATGCTTGATATGTTTAAGATTATAGATCAAAAAAAATTACTAAATATATTTAATGTTTTTTTAATTTAAGATCATAATAAATAAATGTCATTTTTTAGTTTTTTAAATTCGTGTCAAGTCTAAATAAGACAAATAAATTAAAATGGAAAAACAATTTTTCTAAACATTAAAAATAATTTTCAGCGGTAATTAATTAAAAATAAATATAACAACATTAAATTTAATGATAGTTATTTAATATTAATAAAATGATTATGTTGTTTTATTAATGTGTATATTTATTTTGAGATAAAAGTTATTTTAGTATAATACGTATATATCTAAGTAGTACTTGGTTTTTAGTGCAACATTTTGTGGTGGTAGCAACTTCTACTCAATTTCCTTGAATATTCTTCTTGGCTATTTCTTACTTTCTTGTTGGAAGTTAGGTACAAAGTTCCTTGAAATGCAAGGCATATAGATATATAAAAAAAAACTTATATTGAATAGACAAAATTTACTTTAGTTTGTGTTTCAAAAAAACATAGCTTTATCTGGAAATTACTTTACATATGGATCAGAGGCATACAATTAATAAGTCAAGCTTAATTACTTGTACAAAATTCCTTTCACACAATATAAGTAGAAATACATATAAGAAATTGTAATTAATTAAGCCTTAAGCATCATTTGTCAACGTTCTTGACTTCCAACTCTCTAATATTGTTCAATTATTGGTTGCTTGCTTCTTCATTAAGTATATAAAAATATATCGTATTCCAATTAAATATAATCTAAGAGCCTAAATCTAAGAATCACTTCAAGATTTTTAGTCCATTAATTATTCACAAAAATATAAAATAATGTTTTTATATATGTTATCTTTATATTGATGCCAATAGTTTTTCCAGTCATTCATCATCACAAACTACTTGGATTAAAAAGATATTGGAAATGAGAGCGTTGGGCTGATCAAAGCAGGTTAAGTTAATAAATAAGCGAGTTATTATTTAGATTAAACATACAGATAAAAATTTAATTCGTTTAATTCCTACTAAATTTTGATTGCTTTAGTTGTTTTCTGAAGGCAAGTCTATCTATTGTATTTGCCCTTTAATTATATGGTATAAAACAGAATCATGGTTCTTTGTGAGGATAATAGGTGAAATAAAAACAAATATAAATAGTTTTAGTGATTAATTTATTATAATTGGATGATCATATCATATAAGTTAGTATTTCACTCCCATAAGGGTACAAGTTGTGTACGGTTTATACTGTATTATAGCCAAATGCAACTATATATTTTTTTTCTCAATTAATTCACCAAATTATGGTGGTAATTTAAACAAATTTGTTGAGAGAATTTTTATGTACAAAAATTGACGTAATTTATCAAAATCGAAAATGACAAAATCTCAAAAGCAGTGGGAAAAGGAAAAAAATATTTGTGAGGGCTTATTTGTCAAAATAAAAATGAGAATATAAAAAGGCTGCTAAAATGTTTTGTTGGCGGCCGTGTAAGGTAGTTTCGTAGCGGCTGCACAGCAATAATAAATAAAGGATAATAATAATAAATAAATCAGTATTTTAAAAATATTTATATTACGTTTAATGAAATTATATAACAATACAAATTTCTATTATTCATTTCAAATTACAAATTTTTGAATATTTTATTCAAAACTCAATTATTATTATGCAATTAAATAAAATTAAAATCATCATAAAAATTACGTATAAATTTTAAATTCTGAGTCTATTTTTTCTCCGAATCAAATAAAATTATGCCAAAAAACTTAAATTATGGTGTTGGTTCTGAGGGGACCTTAGTAGACTAGGTCATAAGTGATGTGCTGAGGGGTTCAAAATCCCATCATTTTTGGACTCAAAAAATTTCAGTTTAATTAACGTGCTTCTACTCAAACTCCAAGGTCCCGTTTGGCCATAGATTTTACAAGTAAAACTTGGGAGAAAAATTTGGCAAATTTTGTTTGTCCATACACTTTCTTATTATTTGGCAAACTTTTTTCGCAAATTTTCCAAATTCCCAAATACTAGAAAAAACTAGTATTTGGGCCAAATTTCATTATTTGGGAAGTTTTAAAATTCAATTTTTACACCTAACTTTTATATTTTACAAAAACAATCTATTTATTGACACCAACCAATTCAATTAGCTCCCCATATGCCAACTAACTCAATCAATATACTTTTCTATTATACTAGTAAAATATAGCTCGTGATGTGCACGAGAACAATAATATTTGTGAAATATTTAAGATATTTAACATGACTTAAATTTTTTTCTTTAAATTTATATATATTGACAATGAAATTAACTTAATTTAATTAAGCATTAAAGTAATTTGAGGATAATTTATTTATTTAATTAATATTATTATAAAGTATGGAAGTAAGTAAAATAATTAATTGTAGAGGGGGTCCGTAAACATAATGAAATAAGTTAAAATTTAATAATTAATTATATTATGGAATTAAAATAATCCATTAGTAAGTTTATTAGAAAATATTAAAGTAAGTAAAATAAAACATTGTCATTTGATAATAATAATAATAGTAATAACAATTTTATACTTTAGTAAGTAATTAGTAAGTTTTATTAGAAAGTATTAAGTCAAGTAAAATAATAAACGGGTGGGTAAACATATTAAAATAAGTAAAAAAAAATTAAAAAAATTCTGTTAAGAAATTAAAATAAGTCGTTAGTAAGTTTTATTAGGAAATATTGAAGTAAGTAAAAAACGAAATATTATTATTTCATAATAATGACAATTTTCTATAAATATTTGCAACAGAAAGGATAGAAATTGGTATTATAAGTCAATAAGCAAGCACATTGACGAAGAACTAAACGTCAGAGCTAAAAAGGATTTTATAATTGCAAAAAAATTATATATGGGAAATGCAAGCTCATCGAGAAGAGATTGTTCATAAAATATGGGAAGATTATATTATAGAATAGTTTGAACTCTTGTAGATTATAAGGCATAGGTTCTTCAGGGATTGCAATATTTATTTCCTTCTGTTTTCTTCTCTTTTTTTTCGAATTTATATTAATTATATTTTCATTATCATGATTTGTACCAAGACCTTTTCACTATATGAATGTTTACTGTAATGATGCTTGTTAATTTGTTACGGAAGTCATGAATCTTGTTACGTGAGATTTCTATTTTGCTATGTAATATAAATTTATGGTTAGTTTTGATAGTTTTAAAAACTTATGGGTATAAATCATATTTCTTAAAAAAATGAAATATGTTTCCCAAATTCTATGGCCAAACACATGGTGAAATTTCATCCAAATCTTTATCCAAATAATATTTGCCAAAAATATTTGAATATCTATGGCCAAATGCTAGCCAAGTCTTTGCAATTTTGGCCTTCTTTTCTTTTGTTTTTAGTGCTCGTCTCTTCCTAAATTTTCAACCATTCCATCTAAATAATATTTTCTCCGTCTCTAATTATTTATTTATTTTTTTCTTTTATATTTCCTCCATTTTAAAAAGATTTTTCATATTTTCTTTATAGTTTGTTTTTAAAAAAATATTTTTTTCTTTCTTTTTGGTAACACTTTAACTTTAACTTTCCACGTGGCATGTTTAAGACCACAAGATTAAAGGCATTTTGGTATATTTGACATAACTTTAATTTAGAATCACAAAGATTAAAAAATATTTTTTCTTTTCTTAAACTCCGTTTCAAGTCAAACTATGTCATTCTTTTTGAAATGGAGGAAGTAGTTATTTTTAATTAATTGGGCACTTTGACAAATTAAAAAAGAATAATTTTTTTACTTATATATTATCAACGAAATAATTAATTACTTTGGAAAATGTAAAAAAAATTTATCCACTTCATTATGTAAACTCATTATATCATTAATTATTTTTTAATAAATGTGTTAATTCAAAAATAAATAATAATTATAGATAAAGAGGATAATAATAATAAAAATAATAGTAATAATGGTATAAATAAATCAATTTTTGAATGAATGGCATAAATATAACTAGTGGATCAGTGGAACATTTTTTCACGGCACTATTTAGTCATTCTGTAGGAGAAAAACTACCAAAAGATTTCCCTATCAAATGATTATAAAAGGACTACTTATAATCCCTTTGTGATGCTATTTTTCATATTACTAATTATTAAAAAGAAAATAAAAGGAAGATGTTTCGCTAACGTAACAATTTGTTTTTGTCATAAATTGAATTTTATCACTAGAAGTAATTATAAAATTATGTTATTGTTTCATCCCCATACACTCCCTACCCTCCATCTTCACCTCTAGTAATATTTATTTAAATTATTTACATATGCTTTTAAGATATTTATTAAAATTATTCATAAAAATCATTTTATAAAAAAAAAATCATTTTAACAAACACATCTTAAGTAATTAATAATCATTTGCTCGTGGTATTGCCTATTAAAAGTTGAATACACTCTCGATTGATGAAATAACAGATGATTGTCAAATAACAAATTATTTATATTCATGAAAACATTATACCATTAGATACGTAAAGTATATATACACAAATAAAAAGTACTACTCTCTTCGTTTTAAAAAAATTGACCTTTTTTTCCTTTTAATCTGTTTAAAAAAGAATGACTCCTTTTGGTAACACTTTAACTTTAACTTTTCACGTGGCATGTTTAAGACCACAAGATTAAAGGGCATTTTGGTACATTTGATATAACTTTAATTTAGAACCACAAGATCAAAAAGTCTTTTTTTTCTTAAACTCCGTTTCAAGTCAAATTAGGTCAATCTTTTTGAAAAAAGGAATTACTATTTACACATTCAAAAGATGATTCATTTTTTTTATATAGTCATTGATGTTCTTAGTTTTTTTTTTTTTTTTTACAAAAAACACATTTAAATTAATTTTATTAATTATATTTTAAAATTTTAATTGGTTAGTATTTTATGTAATCATTTATTAATAGAATAATATTGAAAGCAATTAATAAATGTCTATTGATTTTGATTTGTTAATAAAGAAGTAAAAAAGGAAAAATAGTCAATCAATCAAGTAAAAATTAAGAAAGAGTATATGACACGTGCTTATAAATAAGGTTTTAATATTCACTTATGATAACCAATATAAATATTACTAGAAAAAACTTATATGTCCGGGTGTTTACATCAAATTAGGGGTGTATATGATCAGATTAGTTCGGATTTTTCACATATTAAATTGAATTATTTGTGTCGAATTTTTAAATCTATAAACCAATAAAACTTGGGTTTTTCGACCTCGGATTTTTTCGCTAAAGTATTAATTCAATCGTATAATTTACTTGTATGTCAAATATTTCTTCAATTCAACCAAAATATAACTATCTAAGGTGTTTCTTAAGTATATAACACAAATAATGATATGATTAATGACATTAAAATATCCAAAAAAAATATAATAATAATTAAATCGCGTAAAAAAGTTTGCAAAGTAATAAATCATAATGAAAATGATTATAATTTAAAAGTACTATATCGTGCTAAAATAAGTTTAATAAGTATTAGTTACAAGACTAAATAGTAAAGGAAATTAAAATTAAAATATGTATTTTAATTGTCTAAAATCAATGTAAAATCAAAGAATAAATATTCAATATTATTGTCATTTTTAGGGTTAAATTGTTTTTCTTTTTGCATTAGTATTAATTTTATTTTAATTTACATTTTGTAATAATTATCAACATTCGCGAACTATAAATTTTATGGAACCATACAAAATTCTAAGTTTCAAACTTGAAACAATATATTAAAAAATTAAAAATTATGAAAAGTAGAAGAAATATTTAAAAATTATATCAAAGTAAATATTCTTATATATTAAATAAAATTTTAAAATTATATATATAATATCGGATTGATTTGGTGTCGGGTTGATTTCTTTAGTTAAAACCAAATCAACCCAAACATGTCCGATCTTTTTTCCAATACCAAACCAAGTCAAGCAAATCACTAGTCGTTTTTTTTCTCTCGATTTGCTGTTCGGTTTGATTTTATACACTATTACATCAAACCAACGCAAAATGCATTATTACGTGATTTAATAAAGTAAAATGGACTATAAATTTAAACATATGACATTTATATATTGACTTAGTATAAACACTTGATGCGGGTAAATTTTATCCTTTACTACTTCATTAAATTATTTAATTACTCCTATAATATTATAGCCCTGTGTATGAATAAGTAACAATCCTCCATCAAGTTCAAATGAAAAATGAAAATATATGAAGTTAATTAAAGTAGAGTAATGTATACACTTTAAAGTATTAATTTGGGTATAAATTTATATTTTTCTCATTTTGAGTATTATTCTTTTCTTTTTAGTTCGTTTTAAAAAAAATCAATTTATTATACTTAAAATAGTTTAACTTTAAAAATTTTCTTTAAATCAATGAAATAATTCTCAATCGGATAAATATTTAGATTTGTTTTAGATCACATTTTAAAAGTCTTTTTTTTCTTAATTTTATGTTAATGTCAAGATATATCGCATAAAATGAAACGAAGGATATAATAATCTTTCACCAAATTGAAATGAAACTGGGAAATATATGGAGGAAATTAGAGCACAATGACAATTGTTATGTCAATGCATAAATTCAGAAAGTTCAACGGTCGCACCATTTAATGGCACTTCATCTTAGGGCAGCATTTTGAAAATTAAGCCTGAAAGACCACCAACATGTTAAAATATATGATAATATATATATTTTTATAATATTATCATTATACAAAAGAATGTGTCGACTCTATTTAATTTTTACCACCATTGTTTGTACCCTTAGTGTTGGATTCAATTATTATATCATATATTAATATATTGATATTACAAACCCAGCCTAAAAGTGCTGGAACCATAGAACATTGGTATGATTAAAGCAGATTCTAATTGGATAATAATTATTGAACTCTACTATTTTTATTTTTTTTGTTGCCAAAATAACATGTAGTAGTTTGACAAATTATATTTAAAGAAAAATAAAAAAGATTCCTACTTCTTGAGCAAATATAAATGTATCATTGGAATGAACTAAATTTTCTTGATTTTTTCTTAGAGTGTGTTTGGTATGAAGGAAAATATTTTTCAATTTTCTCATTTTGGTTGGGACAAAAATTCTGGAAAATGTTTTTTCCAAATCAATTCATTTTTCTCAAAATTAAGAAAAATGACTTCCCTTAAACATTTAAGGAAAACATTTTCCAAAACTCTGTTTCAATTTCAAATTACATTTTTTATTGGGAAAAACATCAATTTCAAAATTTTATTTTTTCACCCGATCCCTGACCCCCCTCCCCAAAAAATTGATTTTGGCTTTTAAAAATATTTTCAACTTTTAATTTTAGTTTTAAAACTCCTATCCCCCCTCCAGCCCCCTACCCACTCAACCCCCAACCTCCAAAAAATTAATTTTATTTTTTAAAAATACAATCAACGTCAAATTTTTATTTTTCCACTCCTAACCCCTCCCTATGCCCCCACCCACCTACCACCACCCCAAAAAATAATAATTTTATTTTTTAAAAATATTTGTAATTTCATAAATTATATTTTACTTTAGTAAAAATAAAAGATGTCTCTCAAAAATATTTTTCATTCATAAATCAAACACTAAAAATTATTTTCGGAAAATATTTTCTACGCACCAACCAAACATGAGAAAATAAGTCCAAAATCTACTTTTTTGAAAAACATTTTCCTCCATACCAAACACACCCTTAGTCCTCATCATTTTCCTGAAAAATTATATGATAGAGAGAGATTAAATATTAATTATCATAAATATAGATTTAATTTTAATTAACATATATTTAACACAATTGATAAGAAAATATTTTACACACTTTTCGTTAAATTTTTAGTTGTGCCATGAATCAGAGACAAAAACATAATTAGACAAGATGGTCATCAATCAAAAAACTTATTGTAACTAAAATAGTAAGAATTAGTTATTGAATTTGTTGTAAATCTATCATTAATTAGCTAGTAGCAAACATGAATTTTTAATAATTCGTCACTAACCTATTATATGAGGGATTTTTATTATTCAGCAATAATAATTGTTGATTGCTAATTCTCTCTTCTCTCTCTCTCTCTTTTTAAAAAAAAAGTGTATTTGGGATAAAATGATGCTTCATTGGCTTATTATATATACACAATATATGAACATACAGTAAAAATATTGAGAATTTTAGTAGCTACGTGAACTTTTATTTTATCCTAAAAATTCGATTTTTGCATCCCTAATTTCTTTATTTCATCTTTTTTCTTAATAAAAAAAAACAAATGATTTTTTGGAATCTTGGCATTGCCACTTTTTTGTTATACTTTTTCTAGAACGAAATATTTTTTAGTTTAAACTATTGAAAGTATACATATTAATGAGTATTAGAAATATACTCCCATATTCTTACGCTTCGCTGGCTTTTATTATTATTTTATGATAACATTAAATAATATATAAAATAAGTTTATAGCAAAATAACTTTGATTTGTCTCATATAAAATAATCAAACTTTAATTATTCAGGAGCGCAAGATGACACATTATTTTAGGTGAGCCACCCCTAAATATAGGGTATAGCTTAATACGAGCAATGTGTTGAAAAATACATGAGTAGTTTGACATTCTCATTATTTAAATTAATCAATTGATTAGGTTTACAACATAAAGGGATTTTGACACAAGATAGCCGTATTCCAAAAATATAATCGATAGATGAGACACACAAATTAATAATCTTTTCACAAAATTAAAATTTCATGGATATATTTTTAAAAAACAACCAAATATTACATGCTGACAATTCATAATGTTTAAAGATTTAATGATCCAATATTACATAACATTCATCGAAATATCACGATTCAAATTTGCAGAAAAATAATATTTTTTTTGAAGTAATACATTTTTAGATATAAAGTTCATTGAAAATTATTTGATATATTCAATTCTTTGTTATTACTATTATTATTTTTATCTTAATATTTTTATGGTCAAAATTTTATTTTTAAAAATATTTTCATAATTTTCAAATTTGCTTTGAGAATATTTTTCTTGAGTCGGTAATTTATCGAGAATAGTCTTTTTATCTTACACAAGATAAAAATAAGATTGATATATATTTTATTCTCCTCATATTTCATTCGTGGCACAATAAATATGTAGTTGTGTTGTTAAAAACATAAAGGCAGAAACCATGCTCAATAATTCTTTGTAGTAACATATATTTAATGTATACATTGCATCATGATTAATGAGCATGCTCCCTTTTAAGTCAATTATTTTTTTCTTATTTTTCAAACAACATGAAAATTAAAACCAGGGTTGAATAACTCCAAATGCTTGTCTCTTTAGATAATTTATAATCTAATACACCTATTAAAGGTAGAGTCTTGGACCACACCACTAGCTTTTCTAAAATTCTAAAATAAAATAAATAAAATAATAATACATTTAATTGTCCAAATTGACCCCATAAATAATTAGAAATTTAGCTTATATAGAGTGGATTAAATAGTCAAAACGTATTAACCAAATAGGCCTAAGTCCACAGGCTACTCAGAGGCCCAACTTTAAAACCCAACAAATATGTGGCATTTTGCACAACGCAGAAATAATAATATCTTTATGACATTTTAGAAAAAAAAAGTTATTTATATTTTTTAAAAAGATAGGATTAAACTAAACTGTTGTTAGTCAATGACTCTATCTTGTGGTTCAATTTTTTTAATTTTTTAAATTAATATTTTTATTTATATATATTTTTTAAAAATTATTATGACGTGCCTTTAAAATGTTGACGTGGAGATTCACTTTGAAATTTTTGTTAAATAGCATTAAAAAATAGGATTATAAAATATGTCGTTATGTAGTTCATGAAGTACATGTGAATTGTCATTTTGTATGCTTCAAGCTTTCCTTTTCTTCTACTTTTTTTTGGGGGTTGGTATTTTTGATGAATTATTTTCATTTTCTTGATTGTATAACGGTTTGTAAAAGTATGTCAAATTTTGTTCCTTTCTCTTTTGATATATGTCTGTTTATTTATTTCCTTGTTTTTATCAGCAGAATAATAGATTCACGAATATATTTTTAAGGATTAATATATTTTTCAATATGGAAATTGTCTCCTTGATGAATTTTTCATTAAAAAATTCTTGACGATGAGCCAACAAAGCAGTATATATTTCAACATGGTGAAACAGACATTATTATTATTATTAATAATAATAATAATAATAATAAGTTCTTTACTAATCTTAGTATCTTTATCTTTTATCCTTTTAAGGTTAGGATATAATACATTATATAGTTATGTAAAAATAATTATGTATCTTTATATCTTGTATATCGATCCTCTTTTAACTTTTTTGTGAATTTAGTTTTTTATATTTTAGTGTTAATTAATGAAAATTCTGTCTCAGCTACTGTTAAATCGGTAAAGTTTGAGCTCAAAAAGTTGGCTTTATTATAATAATAGAAGAAAATAGTAAGAAGTTTGATTAGGTGGCTAACTACATATGGAGAATGACTCACCATGTTTTACTACTTTCTTTTAATGTTTCATTAGATTTTCTCTTTTAAAGAAGATTCTGGTTTGTATTTACCAATGGAAAGAGCTAATAGGAAAATATTATATTGGAAACAAGAAATTTTCAATGTTGTAATATTACTTTTGCTAAAATTAAGTGCTATAAATGCTACTTTCCCCATTTTATTTTAGTAAATGAAATCAATTTTCCTTTTCATATGTTTCAACCTACTAGTTATGTGTCAAAATGGTGCAATTTTACAAGGAAATCACCATAATTTATTGTTCTATTTATTAATTTGTCATTTCAAAAGTTTAAATAAAATTATACTTATATCTTTTACAATTTCAAAAAACTTAAATTAAATTTCAAACGATTACTCTCCAAGTTTAACATATAAAATATTAAATAAATAATGAACATAAAATGCCAAAACATATTTTTACACAATACATTATTATTAAATTGATGTATCGCATTTAATTTATCAAAAAATAAAAAAAGTTCAGTATTTAATATATATTTTCAATTATCATTATCGAATTAATATGGAACACCCATTCCTAATTGAAATAAATGATTAGAATATAATATTCCCAAGTTGATTAAATTACTAAAGGATATTTGTTCCTCCTACAATGCCCACTTAAAAAAAACTAACTAACTAAAATGACCAATAATGGACCCAAAGATACCAAATTTTGTAAAGAGAATAATATGCCAACTCACTATTGAAAAAATACCCACCCCACCTCTCCCTGTTAGAGAAATTAAACTAATCGACATGATTAATATTTTTAGTGAACATCAATAAAGAATAATAATTTATTTATTAAAAATAAAAAAATAAAAATATTCATGACAAGACCTAAAACAAGAATATGTAAAACATGAAAATGAAAGAGAAATTAAAAGGAAAGAAGGAGGTCGGTTCCTTGCACCCAACGTATCTTTAGGTTTTGCCTCGGAGCTAGGTTCGGACTTTGTTTATGTATGACCTTTTAAAGGATAAGAACGACCCCCCTACCTCCTTACCCCCTACCTCACCCCCACCCCCTCACCCCTAATATTTTTTTCTTTACAAGTAGCCTTATATTTCTCACACCGCCTCCAATTCCTATATTTTCCAAACCATAGTTTTTATTTTTTCTCTTACTGTCACTAATACACAAAGCGTTACTACTTTCAAGAAATATAAACAGTTTTATTTTTTTTGTTTTTACAAAGCTGGCGATCGATAATCAAGACACTACTGTTCGTGAATTCAAGCCTAAGAATAGGCGAATCATGGTAAATTTTTTTTTAAAAATGGAGATTTAGGTTTGATTTTTTTTTTGGGGGATTTTTTGTGATTGTGGTTTTAATGTGTGTTTTAGGGAGCTGGAGGACCTGATGAGGAAGATAATAGATGGCCACCGTGGTTGAAGCCATTGTTGAAGGAACGATTCTTCGTTCAATGCAAGTTACATGCTGATTCTCATAAGAGCGAATGTAACATGTACTGTTTGGATTGTATGGATGGTGCTCTTTGCTCCATTTGTTTATCTCATCATAAGGACCATCGTGCCATTCAGGTTCGTTTGTATTCCTTGTTTTTATGTATTTGATAAATTGGGATTCTTCATACTTCAGTTGATTAGCTATTTGAGCTTTTTAATTAGGGTTTGATTTTCATTCATTTCCAATTTCCCCTTTTCTTTCCCCCAAATAAATGATTGTTTTCGATTCCGGTTTCAGTTTTCCGCCATTTTTGTCAAATATAGAGAAATGGAATCACAAAAATGTACTGTTTTGAAGCATCCATTCAATTTGAATTTGAATTTGAATTTTTTGGGGGTTTCTGCCATTTTTTGTCAAGTACAGAGGACTTTTTATTTCTCTCCTTTACTCTTTTCCTTTAATGGAACAACAAAAGAAATGTACTGTTTTAAAGCACCCCTTTTGATTAGTGTATTTGTTCATTGTTCTATTTTTTCATGGTTGACTTGAAGATTGACTGATTGAATGTGGGTTGCTCTGTTTTTTTTTTTTACAGATTCGGAGGTCATCTTACCATGATGTGATAAGGGTGAATGAAATACAGAAATTTCTGGACATTACTTCAGTTCAGACCTACATTATCAACAGTGCAAAAGTTGTCTTCTTGAATGAGAGACCACAGCCTAGGCCAGGCAAAGGTGTCACTAATACCTGTGAAGTTTGTGAAAGGAGTCTTCTTGATTCCTTCAGATTCTGCTCTCTTGGTTGCAAGGTACTAAACTATAATTTTCTTGACTTTTAATGGTCTCATAAGCTGTAATTGGTCTTTTTGACAAAATGTGAAGCAATTGGTCCATTATTTTGGCATCATCAACAGATTTTTGGGATACAAATTAAAAAATATTTTAACATATTGATTGGGAATTGGGAATTGGGAATGGGTGATTCTGAATCTTGATTGTTAGAACTTCTAGAAACAAGTTGTATTTAATTTGTTAATTTTTGATTATTTTGATCAGATTGTTGGGACTTCAAAGAACTTCGTTAGGAGGCCAAAACAATCACCGGAGAAGAAGAAGTCCTCGCCGGCTGCTGCAGCAGCCGTCTATGACTCCGAGGATTCCTACAGCAGCAGCAGCCATGGCCGGCAGAACAGTACAAGCAACAAGGTCCACCAAAGTTTCAGTCCGTCAACGCCCCCTCCAACTTCAGTCAATTACAGAACCGCGAAGCGAAGAAAGGGAATTCCGCATCGAGCCCCAATGGGAGGACTAGTTATAGGTTATTAAGTTTTAGAAAAATCAAATCAAAATCGAAGTCCTTCATTTGCTCCTAATTATACATTATTAGTAAAAGATCAGAATCAGAATGCAGAATGCAGAATGCAACAACTTCTCCGTTAAAAACACTAGTGCTTTCTCTAGAGAAGGCCAGTGTTTGCTTTATTGTGTATATACTTTTAGCTACTATAGTGTATGTTGGGGAAAAGTTGGAGGGGTGGAAGTTGAAATAAGAAAATGTTAAGGGACTATAGGGAGTTCAAACTTAGTTGGGCTTAGAAAATAAGCTATATATTATATTATATAGTATGATGAAAATATCAAGATACAGCGACTCTTGGCTTTTTAGAGTGGTTATACATAAGTTTTGTTTGTTTTCTTTTTCTTCCTCCTGTAATCAAAAATGTAAATATAATGTTCTTATAGTTTGGAATATTTTAACAACTGTGTCTATCTTCTTGTTTTCATCTTTTTTAATATCGTCTTCGTTTCTTTTTTTAGATCAAGATAAATAAATTGAATTGAACGAAGTATTTGTTTGGTTTTAGAGCAGCTAGTATATAATCTGGTGAAGTTGGAAATTTTTGACTGGTTGAGGTACTAACTGCCAATAAGTGTGTCGCAATGTGGGGCCCTGGTTGAAGGAGACAAAATACTACGTGGCAGGTAATGATTGGATGAAAGATGCTAGGTGTTGATTTTTGGACTTTCTGGGTATAGGTTGTAGACTGATAGCCGCCCCCACAGGGCTTGGTTTTGATATCTAATATAAGAGTCTTATTAAATTTAAATTCAATCTAAATAAAATTATATTATTTAATTAAAGTAATTTAATATCTTAAGAGATTTAAATTCGAAATTTAATTAAAAATAAAAAGTATTTACGATTTTATCATTATCCGCTTTCGTGATTGGTTGGTTTCTTGGTGGAGGGGTTTTCTTTGTTGTGTTAAGTGGAGCTATGGTTGATTGATGGCCGTTGGATTAAATGGTTGATTTGACGGTCATGATTCTGCAATGACGTTTAATGAGTATGAGTTTTTTGACTAATATAATGGACCTGATTCGGGCTTGAAGAAAAATAAGCGGGCCGGGCTCTGCCATGGCCATTAAAGTGTCCGTCCAATTATGCTCCTTTTTAACTTTATTTTAAAATATAATAATATTAAATGAGAAGAATATCGTAGAAGAAAAGATGATGTGTGGTTTTGGGGACCCCATAAAATAGCTAGTGGCAATTTTGTTGAAAATAACTCTTTGGTTGTTTGATATTTTAAATTCCATATGATTCAAATTGCAAAAAGAATTTACATTTGGCTTTAAACTAATAAGTAGATTACTTAATAAGAAAGATATAGAGGTCGAGAATATGATAGAATGCTAGCGTAATTTAATTTCATTTCTTTTAGTTATTGTGTTTCGTTTTGGCATTGCTATTATTTTGAAATCAGTGTGATTTCTTAGCATATTTTATATATTTTATTTAAGCAGGTAATCTATCGAAAATAATTTTTTTGATAAGGCTGAGTACGTACACATTACTTTCCTTAAAGCTTACTTATGAGATTATACCGCGTGTTATTGTTGTATATTATATGGCTATATCCTAAAGAGTGTTAATTAAAGTGGTTGGATGGAAGAAGTATGTTTAGGATGAGGTTTGGTGCGTGGTGCTCGTGTGATGGTAACTTTTAGGAGTATGGCACGTGAAACGTGACCAAAATTTGCCATTTGAAACCCCCAAAGTCCAAAAAAGATATGATTGACTACTTTTTGTTACTTAACTGCCATCTCTTTTGAGCCCTTTCTTTGGCTTTGCTTCTCATCAGTTTCTCTAATACTAATTTGACTTAAAACCTCTGCTTCCACTGTATTTCCTTAACATTGCTCTAAAAAAGCATATGTATATTTTTTCCTACCTAGAGAGTTACAAAAAACAGGAGTAAATGTAAGAATCCAAAGTTACGAGTTCACTTGAATTTAAGTAATTTTATTGAGATCGTGTATATACATATAAAAATTCTACTAAATATTTGATAATAAATTCAATAATTCTTGATGTATTATTAATTGAAAATCGCTAAAAAAATTCATAAACTTTAAATCTAAAATCTATTTTACAATTGATAAGTGTAAGTGAAGTCACTTAAAAGAGAATATCTACTACATTTGCTATAACAACTAAAAGTGACCTAATCATGATGAATTCTAGAGGTTTTCCTTTTATATATTTAACTTCTTTTTCACATTGATGCAACAATAATTTTTAAAAATAAACACTTAAAATATCTCGATGAAAATCAAGTAATGCGTTTTGATAAAATTTATAATTAAAAATATAAGTTTTTAAAGAGCTACAAAATCGAATCTTCCGATTATGACTACCTTTCTTTACGGTTCTGAATTTGCTTGCTTACTTCTTTATTATTTGCATATTTCCCTTTTGGAATGGAAAAATGTGTGATAATGAGTTGCCACATTTGAACGGTACTTATATGTATAAAAACAATTGTGGGGGCTGCCAATTGACACCTTTTTTTGCCTTTGGCATGTTTTTTTGCTTTATTTATACCCATTTTAATTGCATGAGGAAAAGATTGAATGTTCTTTTGTAGAAGTAATCAAATTGTACATGTGTTGGTTGCCATTTGCAAATTGAAGATCTAATATATTGAACATTGTGACAAAGATCTCTTTGGTGATGCTACTTATGCCCCATAACATACAATTAATTAATAATAGTTGAATTGTCGTTAAATATGTTTTTTAGAGGTAATTAACACTCTTTATATATACTTCTGAAACGTATAGCGACACTTAATTCAATGTTAATTAATTGATATGGTAAAAGCTTTAATACTTTTTACTAATGTACATATATATGTTCCTAAAAGCTATTTTCAATATTGTGATGGAAAGTGTAGAAACATATCTAGATATGTAATTAGTTAAATTAATTAAATGAGATTTAACAATATAATCCAACAGTACTACAATTTGACGAAGGCAGATGTTTTGTGTTTAAATATAAAAAAACAATTTAACTTGCTTCTGTCAATTTAGCCAGGCAAAAAAATTCAGTCCACAAGAATGAAAGAGTATATTAATTAAAAATAAGAAACGTATAGCGTCACCAACTATATATAGATGTCTGTATGCGATGGTTCTACATAACATAAGAATTTTCAGTTTGATATGTGGGATAAAAAAATAATAATTTAGCGATGTAATTTAAAATTAACATTATCTTATATTTGATTTAAATTACTAGTTAAATATGAATTATTTTATCTAATTACTTATACTAAAATAATGAAATTACTGTTTATATAAAATATCGGATAAAATATTCATATGGATTGTACCAATCCATAAAATACAAAAAAGGGCATGTTCATCCCTAAACTCTCAGAAGAAGAAAAATATTTATCGTTTATCATACTTTTAATTTGGATAAAAATACATACCCATGTACTCATTAAAGAAAGGGTGATAGTTATCCTAATATTGAGTCGAGAGTACAAGAATAATACTAGAAGGCAATTTTAAATGAAACAAAAATATTCACGTAAAGTGATAAAGGATAAATACATGATTCATATATTTAAAAAGTATAAAACTAAAAATATTTATCAAAGTATTCATCAAAATGAAGAAAGTGCTGGAATAATGAGAAACACAAAGCAATAATTGCAAGGATGGTACCTTTTTTATTTTCACCTATATATTACCTATTTCAAATTATTCCTTTCAAAACATAACTTTTTTCCACACTTTTAGGCAGAGTTACATTGAACAGTAGTAAATTGTAATTTGAATCTTGTAGTTCAGTACTCTTTCACTGTTTGTTCACTCCTTGATGATAACTCATGTCGCATGCCACATTGCTATCGAAAAATATACTCTCAATCTCGTTCGTCTCTATTCCTATTTTAATGAATTTAGTAGCATATATATATATATATATATATATATATATGATAAAAAGAAAATTCTGAATTAATAGTAAGATACATAATTATTTGAAGGGAAAAAGAACAAATATACTTTTAAACTATTGTAAAAGATATTAAAATATCTTCCATTACATTTTTGGATATTGATGCCCCTGTCAGTGACGGAGCCACCTTATAATGAGGGGGTTTGGATTGGAAAATTATACTAGTTATACATGATTTAAATAATTTTTTAGGTATATATAGTAGATGTGGAACCACCTTTGACTACTTCATGTGTCTATTGACTCTCTTATTGAAAATCTTGGCTCCGCCACGGATCCCAATATCAGATCGACGAATAAGATTGCGTCACGTATCCACGTTTAGTCTTCTGTTAGAGTAAACTGTAAAAGGAATATATACTATAGTTTTTGAACGACAGGAGTGTCAATGTTTCAAAAGTATGACAGAAATGCTTGCATATTATTTACGATAATTTAAAGATATATTATATTTATTCTTTTTCCTTATTTAAAAGTATAAATAGAATTATACATATGATATGAATGTATAACTTATTTTTGTTATTTTGAAATTATTTTTATAAATTGTTAGTATTATAATTATTCTCATGTAGACATTCTATTTAAAAGTTAAAATCATGGTATGGGAGTACAATGACTTTTGTTAAATCAGAAAAAGAAAAGTCATAAATACTTTTCAAATGCCAATTGATACACACAAGATTTTTACAAAAAAGATGGAGAAACTTCAATATAAATATTTTTATTTTTTGATTTCTTTTTGGTTAAGAAAGTTCAATAATTGGAAAAGAATTAAAGGTGAAGAAAAGAAAGTGTAGATAGGAGATGTGTCTATTACGACAACGTTAATAAATTTAGCGTAATCTCATAAGATAGAATGAAAAGAAAATAGAATTAAAAGAAAATTGAATACAGTGATACATGAAGGATTGATCACTATCTTATTAATAATCAGACTATTTTTAATAGCTCATAGACTTAAGAATAATACATTCACAAGTAAAATAAATGAAATAACGTAAATAAAGATGCATTCTAAACAAAAGTTATAATAAGTTACAATACGTTGTCTATAAAAATTAATTGTTATGTTTATATTAACTTTACATAGTGTCATTAACGGCCGTTTTTTTTAGGAAAAAATTAACGAGATCTTACTACATTTCAAAATATAGTACTTAAATTTCAAAATATTGCAGAATGTATATATCAATCAGTGCACATACAATACTTCTCATGCTAACTATAAATTGGGTGCAATTTTATATGATTGAAATTATATGTATATGTTCGTGGTCTATATTATAAGAGTGAAAGTTGAGGAGCTTAGAGTTTGTTGTTTAATTAATCGATTTATTGTCTTTCTCTTAAACTTCCTCTAATTATATTTTATATTTTATTCGTTTTATTATAATTAAAAATTTGATTAATTCTCAAAAGCTTACCCGTGTGGCATTTACAACTTAAAATGTTTGAAAACATATTAAAATGTGATGAACTTTTAAAATTTTACATGCCACATAAATTGTGATAAAGGGGTGATATATATTATCTGAAAATTACGTTTAAAATACTATAAATTGCAACGTAAGTATTTAAAAATATATGAAAATGTTGATGAACGTTAAAATTTCATATGTATCACGTAAATCAAAATAATTAATAACTCAAATATTTGAACAAACATATTAAAAATATAGATTAACTTACAAAATATCACATACATATTATTTGACAAGTAACAAAAAATATAAATTGCAAAGTAAGTATTTAAAAATATATTAAAATATTGATTAAGGCTAAAATTTCACATGTACCACGTATATCAAAACAATAAACAACTCAAATATTTGAACAAATATATTAAAAAAATCGATTAACCTACAAAATATAGCATGCATATTATTTGAAAAGTAACAAAAGAAGTATTTTATAATTTAATTAACCCTCTTAATTTTATTTATATCATATAAATTAAAATAAATATAATAATATATATTGATACCGAACTTATACGAACTTTAGTATCTAGTAGGTATATATGCGTCGTAAAATTTGGGTGTGTTTGTAGCCAATTATGTGTAGCCCGTTATGATTAGAGATTTTAGACACACAGATACATGAATAAATTTGTTAAAGAATGGCATAATCTCACTATATCGCGTATATTATTTTTTTGAAATATTGTCATAATAATTAATTTGTGAATCGATACTGCTAGTTCAAATAATTTTCCAAATCATGAAATATTATGTATATTTGCTTCATCCACATATAAGATTATTGTTTAATGATCTATATTTCAAGTTTAATAGTTTATTATTAACAATTAACTTATTTAATTTGATGTAACTAGCAAGTGTCTATAAAACCTTACATTTTGTATCTACTAGTATTAAAATATATAGTTTGATGAATGAGGAGCCAAATTAAGTGATGTTTGTTTTGCCAATTGTCAGTCTATTAAGCGGCCAATGTGACAGCACATATATGAATGGTTTTTATCTCTCCCACCCACCCCACCCGCCTTTTTTTTTTTAAATACATTTTTTGTAGAATATTCTACATAGAAGTTAGAACCGAGTTTTTTTTTAAAAAAAAAATTAATCATTTTCGTGTTTGTAAAAAGGAATACCACAAAAGTGAATTAAATTACTAATTTTTTTAACTTCCATTAGAATTTTGATGACATATACTTTACTTATTTATTCTGAAAAAAGAAGCAAATTCATTAATTTAAAAACAATGTAATAATAATAATTTTATCATAAGTACCAATAATTTTGTAAGCACATTAATAGATTACTAAAGAAAAATGATGTTAAATTTTCCTGTCACATAAAATAAGAAAAAGGGTTAAAATATTACTTTTAATTAATAAATAATAAGCGAAAGAGTAAAATTGAAAAAATCTATTCTCTCTATTTTAATTATTCAAGTGTCTTAAATTATTTGAGCACAAAAATATTAAAAATAAATAAGGACTTTTAAATTGTATAATGTTAAATTGAAAATGTGTAGAGTACTTTAAATTTGTGATTTAGTATTTGTCATATAAAATGAAATTAAAAATTCTACCAAATATTAAAAATAAATAATCTATTTATAAGATCTCCACGAGTGTAGTTGCATGGATAGTGTATGGTTGGCCAAGTGTCCTGACCTTTGAAGTCTAATGCAGACACTTTAAATCTCTCTCTCTATATATATATATATAATGGAGAGTCCGAAGCCTAAGAGCGGAAAAAAATTGATAAAAGTTTTAAAAGGGTATATCAATTTTTGTTTTAATCAAAAGGGTAGTAGCGATTTTAGTTGATGTCGTTAACAGTCAATTTTATTTTCAAAAATCGCTGCCTTAACAGCGTTTTTGCGGGATACCAAATTTTTATTTACATATAAATCGCTGGCCCAGGCAGCGATTTAAGTTAAAAAAAAAATATTTTCAAAATTGCTGTTGTTGCAGCGTTTTTATTATTTTACTGAAATTTTTTACTCTTTTTTTGAAAAACGCTGCCTTGGTAGCGATTTTAGGTTTTCCCAACAAAATCGCTGCCAAGGCAGCGTTTTCCAGAAAAAAAGTCAAAAATTTCAATAAAATAATAAAAACGCTGCAACAGCAACGATTCTGAAAATAATTTTTTTTAAAACGTAAATCGATTCTATGTAAAAAAATATTTGGTATCCCGCAAAAACGCTGCTAAGGCAGTGATAATGAAGAAAAAAAAATTGGATTGTTAGCGGCGTCAACCAAAATCGCAACTTCAATAGCGATTTTGCTCAATCTTTTGGTTAGAAAACAAATTCATATGCCCTTTTGAAACTTTTATCAATTTTTTTGCCCTTTAGGTTCCGAACTCTACGTATGGACTATATAAAAAAAGAAGAAGTTAATATTGATATTTAAAGTTTTATGTGCATGATATTAATAATTATCGTAAATAATTTATTTGCCCTACCAACCTAGAACTCAACCTGAGCGCAACTTGAGACCCATGAACCGTAATCCAACCTCGACATGACGCCCTCTCCCCCCCCCCCCCACCCACACACACAAAAAGAAAAAAAACCTTACATGAGCTTCATCTCGAATCGACAAGAGATCACCTCACATTGAATTGACATAGGATCAAATTAAATTTCAACCGTATTATTGGTTGATGTCGAGGTCAGGCCTTGAGATTAGGTCTTCTTATGTATCTTGGGTTAGCTTTGTGTCTCGATGTCTAAATTAATGATCAAAGTTAAATCTTAAATTATAATAAAATTTTAAATAATAAATAATTTGTTTTATCTAACATTAATCAACGACCTCAAATCACTTATTTTTAAAAGTAATATTTTCCACGCACCTAAGTGAATGCATATAATAACCATTAGCTAGAATAGTCATAAATGTGACAAGGACCAAATGTACGTATATAGTAAGTATGTATTTGGTACGTAATAATGATTATATTCAGTTAGGGAAGGTCGGCAAACCCTCTCTGAATTTATTGTTCTTTTTGGGTGGATTCTACTCTTTCATTTTTTTGCACTCAAAATTTGGTTTCTTTTCACTCAACACATGCCCACCTTACTACTTTTGAACTGTTTTTTTATACTTATAATCTTATCAACACATTTCATATTTGTTACCTAAATTACAAATCGATCAAAACCTATGATATAAATCAATTCAGAATTTATAAGATTCAAATATTAGCTTCGCTTTTAAAAAGGTAGGGCATTTATATTAAATGTTGCGATCGACATGGAATTTATTCCCTGTATAATTCACTACTATGCTTTATGAAAGGACCACTTGTTAATAAATAATGAAATTTTGCTCTATTTTAAATAAACCACGTGCACAAAGCCATGGAATATTGATTGAGATTTTCTGGATCTCTAAATGGGGTTGGCCATTTAAGTTATTAGGGATTTCCAGAAGGTTGGCCACGTGCACAAAACTATGAATTTAAAAAGAATCACCCTCAAAAACACAAGTGGAAAAATAGAAAGAAAAAAAATCTCTAGTGACTGCTTATAAATTGAATCGATAAAAACTATCTATTTTGAATCTGTTATGTGTAACAATTCATATTTCTACGAATTATGTCAAGTTGGTAGAAATTTAACTATACAGTTAATATTTGATTAGTGTTTTTCTAGTCAAATTGAGCTTGATAATTTATTTGGAAAATTAAAATTATCCCACCTAAATTAGTACAGTTAAAATTTATAGAAAATAAAAAAGATAACTTTTTTTTGTGGCCACGTAAGAATACACAACAAATTGGAGTGGGGAATAAGTGTGGATCATACTTCCCCATCTTCTACTTTGTGTTGCATTTGATTTGCCAACTTTATATGATGCAATGCCCATTCCTTTACTTTTTTTTTATGGGTCCAAAAATATAAATAAATTATTATTATTATTTATATAATTATGTATTCAACTAAAGAACGTAATCCTTATCATTTCAGCACTTCAAGGTGAGGTCAATTAAATAATGAAATGGGTGAAAATTATAGAAGGCAATCCAGGAAAAAACTTTTCGTAAGAAATTTTTTTAATTTCTAATTATTTTTTTCTATATTTGATAAGTGAAATAATTTATACAAAAAGTAAAGTAATCTAGAAAAACATTATGTGGATGGGGAGGGGAGTATTTGTAAAGTGATGTGGGTTAGGGAGATCGGAGTAGGAACGAAATGATGTTTGAAATGTTAGTACGTGATTTCTTTATATCTGTCTATATAAACTTATCAAATATCTATGTTGCGAGAAGATACCAGATAAATAAATACTTAATGAAATAATTAATTAGAAATAAGTATAAGCTAATCCAACCACTATATTTTAGAAAATAAAAAAAGTGTACTTGGATTCTCTCTCCTATTTTCCCTTTCTCTATCATTTAAAACACTATTCAAATTTGGCCCTTCTAAAATAAATGATATAACATAAAGTCAAGTTGCCTAAGCCATGATGTCAGGTAAGTTTACTAACCACTATTATATGATCATGCAAAATTTATAAAAGCAACAAAAAGGGGGCAATTTTCATGACTACTCTCCACAATTGCTGATTTATTATCTCCCCTTTGTGGACCCTTATACTATATTATATATTATATTATATACTATATATAAATGTGATGGTTAAGGTAAATGGATTAGTCTTCTACCAACCCACCTACATTATACCTGCTTTTTTATTTGTATATTTTTTAGTTAGATATAGAATTAGTTCATTCAATATCAACTAATCTATTGTCCTTAAACATCACTATTTTCTAGTTGACCACATTGTTTTTTATTTTTGTTATTCTAAACTATATGAAGAAAAAGTATGTAATTATAGGGAGTTGAATTTATGCATATTGTATGAGAGTATACTCTATTCACTAATTGATCATTTGATTCGAGCGTATATATAAAAATAATACAAAAAGATGTCTTATTAATATTATTGAGATTATCTTTTATTTACTCCTTGATGTGGTGTATTAAGGGAAGTTCCATTTTAACTAACTTACTCATGTATTAACAAGAAGAATTAACATAAAAGTCGCTTATCGTTAAATAAGGATAACCATTAGATATACAATATATGAATAATTAATGTATACCGGCTTTAAAAAATAAACAATGAATCCAACGGGCTATTTACGTAAAGATCCCTATTAGTAACCCTTGTATTGCCTATATATCAAGGTATGATTTGATATATCTTAGTTATATAGTATATAATACTAAATATGATGTATAATTGATACATAAGCTAAATTTTCAACTAACTAAAAAGTTAAATAATATCATGACTAATTAATATATCCTGCCAAACAATGTATACTGTATTAATCTATTCAAAAAAAGTTTGACAGTATGTTTTTTATAAGATAATTAGGTTCCTAAGATGGAACAATGATTAGACATATTCTGTCATGACTAGTGATTCATCAACAAAGTAAAGTGCATCATAACATTTATTTATCTGTTAAAATAAAGCCAAAATTAATTAGAAGTAACACACTTTGTATCACATCCAATAATTCACACACTATATATGATGATATTTGTTTAAAAGGCGCCTAGAAAAATGGGAAAAAGAAACAAACATTATAATCTTACCATTCTAATTTTAGAAACCATATTTGCAAGTCCCATTCTTCTAAAAGTAAAAACATAATTGCTACTATTCTTGATCAATGTCCACATACATTGCTACTTCTATGAAAAAAATGTTGTCCATCCCCCTTTTTTTTTTCCAAATGTGAATTGATGGACCACTTCCTATGAATGGTAGCTAGGTTCTAAGCTAGAAATTTCACATAAAAGGTGTTACATATAGAATATACTACATTTACTTGTTACTTAAGTTGTCTTATTTTCATGTATATTGCATAATACTTTAATTGATGTGACATAGTTTAAATCCGCATAAAAGTTAAGAATGAAGATTGTGGTCTAAATTATGTTATAATGTTTAAACGTGTGACAAAAACTTCTTGAACTTGTGGCTTTTAGACTTGTCAAAAATATTTGTGAGACTATAAAAGCTTTCCATTAACAATAACTTAAAGTATAAAGTTAATTGTTATCAAATTTAGAATATAACACTCTTATCATAACATACGAAAAGAGAAAGTGTAGCATGTCTTCTTTATTTTTAAGTGATATGTGATGACAAAAGATGTCTTAACGTCGTTGTATGAACAACGAACAGAGTTTAATAGTCAAGTCATAACTAAATTACTTAAGTGATATGAGATGAAAAAAGGTACACAAAGTTCTTAATGTCACCGTCTCACCAATGAATATAGCTTAATAGTCGTAACTGAAGTATTTTTCTTTATCGATTGTCATTTTGTACTAGTTGACCGATATTTTTCACAATAAAATATAAATTAAAATATGATGTCATACTTAATAGGCCCATTCAGTTGGGCCTAGCCCAAGAAAGAAGGGCCCACAATTGTTGATAAGCCCAAGAAAACAGATAAGAGTTGGATATGAATTAGGGGTGGGGATCATATTGCTTTCAATAAAACGTACTCCAGTAAATAAACAAGTTGCTAGGACCCACCCTTCTCTTTTTTATAAGATCAAAAAGCAAATTTGTCTTCATATATTATAATTATAAATCAATTTTGAACAAGAGTTGTCTAAATGCATTTCACTACATTATTTATTGACTGTGCTTTGTTATCACTTTTTTTTTTGTATTGACACTGATCTTACACATAATCAACTTAATTTCAAGACAAGTGAACTCTTCTTCTCCACTAGAAGTCACTTTATACAAAAATGATGAAAAAAAGTAAAAAGAATATCCAAATTTATATATATGCAACTCATTTGTCTTTCAAAAGACAATATATAGGTATAGTATACTATCTAACTCAACATAGAGTACTAGTTAATGCCTACCTATATCTACCCTTAGTAAGTTGTGTGTTCAATTCAACCTACTATTTCATTATGTAACATAATATAATGTGTGTGTAAAAAATTATCAAAATTTTAAAAAATATTTTATTTCTGTTCAATTTGTCTGTCTGGTTTATATAAGAAAGTAAAAAAAATAAAAATTAAATCTTGTAGGCTTAAATTAAAGATAAGTAAAATATACCAAATGACACCATTATATTGTTCTTAAAACGTCAGGTAGTAAGTTGAAATAAAAGAATTGTCAAAAACGAAATTAAGATATTTTTTTTAAAAACAAATTAAAAATGAAAACAAGAAAAACAAATCAAAACCTAAGAAGTATTATAATTTGAGCCTATAATTTCAAAAGACATAATAATAAAGTTTAAATCTGGGATCCTTCCCTAATAACACAAATTATGGTAGAACATGAGTTTTCGACAGTATTTTTTTTAAAATTATTTCGTTAGAAAATTACATTGTGTATATAAAATTAAAAATCATTTATGTTGATTTGTCTATTATAGATGTTGAATCATTTTAATTTTTTATGCGAAAATTTTAGCTCGATTATTGCTTGTTGTAATGACGCTTCAAAAATAAAAATATTTGCACTATACACAACAATGGAAAAATCTGAATGTGAACGAGACACTTACTTACCAAATGCCAATATTAATACGATACCATATAGTATATACTTTGACTTTTCATTAAAAAATAAAAAAAAATGAAAAAACGTACGACTTTGATGAAATATTAATTATGAGCAGAAAAAACATTTAGATTTTTGTTTAGATATTTCATATTGAGAAGTCAATTTCTTCTAAAAGTCACATCCTCTGAATAAGCCTCACTATTATCTGGTTCTAGTTATTATTATTATTTTATATTATATAGTTCAAAAGCTTCCATCTTGACACTGTACATTTACAATGTTCAATTGCCTAATTTTGATTTAGTACAGATTCTGGGTCATAGTGTACTTATTAATATCTATTTGTTGAGTTACATCTGCGAAAACAATTATTTAGTGTCATGTATCGGAGAATTTTATAATAACTCGATTGATTAGTTATTTAAATTTTCAATTGGTTGGTACGGGTATAATTCCAACTTCATAATCTCCTCCCTTGCCTCCAATTTGCATTTAATTGTTTTTGAATTTTAAAATTGAATTAAAAAATTCTTTCACATTGTATATATTTCTTATTTTAAGGTTTTTTCACACTTATGATTAGTATTTAGTCCACGTGTGAACCTAGAATCTACATACACACAAGGAAATATATCAAACTATATTCTCATAATGCCCCCCCAAAAAAAATGGTGAATAATAATTGCCTTGCTGAACCTGTTTATGGCAAGAAAAGGGGCTTGTTGTTTGGATCGAAGTTATGACAGAATATGATACTTATTTAATGAATTTAGTTAAGAAAAAAAAGTTATGTTATTACTATTAATTATATATATTTTTATATATATAATGATAAGTGATTGACGATTTTTTTCGTGGATGTCAAATTCTTCCACACCATTGGAGAACTTGTTACTTTTTAATTTTTTTCAATTTTAAGATTCAATGCTTTTAAATTGAGATGTTAAAGGTGATGTGAAGTTTGGGTAATATAAAGTCAACAAAAGAGCTTTCAAAGTGTTTTTTGAGTATAGGACTCTCCAACTATTTGTAGCCTTATCTTCAAATTCTCTCAACTCCTAACCATTTTAATAATAATAATAAAAAAAACATAATGAAATCGAAATGTTGACCTACTTCTCTTTATCACATCATTATTCTATATTTTTATTATTAACAAAACAACTAGCATTGCAAAATAGAAAATTCATCGCTATGGAATTTAGGAGGTAACAAGAAAGTCGATTTCTAGAATTTCATATTCATAGTAGGATTATATAACATTGTTATATATAGGTGCACGTAAATTTAATAATTTTTTCCAGATAAAAGCTAATATGAAAAGGTCGAAGGAAACAAACAAAAAAATTAAGACAAATCTATCTCTTCGACGAGCTAGAACAAGTGAAAGGACTATCAATTCATTTTTTAATTAATTGGTACGTTCAAATTATAATAAAATGGTTTTCTATCAAATCTTATTTAGATTACGTTGGATGAATACAATTACATAGAATCTAATTTTGATGCAAAAACCTAAATTCAAAAATGAAATAAAAAAGATACAAATCAGAATACAAATATCACTAAACATTGTATATGTGTATCACTAATAGTGATCAATATTAATTATAAACTCAATTATTATTATATATTAACATAAAATTATTTTAAAATTTGTAACTGGAAGGTGCTCACCCCCTGATCATCCTTCTCTTATCATTTGATTTCATTTTTGTTTAAAATAGTGCAACATTTAATATAATGCAAATAAAATTGAACCTCCCAAAATCTTGGGAATTTTATGTAGCAATTATTCTTCTTCTCTTACATTTGAGGTGAGAAGGGGTATGTAAAGTACCAAGTGAAAGGCCTAAAGTCAAGTCTTCATCTTTGAATCTAACATGTGTGTAAGTCAACACAATTAAAAAGGGTAAGTTACTAGTCAAAGAAACCCCCCACCCCTTCCCAACCCACTACCATTTTATAAGTCAACTCTTATTTAAGGATATTGTGTTCGTTTATTTTTATTTGTCATATTTATTCAGACTCGACGCATTCATTAAGTAAGCAACGATTGAAATAATTAGTTCAAAACATTACATAGTTGTGACGAAATCAGAATTTTCACTAAAGAGTTTAAAATCTAAAAAACTAGACACACGAACTAGCTTTTATGTATACATAAAAATTACTTTAACCATATATAAATAGTATAATTTTTCGTCCAAGAAGGTTTCAATGACCCCATAACCATAAGGTGGTTCCGCACTTGACAGTACCCCTATTAGTAATTACTCTTAGGTTTTAAAATGATTTAAGGAATAAATAATTAATATCAAGGATAAAATATTTTAAAAAATATATCTTCTTGATATGTTAAAATTGATAAATATAAGAAAAAATATATTTTTGAAATAGTGGACAAGTAAAAATAAACCGAATAATATAATTACATTATGATAGACAGAGACTCTCTCCTCTATTCCTAAATAAGTACTTTTCATATATACTTTTAGTTTTTTCCACTTTGAACTATTCCAAAGACAGGGTTTAGGCGACTATGGAAAAAATGCAAGCTAGTCTAATACGTAGAAACAGTGAAAGCCATACTATATTATTAGTTGATTGGAATGTATCACCAACTTGAATGTGGAATATATTTTGGAAGAAAAATTCTAGAATTGAACTAGAAAAGAAAACCTTTTTAAAAGAAAAAAGAACAAAAAAAACTTGTGTTATATTCATAATGGGCTTCAATTAAATTTGAATTTACGTCAGAAAATATTACATAGAAGTAAAATAATTTCTAATAAAGATGACTTCATACTAATGCCTAAATCCAACACCTCAAATTAAGAGAGAAAAAATACTTATCAGTATACTACAAGATGACATCGATCAGTCGTACCGAATCTTGAAAGAATTTTTAACCAGTATATGTATATTATACACTATTTTGATCAATATATAAGCGGATATTTAAGGACCTGTTTTGAATTGACTTTTGGCTTTCGGCTTATGAGTTATGGCTTTTGATTTATTTTTGTTATTTTTCCCTTTAAAATAAGTGTTTATAAACACTTTTTAACTTTACTTAAACACTTCAAAATCACTTTAAAACTATTTTGGCACAAAAACACCTAAAATAAGTCAATCTGAACGGATACTAAATTAATTCTTCCAACAACAACAACAACAAAAAAGTCTCTAACCAAACGGGCACGGCCCAAACAGATTGGTTTAAACGACTTTAGATGGGCCAACTTGGGCTTGATTCATAGTGTGATGTTTCTTCCATATATGGACACCATCAAATTATGGGAAGTATTTCTTCAAATCAATTTTATGCTTGAACTAATTGTACACATAATTGGGCTCTACTTTATACTTGATGGATAACAACCATCTACAATTTAAAAGAAAACTTAGCTAATTGCACTAATATTTCTATCATATTTATTAGTTTTTTTTTTTTTTTTATAGTTATAAATAATAACATTTTATCTCACTGTTTAATAATTGCATACATTTCAAGTTAGATACACCTAAATGCATATTTTTTTGTTACTAGATATACTGAAATAGGGAGAGAGGTGATCGAGATTTGTCTATGTATCCCAGATACGCAAGCGAGATGAGACGGAAGCTAGAAAGATTTGTCTATGTAAATCCAATACATGTGAATTCACTTGAATATAGTGTATCTGAAATGAATTACACCTAATTTTGACTTCATGTATCCAGAGATACATACACACCAAAATTTGATAAAATCAATAATATAGTAAACTAACACATATCTAACTAGTGGTATGATTTTAATAAGTTACTTGTGTTTCTTAGAGGCTTTTGGGCTTCTTAATCTGTCAACGTGTCCAATGATAATAAATTGTGTCATTTCCACATTTACTCCTTATTTTGTGTTTGCTTTCAATTTATATCCCTTGTAATACAGAGATTTTTAAAAAATATTTTCGTATTATAGTATTCTATTGATAAAGGGTTAGAAGTATAAATCAATTCATTCAAAAGGAAAAACATTTAGTTTTATATAACATATATCATAGAGGTAAATAAACAAATCTTTTGGATCCGACTTAGATATAACTTATAAGGGAAGCTAAGTTGTCATATAAGTCAAACTTGAACAAACAAAATTGCCCCTAACGCATTTATAATCTCTTTTTTTATTACTACTATATAAGTATGTATACTGAAATTATATGTAGGAGTGATTAGTTTTGAATTTTAAACTTGAGATCAGATGATTATATTTGAACTTTAAATTATTACTGTTTTGGAATCTGGATTTCAAATTAGCCAACTTCTAAATACAACACCATAAAAGTGGCCGGCTAACTTCTAAATACAATACCATAAAAGTGGTCAACTTCTTAATACAATACCATAAAATTGGCCAACTTCTAAATACAATACCATAAAGTGGCTATTTATGTAAATGGACCTTTGATTTAGAGTGTTAGTCAAATTAACAGATACAAAAAGTCGAGTTGTGGATTACATTAACTAGTAAAAAAAACCAACTTATTTAGTGATAATATCCATACTTTAATAATATTAGTAAACATGTCAAAAATGTCATTATTTTAAAAATAAATAATTATTCTGATATTATTAATATTTTCTCTCTCATTATTTACACCCTTTTTTTCTCTCTCATAGATTACATATTTTCCTATTTTTATGTAATTGGATAGATATTAATGATATTTTAAATTTTCTCTCTCTTTTATTAAGCTTATCAATTTCTCTCTATCTTTATTCATAATCAACTCTCCAGATTTATTCTCTCTTTTCTTACGCTTCTTTTCATTTTCTCTCTCTAACATTCTTCCAAATCAATTCCACAGATTTCTGAATTTTCCTATTTTCTATCATTCTCAATTAATTTCGTTTCAAGGTTTGAATTGAAGATTCACATTGATTTGGGTATTATGTTCTTCATATTCCTTATTGATTTACTTACTGATTTTAGTGTTTTTTTTTTTTTTTTTTTTTTTTTTTTTTGTTGTTGTTCTTAAAACATTTTTTAGGGTTTCATAATACAAAATTCTGTCTTCAATGGACGCTTTCAAGAGAGTTACTAGAGGTATTGGACAAAATAATCAAAGTTCTTCCGAGTTCTCATCGTTTAATTTTTTTTTCACTCAAGAAATAAACAACAATGTAGATTCCGCTTCTAAATCTAAGGAGGATATACGACGGGGAAAAATGCCTGAATCCGTCGATGTGCAAAATTCCACACAAATTCATAACCATGAAGTTGAAGAAGACCAATTTTTTGGAGAAGAGGTATTTTTTTTTTTGCATGTGCTGTGTATTGCATGTTTAGTTTAGTTTATTTAGTAATTTTTAAGATTAAAAAAAATACATGTTACAATGCGTTTGGAAGTGTATATGGAATTTTTAGTCTGTTATAGTTACTATGTATTTTTGTTTTGGGAAATTTTTAAAAATGTCATATATTTTGTTGTAGTTTGTGTTCTGTTTTTTTTTTGTGTGTGTTAGTTGTCAATGTAATACATTTTATGAGTTTGATTGTGTATTTACTATTATCGTATACATTTGTAAGTGTATATGGAATTTTCATCCTGTTATAGTTATTATTTATTTTTGTATTTTCATAGTTTTAAGGTTTTTTGTATTCACTGTTATAGTTAGCATGTATTTTGTATTTAATATGTTTATTGTATTTTGTGTTCTGTTTTTTTTTTGTGTAAGTTATGTCAATGTAACACATTTTATAAGTTTGATTGTGTATTTACTATTATCGAATAGATTTGTAAGTGTATATAGAATTTTCATTCTGTTGTAGTTATTATTTATTTTTGTATTTTATAGTTTTAATGTTTTTTGTATTCATAGATTTGGAAGTGTATATTGAATTTTATTGATGTTTTAGTCAGTATGTATTTTTGTATTTTATAGTTTTATTGTATTTTTGTATCAATAGATTTGGAATTGTATATTGTATTCTGTATTCTGTCAGTATATATCCATAAATTCAGTTTGTATTCTGATGTTGAGAGTTTTAAGCATATGTTACTTTTTATATTTTTTCTCTCCCCTAAATAGCTCCAGTTTGTTATCTAAATTATGTATTTTTTTTAATTAAATAAAATAATTAAAATATAATTAAAATACATAATAAGATAAAATTTTGACATTATCACTAAATATTGAAAGTATTGACACTATACCCTATTAAATACTAAAATAATGAAATTTTTAAAAATTTCCCTTACATTATTTGCCCAATTTAACCCACTATTGAGTTATCAACAAATAAACCGACAAAAAGTTGCTTTAAATGGAGGGTCATTTGCAATTTTTCGCTTCTCCATTGACATGTATCAAGTTTTTGCAAATAAAAAGTAAAAACAATTTTTTTTGTTGCTAGGGTTTTATTTTAGTGGTTAATCATGTAAGATATATTATAAAAGAATCATATCGTTTGAAGTTCTTGTTGAGATTTTCGATTCTTAGCTAAAGTTAGCTATGTCGGGTTGTTGAAGTCTAAAGCAATTAGAGTTAGGGGTCGTTTGGTGGAGTGTATAAAAATAATACTAAATAGAATGTATTAATTAACAACACCTGCATTAGTATTGCTTGCATTAATTGTATATAGATTATTTCTTAGGCATTATTTGGTTTGATGTATTAAAAATAACATATATTGTACAAAATAGTTATTTACAAAAATATCCTCCATTATTATGGTGTAAAAGTGCTTTGGGGGGTTATTTGTGTCATTAAAATGCTAGCTAATGCACACATTATCACTTTACATTACTAATACCTAGAAATCTATGATATTAGTATACACTACGAATACACAATAGAGTGTATAACTAATATATAGCATGGAAATAAGTATCAAACAAGGTAATGCTAATACACAGTTAATGCAAGCATTATTTTTTGTTAATAGACTCTACCAAACAATCCCTTAGTGGTTTAGTGGACAATATAATTATTGCTGAGTTTTTGCTACTAGTGAGCTCTATTTTAAGTAAAATGGAGTTGGGTTGAAAATCGTTTGAGACACATCGTGGTTTTCTTCTTTCTTGAGAAATGAGATTTTCAAGTTCTTATGTGTGTTTTACCTCGAGTCATTTACTCATTTACTTTCTGCATTTATATTCTATTAAAGAACCCGATCCAATAATTATTAGTGAACACATACATTCTATCATTATTAACGAAAAAAAGTTATTAATTCTTCCATCATAATCCCCTCTCCTTTTTCCTAGCTATGTATAGTAAAGAAATCACATGGCTCATAATGTTGCTTACCATAACTTAAAATCTTTTTAAAATAAGATGTGGAGCAACATCCTATGATTATTGAAGTTAAAAGAAATGACCCACAAAAGATAAATTACTTCTTACTATGTCTTCTTTTTAATTGTATTTTTGAAGGAAATAGTTAAAAAAGAATTAACTTTCGGCGCGTCCCGTAAATGATGTTAAACTGTTCTTCTTCGTAATTCGTGCTACCACTAAAGTCAAATTTTCCAGACCAAATAGTCAAAGACATCAATCCCGATGCCCTATATGTTTCCCACTCGTAATCTGATATTCATATTAAAGTTTGACTATTTTTATTTTGCAAATCATAAAGTTATATGCCAATAATTTTTTTATATCTAAAGCTCGAATTTGAAACTTTTGATTAAGAAGAGCAACTCGATCAACTGAATTGCTGTTGTTGGTTTGAAGGGGTGGGGTGTTAATTTTTCAAACATGAACAATGTTAAGGAATCCATAGATTTGAAAGTGAATGGAATGAAAGTTAATCAAATTAACATCAAATTACTCAAAATTAGACAATTTTCTAAAACATCAAATTAACAAAACCAATAAACAGAATTGTCTAGGGCAGAGGAATTTAGGGCGAATTCAACTGAACTCACTATTTTTAATTCTTAATAAATCTACTAATGGGAGAAAAAACAACATTTAAGTAGATACATATAATATAATCACATCGATTCTAGACTCTGAATTCGTTTCAAATAAATTACATTTTAAGTATCAGCATAACCTTGCTTGTACTTGCGGAATATTTCTTCAGTTTTGGCGTTTCTAAAAGCACAACAGCCAATCAAATAAACCCAAATTAATCCAACAAGAGTTATAAGCAAAATAATATCAGCCCTTCTCCATTCTTTCTTCAAATTAGCCAATAATCCAGCTTTGCAAGAATCACAAGAGTAACAAAGTTGTGTTTGGTCATTGTTCCAATTCAAACAATCCATGTCTGCTGCATTGTTTATTGGACTAATCCAATATGTTGGGTTCACAAATGTGTAACCACATTGTGTTGGTGGCTTACAACACCCTGACTGTAAAAATAAGTGTCGCTTTAGCTCATTTCACGCTTATTAAAAAATAAATAAAATACAAAGTATAGTTTACTAAGTTAGTCATATTTGTTAAATGTTTCTTGAGAATCGAACAATAGTAACAAGATATAATTCGTTAATATATTAAAGTATAATTAAAAATTTTAAAATGACATTTATTTTGAAACAAAAGGATAATAAAGTTAATCCTGGGCATATCACCACATGAAAAAGGAATAAGATTCTTGTGTCTTTTAATTAAAGCCTGTTTGCTTAATGTTAATTCTTTGTCTATGCTTTAGATATACTTGTTTTGATGTGGGAATCACTCTAGGTATAATCACAAGTTTTAAAAAAGGTTTTTCTCTAAGGAAATAAAGTTTTCCTTTTAAAACATTTCTAATAGAAACTTCAACTAAGCTTTTATTACAAACAAATTCGGATCTACTTTATAAATACTCACTTTTCATGTTGCTCTATTGAATCATTCTTAACACAATATTTATTATATGTATAAAAATAGTTTTATTAGCATTCTACACTTTTTACTTGCATATTAATTTCTAACAATTAATAACAAGATCTACATACATAACATTGGATCTAAGGTAAACTTACCACTTTATTATTCAAGGTCATCCTAACGAAGCAATAGCAAACAAATAAATAAAATCTTCATAAGATATATTTTTGAAGAAAAAAGAATAAGTTACTAAGTAAGCATTTGGACATGATGAATTTGTCATATTTAAAAATAAAATAAATCAAAGTTAAGTTGAAAAAAAAATATTTAAAATTAAAATTATATTTAGACATCTACTTCATTTGAAAAAATGTTGAAGTTTACTGACAAAATATTTACCTTAACTTAAAAAAGAGGATGAAAATCTCAACTTCAAAGTTGAAGTAAAAATTGACTACAATGTATAACCAAATAGTTTTAATTTTTTTTCTCATGTGCCACATTTATATGAGTTTTTAAAAAAAATTCATAAAACCATGAAATCATATGAGCAAGTAAATTCAAAACATAAATACAAAAATTCAAAATAAAAACATACCTGCAAAGGGCTTAAAGGTGCATTAAAAAAATCTTGAGCCATCTTATAACTTTGATTCAATTGAGCACACATTGATGTAGAGCTAAGACAAGTTCTAATTCTATCCCATTTGAATGAACTTTGAACTCTTCTTCTTAGCCAACCAGAATAATCCTCAAGATGATATTCCAAATATGTTCTACTTGGTTCCATATGACCAGAACCTCTAATAGTAACCATATAAATAAATACCACTAAACATGCTAACAATATTATTAAAATAAGCATAGCAATAAGGTAGAAAATTAATAATGCTGGAATTCTCCAAAATCCACCAATAAAACCAGCAAGTGCTACAACTAAAATAAGAACTCCTAATATAATTACTGGCCATTGTAGAATTTTGACACAAGAGTTGTCAGGTTCCATTGCTAGCCAAATTCCAGCACCAATTACTGGAATTGAAAGTAACATGGCTACAAAGTTAATACACCCTATCACATTGTTACTTAATGCCATTCTTGATTTTTTATTTTTTTCTCTCTAAGGAATTTGAAAGATTGAGAGAAGAGAGATTGTGAGAAAAAGAGTTCTTGATATCTAGGGTGATTAGTCACTTTTTGTTCCTTACTTAAGATCCATGAAACTACTAAAGGAAAAAAATATTATAAAGGGGATCGGATACCAACATAGGTTGTGGTGCATGACCGGTGAATTCTTTGATATTAATTAGAAGTTTCACGTTTGAACCTGAGATATAAAAAAAAGAACTTTGTTGAAAGTGTCAACACGTTATAATATATGAATTTAGATATTAATCAGACTTTAATTTAGATATTAATCAGACTTTAACGTAGATATCAGATATTGAGATTTTGAAATGTGTAATGAATTAAGTGCAACTTTTTCAAAAGGAGAACAGGTTGTAAAGAAAACAAAAGTGAAGGGAAAGAAGAAATTCGTTGCTACATAGAGCAGAATCAAAACCCTATGTCCCACATCTTGTCATAGAGCTGTGTAGTGCATAGGGTTATGGTGTCTCAAATTTCTATATATTCCAAGTTTTGTATCTACACTGAGATCCTTTAATAATGAACCTTTTGGTTTCTTTTTTTCATTTATTTTCAAAATGTGCATGCATGCTATAATATAACCTAAGTACTAGATTATTTACAACTTACAAATTAAATCATGTATCATTATTCTAAAGTTACAAACCTAAGAGATGAAAAAAAATACTAAAATTATAGCATGCAAATCATGAAAGATCGATTATGACTTCATCAATATATGACTTATTGAATTATTTACAAATCATGTTGAAAATCATTAATTCGTGTTGATTCCAAAAATTACGATAGCTCATTCCAACACTTTTAAAAGTAAAACTCCAACATAATTCTCCTTGTGTTTTCAATCCTTCTTCTTTTTCGAAATCATTCATTCTTAAAATTATAACAAATCAATCCACCAAATAAAAAAGAGCAACAACAACAACAACAATAATATTTTTCCCAATACAGCAACAATTATTTGAGGTAGTTGAGACTTGAGATGAAGAAGTCGTGATATTGATACATTTTGATATATCTACATATACAAATAATATACATATATTTTCTATAAGGATAAATTCTGACCCATCGGGAAAGAAGAGATACCGTAATTTCACAATAATCATAAGGTAATTTTTTTTTTCTTAAAAAAATCTAAATCCAGTATTATTTTTTAAAAAAAGAGAATTTATAATTATTATCAAGATATACATATATATAATTAATTTAAGGGAATAGGGTCAAAAATACCCTCAACTTTGATTTATTGTTTAAATTTACCCTCGCCGTTAAAATGAAGTTAATTTTACTCCTTCCGTTACTAATTTCACCAAATTTACCCTCCATTATACGGATTGATCCAAATTGCCCTGAATATTTTTAAAAAAAAATACAATTTCTTATTTTAACCAATAACCCGACCCCATTTAAAATAACCCGACCCATTCTCCCAAATCTCCTATTCCATCTACCCATTCTCCCATTTGGATATGATTTACATTTGAACATACTTTAATTTCTTAATGTCTGCTAGTGCTTCCATCATTCTCTGGAGATGTTCCAGCTGCATTGATAAAGATATTCCCGTCTGCAAATATCACAAGGCTTGGGGACTGGTATGTCAATTTGAAGTGTGCATTTTCGCTAACTTCAATTCCAGTTTTGTTCTCTTCTTTTCCCAACATATCAATATCTACAAGAAATAGAAGAATTATTATTAAATAGAAATATTTGGAAGATTTTTATTTAATTCTTACGTTTAATCTTCCATAAACAACATATCAATTCTTAGGCTTAGCTTTCAAGGGAGAGAATGAAGAAAATTTGGGAGAATGGGTAGATGGGAATAGGAGATTTGGGAGAATGGATCGGGTTATTTTAAATGGGATTGGGTTATTGGATTAAAAAAAAAATCGGATTTTTAAAAAAAAATCGGGTCAATTTGGGTCAATCCGTCTAATGGTGGTAAATTTGGTGAAATTAGTAACGGGAGGGATAAAATTAACTTTATTTTAACGGCAAGGATAAATTTAAATAATAAATCAAACTTGTGGATATTTTTAACCCTTTTCACTTAATTTAATTATAAAAATATACATAAAGACACGCCTCATTAATTGAATTAGCCTAAATACCAAACTTAATAAGTTTGTTATCGCCGTAATAAATATACATGCCTTTTAACTTGATTTTTGTGTGGATATGCCTAACCATTCACTTTAATTTATATAAATTTAATAAACATAGTGTGATGTAATACACATAGAATATCACCAAAAACATAAATTACCACATAAAATATCATATAAGACGAATGCATTTACTTGTCAATTTTATATAAATTTAAGCTATTAAATACTTTTACATTCATATCCAAAATTAAAACACAAAAATATCAACTAAAATCAAATTTGATGACATGTATTATGACTTTGGTATCTCAATTATAGTGTGGCCAATAATGCTCCAATCTAAAATATCCCAAAAATAAGTAATTTGAGAAGATGAGGCAGAGTATTTTGTTTGAAGAGAAAGGTATGAAATGACTATTATAACCTTGTAATATCTTTTGTGACCTTCCCTTAGCTTGAAGCTTTGTGTAACACAAACAATGGCTGCCATTGAATTAGCAGCATCCTCAATTTTCTCATCTCCTCCTTCTTCTTCCTCTTATCTCAAATTCCCATTGTTTCCCAATTATATTAAACTCCAAAATTACAACCAGTCTCTTAATCTTTCTCTAAAATCCATTCTGTGTCCTCTTCCTCTTTCTTCAAGAAAACAATGCACTCAACTTCACTGCTCAGCAGTTGAAGTCACTGAAACTGTAACAGTACAAGAAGAACAAGAAGAGAAATTAGAGAAACCCCAGAAGGATAATCAAAGAAGAAAGCTTTTTGTTCTAAACTTACCATGGTCTTTGACTGTTGCTGATATCAAGAACATCTTTGCTGAATGTGGAATTGTTGATGATGTTGAGGTATTCTTTTTTTGAATTTTTGAATTTGTGTATGTTTATCTGGTTGTTGTTGAAAATAAGGTGTTAACTTTTTACCTTTTGGGTGTTGAATTAGTAGATTATAAAGACTAAAGATGGAAAGAGTAGAGGATTTGCCTTTGTGACAATGTCATCTGGGGAAGAAGCTCAAGCTGCAATTGACAAATTGGATTCTTATGTAAGTTTTTTAGTTATAAAACATGATGAAGCATTTGATATTATGCTAGAAAGAAATAATTGATGTTTGTTTGTAGTTAGCATTATTTGTGTATTTTTCTGAGGTCAATGTAACAGTAAAATTCGTGTGAGATTGGTTGTCTTCGTAGTGGAAGATATTGTTTAAGTTTTTCAAGAATTAAGTTTGAGGGGAAGAGAAAAGCAAAAATGTTTAGTAAGCACAATATAGAAACATGAGGTACCTTGTGTTAAAATATTAAGAGATGGTTTCTGGTAAACATTGATAAATACTGAATTAAGCATTCTCAATAATGCAGGGGTTGATGGATTATGTACCTGTCTGATGTTGCTTAAGCTAAAGTACTTCTTTGGTCTGTTAAGTAATTATAAAGATGTATACTGCTTCTCATTATCTAGTAGTAGAGAACATTTGCTATTACGTTCATCCTGAAAAATAAGAAAAGAAAATACGCTTGCTATCAGATTCATTCTGATAAACAAAAGAAAAAGAAGAAGAAAATACTTGTTATCACACTTGTAGGAATGCAAATGAAGAGATCAACTTTTTTTGGATCATTTGATTTGAAGATGAGGAACTTGTATCTCACTAACATCTAAAAATAAGCTAATTCATAGAACAATGAATAGGTTACTTCTGTCTCTTGAGGATTGTGATACACTTTTTATGTTAAAGATTACATGCATCCTAGTTGCCAATGAGCTGGATGAAATCTCACTTCTTAATGTAAGTATGTAAGCATGAAATTAGTGCTTATATTTCCGTTTTGTTTGTCTTAAGGGATTACTCTTTTCATAATGCAACCTCTGGCTTTCTTTTAATGTGTATGTTTCTTTGCGTTATTGTTTTTGGTTTACTCTTTTCCTGTTTGTGTCTTCACCCTTCTTTGTCCATGGTTTGGTGGTACAGGAATTATCAGGAAGGATCATCAGGGTAGAATTTGCGAAGCGGTTTAAGAAACCTCCAGGAGCTCCTCCTCCTCCAACTCCTCCCCAAGGGGAAACACGACATAAACTTTATGTTTCTAATCTTGCGTGGAAAGTGAGGTCTACCCAACTAAGAGAATTCTTCTCAGCAAACAACAATCCAATTTCAGCTAGGGTTATTTTTGACAATGCTTCAGGAAGAGCTGCTGGGTATGGTTTCGTAACCTTTGACACGAAAGAACAAGCAGAGGCTGCACTATCTGCTTTAGATGGAAAGGTATACCTAAACAAACTACATTCCCTTAATTTGCCTTCTTTTTTTCCCCAGTATGACCATTCTATCTTATTTAGCTTTTGCCGTTGTACTACTCTGCTTCATGTTTTCCAGGATTATCTTCTCAACTTGTCAAAATTTTAAAATAAGCTACACAATCTCATTTTTATTGTTTGTATGTTCATTGAAATTTGTCAGAGACTTCGATGAAACTGGGACTTGGTGTCAGAACCATATTGTCATTTGTACGCAGCATTAGTCACAGTGCAAATTTTGATAAGATATAGTCTAACACTTGCAAGAAATTTTGACAAGAAAATGCCTAGGGTTGTATCGTCTGGATTCAAGATATAAAGTGAGCGCGGAGTATCTTTGAGGTGCATGGGATGGATAGCCTACTACTGGTTCTCTAAGTAATTTCAAGTAGTGTAGTTTCTGTATAAACATGTCGCCAAATTGTGTTGCATTACGAATGCCTATATTAGTCTTGAGTTTTGTTTGGATCATGCACAAAACATGGATATGTTTCAGATGCCTTAACCAGTAGTCTTGAAAATATTAGAATTGCCAATGGCTATAAATCTGGATTTTCCAGTGATTTTATCTGACAATCCTTCAAAAATTCCCTTCCATTAGATGTGTACATACTGGAACACAAGTATGGTAATTGATCATAAGAAAAAATCATACCTGTGGGAAGTGATGCCGGTGTATATGTGAGAGACTTGTAAAAAATATATATTTATTACCATTTTTGAAATCCTTGTACTGTAAATGTCAAGACTGTGATGTATGTTTGACATCTTAATTTTAAAATGCAGGAACTGATGGGCCGGCCAATTCGCTTGAAATTCAGTGAAAGGGATGCTGATGGATCTGAAAACAAGGAAGAAGTACCGACTCAGGAAAATCCTGAAGAGCCATAGATGACCCCCTTGATTAAACTTCTATGGATCATCAAGGTCCTGTTTAAACCAGACTTTTCTTCTATTTATGCACATAGTTGCTGACTGTTACATGATAACCATATTTTTTGTAGACTCCAAATATATTTTATTTGACGTGTTTGTTTGGTCATACTTTGGTGACCTTTGATCTTGTTTCCCTGTTTATTGGTTTCTGAAGTGTCATTGATGTTTTTGTTATCTAATGTCAATCTTCATGAGAAAAATGTAAATATAGTCATTGGTCAAGTTTTGCATTACATTGTATGATTTCACATACAAAATGCACCCTTTATATGATTTTCACTTATATTTTCTGTATTCTTTTCTGCTTATTGGGAGGATCTTCACCAAAGTTTATATAATTCATGTTTCAAATAACATGTTCACTATTGAACCAGGAAAAGTGAGTTAAAATTCAACTCTGAGGATAAACTGTGTTCATGTTATCTTGGAGGTTTTCTGTGTTCAATGATAGCCCTGGAAAGGTAATAAGTGATGGATTCAAGAGAGTTGTATTGGCTGGTCTTGGCAAAACTCTAAAGTATCATCCTTCATTCTGTTATCTTACGATTGTGTTTATTACGATTATATAAGGGAGATATGTAGCAGCATATGAAATGAGTGTAATGTCTTTGTCTCACTGATGACTTCTTGAAATTGAAGATTTGTACACTACTCTGTCGAAAAGTATTAACCCCGTTTAGTTGTGTGTCCCATGCCTACCCACCTCAATCCCACATGGCCCTGTGAAAAGGACCTCTAGGGAAATACTTTTCCAGTTAATATATGTTTTGACAAAGCTCTAAGGGAGGAAGCAAAAGATCACTGTTCTATTGATGATCATTCTAAAATATCTTCCCTTTGGTTTGCCAAGATGCAAGAACAGGAATATTAAGTGTTCAATTTATGGTCTTGTTTCTATCTTGGATGTCCTTGATATTTAGGAAATAACATTAGTCATTACATTTTCTGAAGCATGAATTTCTGTGGAAATCTGTCTTTGCTTAGGGAATCAAAGAGATTCCTCAAAGGCATTGGTTGAGTTTGTTAGACTAGTATTCTCTTCTTCTTTGGGGAAACTCTAATCGTACTTGGAAAGTAAAAGGAAAATGAGAAACCAATGGAATACCGATTATTGACCTCTTGCTGAGGAAGCTATTTGGATGTTTAGCGGAAAAAGAAAAGCAAGTATTGATACAACCACTTATGTAGAGATTTTTTTTATTAAAAAAAGTAAATGAGTGCGAGGAGAAGGTATTCCTCGGTATTACAATTTGGAAATGCTACATAACTGACCATGCTTGAATTCTTTCACCCACATTATCCAGGATAGATACCTCATGACTGGTAAATTTCAGTTCAATTACATTCTCTTCGCTCTTTTAGTTTACCTCACTTACTTTACACTATTACATTTTCCCTATCCACTGCCAGAATTTAGATCAATATTTAGAACCAGACACAGGAAAGGCCAAAGAAACAACATCAAACTTTAAAAAAGTAGTGTTTGTTGGACAAAATATTATCAAGAACCCAAAAGAGAATATATACTTCTTCTCTCAAGTGGCTATATAGCCAAGATTCCCACTTCCAATGTCAAAGTCACAAAGATAATGAAGAATACTTTGGGTTGATTTTACAAGTGTGCTCTAATCTAATGGTGCTTACTTTGTGTATTCAATAAGTTAATGAAATAATTTCTAACTAAATAAATCGTACATAAAGATTTATTGATAGAATTTAGTGGTTAGAATAACAAGATTTGCTTACTTTCTTGATGGAAGTGATTGGAATGGATCTGCTTAAGGATGAAGATACTTAGAAGGTCAACTTAGTGAGTTAGTTATCTTAATATAAAAATCACAGAATTTCATGCAATATATATAAGTACTATATAGTACTGTTTAGAGTTAGTTTAAAGTGGCTTAAACCATAATTAAAGCATTGCTTACTTTGATGAGTTCCCCATCAACATGATTAGTCAACAGACCACTATCAATAATAAAGCAAGTTAAAGAAGAAGAAGAAGGGGAAAAAAAAGAAAAGAAAACTAAAGGTAAAATACCTATCACAAAGCATTCTCCCTTCCTGGTTTATTATTCTCTTTACTTTCCATTTAACTACTTTATCTTCTGCCTCCCCTCTTTCACCTTCACCCTTTCGAGGCAATCATCATATTTTCTCTCTGTTTCATTCATCTGTTACTCTTCACTTCCTTCTATCTAATATCAGTATATTAGGAACAGGCCTCACTTCTATTTTGTTTTATCTAGTTTGTCAAGATTACTGTATTTGAGAGTGTGATGTTAAGTTTCTTTTTCTCGTCTGTTTTTCTTGAGTTCGGTAAATGGTGTCTGTAAACAGTTCAAGAACTTTGGCACCACCACATATGAGCACAAAGGATTGTTCCCAAGAATCCTGCAGTTTATACTGCCCACAATGGTGTTATATAATCTTCCCACCTCCACCTCCATTTGATTTCCCGGCTGATGATAATGATTCTGGTCCAAATTTCTCTCCTCTAGTTATCGGGATCATCGGAATCCTTACCAGTGCTTTCCTTCTAGTTAGCTACTATGTCATAATGTCAAAGTGCTGTGGACACAGGATTGGTTTAAGTAGGGAGAATCATCTTAATGATTCAGAACTAGAAGAGAATGATCCTTCAATTCATGAGGCATGGAATGTGAACACAACAGGTTTAGACGAATCTCTGATCAAGTCGATTATGGTGTTTAAGTACAAGAAAGGAAGTGGATTAGCTGAGGGAACAGATTGTTCTGTTTGTCTGAGTGAATTTCTAGATGATGAAAGCCTTAGACTTTTACCAAAATGTAGCCATGCTTTTCATGTTTCATGCATCGATACATGGCTGAAATCTCACTCCAATTGCCCTCTCTGTCGCTCTAATATAGTGTTTGTAACTGCTGCACCACCTCCAGTTATCGAACCTCCTCTGATGAACGAAAGAACCTCTGAAAACGATATAGAAATGGGGGTCAGAGAGGAAGATGATGAAGAAGAAGTTGTAGAAAGTAGAGTTCCTTCTAAGAGGCTAATAACACAAAATATGAATCTACTAATAAGAAGATCAGTATCAATGGATCAAGTATCGCGAGGTGTTTTATCTATAGCTGATATACTAAAGATTGATCATGATGAAGATTGTGAAATGGGAAATTGCCCGTTTCACGATAGAGAAGTTGGAACATCAAGACAAGAAGTAAGGGAAGAAGAAGAAGAAAACACATTACCATATTGTGTGCCAACTCCTATGGGGATGAAGAGATCTTTTTCCAGTGGGAGATTCATGTTCCCTAAACGCGGAAGAGGACAAAACACAATCATCCCATTGTGAAATTTGCTTTGACTACATAATCATGCCTGTCGGTCAGATCGAATTGGATGATCAGGCCGAGTCTGCTCCCAAAATTAGGAGGATTTGTGCATTTTATGCCATTAGATAAAGAGTTCATATAAAGAAAGAAAAAAAAAGTTTGAAAGGTTTTTGCTTTAAGTAGTTGAGGTTTTTGTGTGTTGTCAGCTCATCTTCTACACAACCAATATTTATTTTCTTTGATATCATTTTGTGCTCAAGTTAAAATATAATGTATCATTTCACTATGATAAGAGTTAACTGTTGGATTGGACTTGTCACTTGATGAAAGAACAACAAAAGTAATAAATTCTCTCTTTAAGTTAATTCATCTTTATTTTATTCTGTATTTGTTTCATCATTCTACTATAGTACAAATAGAAAACTTTGTAAAATACACTTAGAAATCACTTTTAAAAGCTTGATTAAATACTAATTCTTGTCTAATTGGTCTTATTTTGGCTGGTTTTTAATCAATGTACTTTAATTTAATGGTCTTTAATTTTTGTCTTTTAATATTATAAGTAAGAAACAAGTGGTCTAAGGAAACCATGACACTAAAATAACAAATAATTGTTACTTTACATAACTTTATATTTACATATCATAATATAATACAAGTTACGCCTTAAAAGGCATAACACGTTATGCCATCTAATACCTTATTAAACTTTTAAGTCAATAGAAGCAAAATATAGTTTAGAATCCACAAGTTATGCATAAAAGGTATAACTTGATTCTTACATAACTGCGAACTTAATTCTTCAAAATATTTATGTTTGAGCAAGGCAAAAGTTTCATATAAAATCTTCATCCAAATCCACAAGATTTTGATAAATTATTTTACGATAAAAAGAGGCCATTATCGTCCTCGTCATATCTGAATTGGGCCTTTGGCTTATAGAATACTTAGGGCCTTCAGGCTTTCAATTCCCAAAGGATGGGCTCATAGATTGTTTTTGAAAAAATTAACAAATTAATCAAATTCCTAACATAATTATTAAAATATAATTAGTATTTGTTTATTACAATTTGTATTTGCTTCGTCAAGTTATACTATAGTAAAAATAGAAATTTTGTGTTTATACACACTAGAAATATATTTTATAAATTAGTAGCCCAAATACAAATTGTTTCTCCCGAAAAGTATTCTTAATTTTTCTAATTAAAATAAACTAATTTTAGAAGTTTGGTCAATTATATCAAAGAGAATAAGAGAACGATTTTAAAATTTTACAGTCCAAAATATATCACAAATATTTATGCGACTTTGAATCACATTATTGAAGGTAATGTAAAAAAGTGCTCTATAAAAATATAAATTTGAATACTTGCTATAAGAGTACCCCCTATATGTGTTGTTACTTGTTACTAATTTAAAATACTGGTACTATAAACTATTTTAAAAAAAATTATTTTCTCTTACTTAAAAATAGAAAAAAATATTTAAACAGGAAATAATAATAGGGACAGGAGTTGTACCAAAATCAATATATAAGGAGATAGATAGCTCATAATAGTATGATGGTTTCCTTACGGTAATAGACTTCAATAATATCGTAGTTATAGCAAATTATATTCTCTCTATATATATATATTCAAATTTTAAATTTCATGCATGGTGATGTATTTATTTTTATTACATTATCAATGTAAACATAATCTCTTGTAATAAGTTGACTACTTAATTGCTATTTATTCTAGGTTACGTACTATGAATATACTTGCTATAAAAATTAAGTGACCTGATTGAATATCAACACTATTTTTTTACATGCATATTTAATCATAATATAAAAACCCATACCGGCAAAAATAATGCCAACAAAGAAGAAATTAGGTTGGAATTTGGAAATAATAATTCAAAATTGGAGTAGCAATCCTTAGTTGATTAGGATTTGTTATTTATGGTATTTATTTTTAATTATAATTTGTTAGTTAGAGCAGTTCTTAGTTCTAGTTTAACTTGATTTTTAAGTTTATAAATAGAAATATTATTAGTTATTTTCAATATACATAGAAATATACAGAAACATATAGAACTTTTACCGAAACATTTGAAGACAATATGTCTATTCTTCCGTACGATATTCTATTCTCCATATTTACCAGACTTGAAGTTAAATCATTATTACGTTTCCAATCAGTTTGTATGTCATGGAAAGCTACAATATCCGATAAAGAATTTAAAATGGTCCATCGTGATCAATCTAAAGCATTGGGCCGTGAAAAGCTGCTGATACAACAAAGCATGAGCCAAGGTTTCGTGTTAAGAGACCCCGAAAGTCCCAGATTAATTAGGATTGATGAAAACCCCTTTGTTCCAAGAAAAAAGTTCCAAAATTTTTCAGTTGTTGGTTCGTGTGATGGCTTGGTACTTTTAAAGAAAACTATGGGCTACAAAACTTGTGTTTTATTAAATCCATCCACTAGAGAATATCGAATTCTTCAATGTCCTTATGTGAACGACAGGTACAGAGGCAAACCTCCAATTGCTTGTGGTTTGTACTATGATGATGATTACAAGGTTATATTAATTTATAACACATTTTATACTATATATTCTTCGTCTAATAATTCTTGGTCAAATCAAACAAGTTTGACTTATCTAGACCTACCATATAACTATAGGTGTCATCAGGGGATTACTACTCAAAATAGTTTATTTTGGTCTCTGAATAATAATACATGCCAATTTGTATGTACAACTTCTATAATTTTATACTTTGATATGACTTCAAATAAAGTGAAAGAAGTTGCAATATCGGATTTAGATTTTGTAGGTGAGGATGATTATTTTGGTTTGACTAGTATAGATGGTTATCTTAGTTTGTATGGTGGGAAAGTCATGAATAAAGAATTGGACGTATGGATTATGCAACAAGATGGATGGAAACGATTAATGAGGATTAACAATTTGCCCAAAATTTCTATTAAGTTTGTATTACACAACAAGCTTTTGTATCGCGGAGAAATGGCAAAGTTCTCTTTGGAAGAGAATATGACGATGGACTTTTAATCTATTGTCCTAAAAAACAACGATTTGTTATCGGACAGGAAGTTGGAGAGAAATTTTCCATAGTTTCAATGTGTTTGGATACTTTATATTTTTGAGAAGAAAATGGTAGAGAAAGTAGAATCAACAATAACTTCATTCTATTTGCAAAAGGTTTAATTTGTATTACTTACCAAGTGTTTTTATTGCACAAAAAACGGTGAAGTTGTCTTTGTAAGGATTGACGATATACTTTACATTATTTTTGATAGTTATAATGCGTTTGGATACTTTATATTTTTGAAAAGCCACTGTCATGCGCAAGAGAAAACAATCGATGATCCATTTAACAACATGAAGTTCAAGGTAGCATCAACAACAATTTGGATTCATAGCCAGTTTCAAACTTCACCACAATGTGTTGGGGTTTCTACTTATAAAAGTTTTGATTGCCAACACAAGTATTTTTCTATGTGTTATTTAAGAATATTTTCAATTCAAATTTTATTTATTTTGCGATGAATTTAATTAGTAGTCTTAAATATGTCTATTTCTGCAATTTTCATATATAGCAAATACAAAAGAATCAATTGTATAATGTGTCTGTATAAAGCGAAAAAGAGAGACAAAAAAAAAACTAGGCAGGTGAAGATCGTATTTGTATAATCATAAGTGTATTGAACGAAAATCTATGCACTTGTATATGTATTTGAAAGAGTTGGTTTTGGTTCTTGTGGAATCAAACTAAATGGAAGATGAATTAATATGAATATTTGGTAGGAAGATAATTAGTACAAAATACAAGTCAAAGATTGTATCTTGGTAGGTGAAAGTTAGGCAAACCATATTATGGTTTGCTATCTTAACCTTGACAATTTTGACACATAGTGATGTCATGGATGACATCAATAGGATGAATTTATTCCTATAAATAGGTAGCTCTTAATTCATTTTCAAATCATCCTCTCACTTGCCTTCTCACCTTCTAAGGCATTTGTGTTTTCTCTCTTGTAGTATTTCACTTGTATTCTTTGTAGAGTGAAATAAATATCAGTGCAGTTGTTCTTTGGTGGACATAGGATCATTTTGATCCGAACCACGTTAAATATTGTTGTTCTTTCTTGTTCTTTAGTTTCACGTTTCCGCTAACAATTGGTATCAGAGCCAAGGTTCTGTCTGAGTATGCTCTGTGGTTGCAGCACAGTCTGAACTTCCACATCAGAAAAGGATTACTTTGGTTTTCTGTAGTTCCAAATACATTATAGTAGAAAAGGAAGAACAAGTAAAAGAATGAGTTCCATGAAGTTTGAAATTGATAGATTTAGTGGGCGCAACAACTTCAATATCTGGAAAATCCAGATGATAGCGTTACTGCGGAGGGAAGGTTCAATCCATGCTATTGACGGAAAGTACCCCGATAAGATATCGGATTCCGACAAGGAAAAGATTGAAGGAGATGCATTGAGTGCAATCCAACTGTCCCTTGCACCTAACGTACTTTGTGAAGTGAGTACAAGTACCGAAGAGACGGCCAAAGAATTATGGAAAAGCTGGAAGGGCTTTACCAGGACCAGTCAGTGACAACAAGGATGTTGTTACAACGGCGTCTTCATACATTTAAGATGGATTCAGGTACTTTGTTGCAAGACCATCTAGATGCGTTCAATAAACTTGTGATGGACTTACAAACTGCTGGAATTAAAAAGGACGAGGAGACACTTGCATGTTCTTTACTATTTTCATTGACTTCAAAATATCGTGATATTGAGAATTCAATGATGTATAGCAAACAACCTATTAATCTTGAGCAAGTGCGGCAAGCACTAAACTCTTGTGATGTGCGGATGCATTTTGAAGGAGACAAAAGTGACGAAGCTAGTGGACTCTTTGTAAGAGGTCGTACTAGCCAACAGGGAAGGAGAAAATCGAAGTACAGATCAAAGTCTGTGTGAACAAAAAGAATGCGGAATGTTGGGGCTGTCACAAAAAGGGGCACTTTGAACGAGATTGCCCTACGTCGAAGTCCAAAGAAAAGGCGAGTGCATCCATTGTTGAGCAAGTACATGATAATGATAATGATAATGATTATGTACTAACAACATCATGCAATAGTGGAGTCTATGACAACAAATGGGTCTTAGACTCTGGTTGTACTCTGCATATGACATTCCGAAAAGATTGGTTCAGCAGCTATGAAACAAGCAGAGGAACTGTATTAATGGGCAATAATGCAACTTGTAAAATAGTTGGCATTGGTTCAGTTCATGTTCGCTGCCATGATGGAATCGTGAGGACTATTACAGAAGTCCGTCATGTTCCTGATCTAAAGAAGAATTTGATCTCCCTGGGTACTTTAGATAAACAAGGCTATAAGTACATGAGTGAAGGAGGAACTATGAAAGTGACTAAAGGGTCTTTAGTCATGTTGAAGGCCAAGCTGGAGGATGGCCTCTACACACTTGCGGGAAGCACCATTATTGGCTCTGTAAATGCATCTACAGTGCAGTTATCTAATGATGACAAGGCAAAATTATGGCACATGAGACTAGGCCATATGAGCGCACGAGGATTGGAGATGTTGAGCAACCGCAACCTTTTGAATGGTGAGAAGATCAGCACACTTGAATTTTGTGAGCACTGCGTCTTAGGGAAGCAGAAAAAGGTCAGCTTCAGCACTGGCAAGCACAAGACGGGAGAGGTGCTAGACTACATCCATTCAGATTTATGGGGTCCCTCTAAGCTTCCATCGAAGGGAGGAAAGAGGTATCTTCTCACATTCATTGATGATTTTTCACGAAAGGTTTGGGTGCGTTTCCTGAAGACAAAAGGTGATGCTTTTGAAGCATTTAAAGAGTGGAAGATTTTGGTTGAAAATCAAATGGAGAGGAAAATCAAGTATCTTCGCACGGACAATGGCTTGGAGTTTTGCAGTGAAGAGTTCAATGATTTCTGCAAGGTTCATGGGATCGCAAGGCATAAGACGGTCAGGCACACACCACAGCAGAATGGAGTTGCCGAGAGAATGAACAGAACTCTTCTTGAGAAGGCTCGTTGTATGCTCTTACAAGCTAAGATGTCCAAAGTATTTTGGGCTGAAGCAGTTCATACTGCTTCTCATATTGTCAATCGGTCTCCAGCATCAGCGATTGACTTTAAGACTCCGAATGAGGTCTGGTCAGGTGAACCCTCTAACTATTCATACTTGCGAATATTTGGGTGTCCAGCTTATTATCATGTTAATGAAGGTAAGCTTGAACCAAGGGCTAAAAAGGCCATATTCGTAGGGTATGTAGATGGAGTAAAAGGGTACAAACTATGGTGTTTGTCTTTACTCAAATTTGTAGTTAGTAGAGATGTTACCTTTGATGAATCCTCTATACTTGATCCTCGTAAAGTTTCTGTGGAGTTATCTAGAAACGAGAACAACGAGCAGGTGGAGCTACCGGTGGAGCTTACCAAGGAACGGGATCAAGAGACTCAAATTGATGAGTCAAAAGATGCAGATCTTAAAGAACTTGCTTCCAATGAACCATACACAATTGCGAAGGGAAGGGACAAAAGGCAGATACGGAAACCGGAACGTCTTATAGAGCAAGAAAATCTGATTGCACATGCGTTCGTAGTGCAGAAGAAGAGATTAAGGATCTCGAGCCCTCTTCGTATGTTGAAGCAACTTCTTGCAAAGATGCTGCACAATGGCAGTTAGCCATGATGGAAGAGATGGAGTCTCTTCACAAAAATGATACATGGGTCTTAGTTAAAAGGCCAAAGGGGATGAGGACAGTTGGATGCAAATGGGTCTACAGAAAGAAAGAAGGTATTTCAGAAGTGGAAGATGCTAGGTTCAAGGCGAGATTGGTTGCAAAGGGTTTCAGTCAGAAGGAGGGAATTGACTACAATGAGATCTTTTCTCCAGTCGTGAAACATAGCTCAATTCGCGTGCTACTAGCATTGGTTGCACAATTTGATTTAGAGCTTCAACAGCTTGATGTCGAAACTGCTTTCTTACATGGTGATCTAGAAGAGACAATCTATATGGATCAGCAAGAAGGTTTCCTAGCTGAAGGAAAAGAAGACCATGTATGCCAACTGAAGAAGTCTTTGTATGGTTTGAAGCAATCCCCTAGACAGTGGTACAAGAGGTTTGATGCATTCATGACTACACATGGATTTTTTAGGAGTGCATTTGATAGTTGTGTGTATCACAAGAAGATGTCTGGTAACTCTATGATTTATCTATTGTTGTATGTTGATGATATGCTTATTGCTGCTAACAACATCACAGAGATAAATATTTTGAAGAAACTGTTGAGCAAGGAATTTGACATGAAGGATCTAGGAGTTGCAAAGAAAATCCTTGGAATGGAAATTTCAAGAGAAAATGGTGTTGTACATCTTTCTCAGAAGAGGTACATCGGAAAAGTTCTTGAAAGATTCAATATGCATATGAGCAAGCCTGTAAGTACACCGTTAGCTTCTCATTTCAAGCTTTCAGAGTTACAAATGCCTCAATCTATGGATGAGGTGGAGCATATGTCAAAGGTTCCTTATGCGAGTGCAGTTGGTAGCATTATGTATGCTATGGTATGCACACGTCCAGATATTGCCCAATCTGTAAGTGTGGTAAGCAAGTACATGGCAAATCCAGGAAAAAGGCACTGGGAAGCTGTCAAGTGGATATTGAGATATCTCAAAGGAGCTCCTGATGTTGGCCTAACCTTTCGGAAAAGTGAAGGTATTTCAATTCTCGGTTATGTTGATTCTGACTATGCAGGGGATCTTGATCGAAGGAGGTCCACAACTGGATACATCTTTACTCTCGTTGGCAGTGCCGTTAGTTGGAAATCGACTTTACAGTCGATTGTCGCTTTGTCTACAACAGAAGCAGAATATATGGCAGCAACGGAGGCAGTGAAAGAAGCTATCTGGTTGAAAGGTTTGGTGGCAGAATTGAGTTCAGTTCAGCTTAAATCAATTCTAAAATGTGATAGTCAAAGTGCTATTCATTTGATTAAAAATCAAAGATTTCATGAGCGCACCAAACACATTGATGTCAGATTTCATTTTATTCGAGATGTCGTAGAAAAGGGAGCTATCAAGGTTGAGAAGGTTATCACAGACGATAACGCTGCAGACATGTTGACCAAAATAGTCCCGCTTGCCAAGTTTGCACACTGCAAGGACTTGGCGGGAGTATGCATCAATTGATGCAACTCTAAGAGAACAACTGCTAGGTGGAGCTGGTATGTTCAACAAAGGTTTGATTCTTCTTGTTTCTTACAATGGGATTGCCCAGTAAGCTTAGAAGTTTTGGCCGGAGTTGTTTATACGCATGCTTGGAACACAAACCAAGGTGGAGATTGAAAGAGTTGGTTTTGGTTCTTGTGGAATCAAACTAAATGGACGATGAATTAATATGAATATTTGGTAGGAAGATAATTAGTACAAAATACAAGTCAAAGATTGTATCTTGGTAGGTGAAAGTTAGGCAAACCATAAAATGGTTTGCTATCTTAACCTTGACAATTTTGACACATAGTGATGTCATGGATGACATCAATAGGATGAATTTATTCCTATAAATAGGTAGCTCTTAATTCATTTTCAAATCATCCTCTCACTTGCCTTCTCACCTTCTAAGGCATTTGTGTTTTCTCTCTTGTAGTATTTCACTTGTATTCTTTGTAGAGTGAAATAAATATCAGTGCAGTTGTTCTTTGGTGGACATAGGATCATTTTGATCCGAACCACGTTAAATATTGTTGTTCTTTCTTGTTCTTTAGTTTCACGTTTCCGCTAACAGTATTTGTATATGTATATACACTTTTCTCTCGCTTTATATAAACACAAACGCAATGTATACATTTGTGTTTGTATAAAGTGAGAGTCAGTGGCGGAGCCACACTATGCTAAGGGGGTTCATCCGAACCCCCTTCGGCGAAAAATTATATTATTTTTATATGGTTAAAATAATTTTTTAGGTATATATAGTAGATGTCGAACCCCATTCGGCTATTTCGTATGTCTATTTCTTCAAATTTTGAACCCCCTAATTAAAAATTCTGGCTCCGCCTCTGGTGAGAGTGACGAACAAGATCTGGGAGAGTGGCAAGCGAGATATGTGTTTGTACATTTGTATTTGTATAAAGTGAGAGAGGCAAGTGAGAGTGGCAAGCGAGATTTAGGAGAGTGGCAAGCGAAATCTGGGGGAAGGGAGAGAACGGAACAAAAATATATGTATATTTACAAATTTCTCTCGCTTTATACAAAGACAAACATATTTTATAAATATGTTTGTATAAAATCGAGAGAGGCAAGCGAGATTGCTCAGCGAGAACGAGAGTGGCGAGCGAGGTTCACGGGAGGCGAAATAGCATACGGGGTACAATTAAATTAAACTATGCATATAACATATAATTTGAATTAATAGTTTGCTATTATATCCATTCTCCAAAGGTTAAGAATTAAATTGTTATCAATAAGATTACAAATCATCTTATTAACGGTATATAAAAGGTTTAAAATTATAGTGTTATTAATATAGAGATGTATCATTCATTCTGAAACTAACTTTTTAATAAAGATGGCATATAAATTAAAACAACAATAGTAACAGTTATGAGTTTAATTAAATTAAGAGTATAGACTATCTCTCATAAAAAAAATTTAAATATTTGTTTTTCATACTTAAAAGGTGCAATAATAATTAACCATAAAATAATAAAAGAGAAAAAAGAGTCGTACCAAAATACAAATATATGGAGAGAGATAATTCATATAATGGTTTCCTAGCAGCAATAGAATTCAATAATCTCATAATTACCCAATAAAATTAAAAAAATATTTTAGTTTGAATACTATATTTTTTTCCAAATCTTAAGTTATATAATACATGTTTGACAGAATATTTATTTTTTACTAGTTAATCATCTTTAAACCCTAATTAAAAACAGCCACTTTTCTCCCAACAACAGCATACAACACATCAGCAGAAATAATGCCAACAAAGAAGAAATTACGAAAGGCCTTTGAAAATGATACGTCTATTATTTCATATGATATTCTATTTTCTATCTTAATTACGCTTTCAGTGAAATCTTTATTACGTTTTCAGTCAATTTCTAAGTCATGGAAAGATATGATATCGGAGAAAGAATTTAAAAAGGCTCATCGTGATCAATCTAAAGTAATGGGCCGTAAAAAGTTGTTACTACGACGAAAATACTCTTCTAATTTCGTGTTTCGAGACCTCGAAAGTCCCCTATTGGTTATGATGAGTGAGGAACCATTGTTTCCAAGAAAAGGGTTCCAATATCCTAAAGTTGTTGGGTCTTGTGATGGCTTGGTTCTTTTAAAGAATCGTACGGCCTATAAAGTTTATGGTTTGTGGAATCCGTCTACTGGAGAATATCGAATTATTGAATGTCCTTATGTGAAACACTATAAACACCAACAAGAATATCCACTTGCTTGTGGTTTGTGTTATGATTCTAAACTTGATGATTACAAGGTTATATTGATTTATCCGTCATTTTATGTTGTATATTCTCTGTCTAACGATTTTTGGACGTATAAAACAAGTTCCCTTTATTCAAACTTGCCATCACGTATATCTCGTTGCTATTATTGTTGTCAGGGCAGTACAACTCATGATGGTGTATATTTCTCATTGAATGAGAATATTAGTAGACTCGTATGTATAAGTTCTACAATCTTATACTTTGACGTGATTTTAGATGAATTGAAGATACTTTCAACACAATATTTGGATTTTGTAGGTGAAGGTGATTTGTTTAGTTTGACTAGTATGAAAGATTGTCTTAGTTTATACGGAGGAAACGTAAGTAAAGAAATGCACATATGGATTATGGAACAAGATGGATGGAAGATGTTAATGACCATTAGCAATTTACCCATTGTTTGCAAGTTATTTGTAGAATTTAACACGCTTTTGTATTGCACAAAAAACGGTGAAGTTCTATTTGAAGAAAACTTCCAAGGAGTTTCTATTTATTATCCTAATCAACAACATTTTGTTAATGTACCTAATGTTGGAGGGGGAAATTTTTCCATAGTTTCAACATGTTTGGATACTTTATATTTTTGGAGAGCTACGATCACGCGTAAAAGGAAGAAATCGACGATCCCAGGTCAAAGTTGAGAAGAAGTAGATACATAAAGTCTGAAAGCAGCATCAACAACAATTTGGTATCATGCCATTGATCCTTGTTATTTCTATTTATTTATTTTTACTCATTACTTCCTTCGTCTCATTTTATGTGACAATATTTGACTTGACCCGGAGTTTAAGAAACAAATGAAGACTTTGAAATGTTTTCCAAATTGACCTTCAAAAGTAGACTCACTTTTCTCGCTCCTCATAAATGTATTAGAGTACTAATTTTTAAATGAAATTGGACCAGCAAGGATAAAAGAGAAATTGTACCTTTAAATATTCACGCTTCTAATTTTTTTTATTTTTTTATGTAAAAGTACAACCCCCACTATTACATTGCACATATATAGTCAATATTTGTAAGTTTTTAGTTGCATAACCTACTATTTTCTTCCAATTTTGTTTAAGAAATTCGGTATAAAATACTACTATATATTTGGTATACAATATTCTATAAATTTCATGTTTTTATAATAATTTTTAAAATTTGACATACAATATTATACATTTAGTATACAACAAGATATATGGTCAAGAGCTAGCTCAAACAATAAATGCCAAATGATGTTAAACGGTGGACAGATTGTAGCTAGACATATTTATTCTGTATCACTTTAAATTTAAGTTTTGAACTCCTAATTTGATGTTTAAAATCAATTGGAAAACATCAAGTTCAAATAATTAACAAACAAAAAAAGTTCAAATCTGAAGCTTAACTCAAGTACTTCAAATTACTTCATGTTTAAATGTTGAACTCCTCTAAACTAAAATGTGTAACCTATTATAGGCAATAACCCAATGGATCAGCTGGGGCAGAAATTCACTATGGGCTAGTTTTGTTTTGGTATATCATTTTAAAATGTGGATCAATTTTGTATATTTTACATAAATCTCAATATCTCATAGTGTTAAGAGTTAGTTACATTATTTTTCTACTTTTTTTTTCAAATTATAAAAGTCCCTTAATATTTATGGATTTCGATATTGGGATGTATGAGAGTAATGTATCCGAGAAGGGAAGAATGTATCATAGAGGGAATATGATCTGAATACATAGGGGAGGGATGTATCAGCGAGAGGGAAGTGATGAGGGATGTATCCGAGAAGGATTGTGATGTATTAGCAAGAGGGAAGTGATGTGTCCGAGAGAGAAATTTTGAAATTTTTTAAATGGTAGAAAATTATAGAGATTGAAGTAAAATCAGACGTGTATTTAATTTGGATAATTTTTTTCAATTCTTATTAGCATTGATGTTTCAATTGTATTGCCCATCAATTATTTCATTATTAGTACATATGCTCCCACAAATCTTTCAATTTTATAAAGTTACAGCATTTGAAAATCAATATAAATAGTACTTTTTGCTCATTTATCAAATTAAAAAATAGACCAAGGACAATCATTTTTCAGATTTGTAGCAACATATATGTGCTATAATGTTGACTGTCGTTGCGTTTAATGAAGAAACATTTATAATACATTCAATTTTAACCTAAGCTTTTGGTTCAAGCCTTTTCGGATATGGAGTTATTTTTGTTCACTATTAAAAATAAATAAAAACAGTTCCACTTATTTCTTATCGGACCAACTCATTAAAAAAATATACGGTGAAAACCATGTTCTTACTTTTTTTCATATATACATTTTCCTAGATCGTCTGAGGTCTTGGCCTTAGTCTCCGATTACAACACAAGGAAAAACACGACTTTCCTTCAAAAAAGAGGGGAGGTGAAACTAGAAAAATAGACATTCCACCGCTTGCAAATCTAGGCTATCTATACGACTAGCTAACAAAAAAAATTACCTTATCGTATTTGATCTTTATCGAACAAAATATTTATGAAAATAACCATTAAATATTTTTCAATGAAAAAACAGTGAATAGAAAACATAATTCGAGACTTTTCAACTCTAATAAAAAAAGAAACAAACATATATAGTTTTATAAAACTAAGTAATAAGTATGGTAGTTTAATTGTGTGCTAAATTACAAGATCTAGAATAAGATAGACCTATAGGGATACCACATTATTTGATCCAAAAATCATTAGAAAAATATTAAAGAAATTAAGCTGAAACCAAGCATGTGCAATCACTATTAATAATTTAAGCTAATGGCAGTACAAAACACTTTAATCATAATAACCTGCTTAAATCATTTTCGTTAGATTATCGTTTTGGATTGTATTACATAAAAGGAAAAATATATTAAGGACCGTCCTTCAACAATTAGACAATTTAAGTAGAGACATATCCTGTTAAATCACCAAATTAAGATACTTTAAAAAGCAACGTAATTTCTTTTTAAATACTAAAGTAGAATTATTATACAACTAAATTATTTTCTTTCCCAATGACATCTCACACTCTATCAAGAATATATAAATGTACAATTGTAAAGTTAAATCATGTCAAAATTGTTTGAATGGACATGCATGTAACGCAAATATCAACTTACCTTTCAAATTGTTTTGATGTGATATTCGTCTATTTTATCACTAATGAAATAATATATAGTTACATAAATAATATTTATAATTTATTATAGATCGCACATATCAAAACTTTTCACGTAGATTGAAACAAAAGTTACTTTCAAAAGTGTGAAATACCTTCAGATAGAATGGAGACGGAAGGAGTAAGTTATTTTGAAACGGTGCTTATACACCCTTGTATACACTATTTATACACTTTTGTATACTTAGTGTTCTTTCTCGTATATAAAATATATTATAAGCTATATATGACGTCGTTAGTTATGTATAGTGCAATTTCTACTATTACGATGTGAATTTGTTGTTTTCAGTTAAAATTATTGATAGTATAAACAAATCTTATATAGTCATACATTTAAAATTTTATTATTTTCTTTTTTTATAACATACACAGTATATATAATTTAAATTCACATACATCAATCGTTATTCAAATTCATGGTAAGGGTAAGGAGGAAACGAAGGAAGACCATAAACGTCTCTTTAGTTAAGTGAATTATGTGTTTGCTTAGGTATATATATCCACCAAAAGAAAAAAATAATTGGACTTATTACATGAACAGTATAGTGATATTAACCACACAAGAAGTATTGATAAAATAAAAACTGTAAACAAATAAAATCATTTTAGTTTAAGTAACAAAAAAAGTTACAATTTTGGACATATATATGTATACCTAAGACTATTTCATATATTATCTTGAATTGTGTGAAAACAAGAGGACTGAATTTGTTTCTATACGGAAAAGAAAGAAGAAAAATACTTTATTCTAAAACAAATATTTTTCTAAAGATCGAGTTCATGCACTTGCATGTGTAGCCACATGTTTTTTAGCCATTTCTCAAACTGGCGATGATAAAACTTTTTTGTACAAATTATACAGAATCTGAAAATCTTTTCTTGGATTTTTGGGAAATTAGATGATTACAATGTTCTTGAATTGTGTACAATTAAATAAAAAATAATATACGTTTATTAGAAGGGTGTATTATTGTTTTTTGTAACGTTTTAAAAAGTCTCTATCAAATTGTAGCACTAGAAGCCATGTGTTTTAATGAGAGTTGCAGAGTGACCCCCACAATAAAAATTAAAAAAAAAAAATTACTATGGTAATTTTGATTTGAATTGAACCACAAAAACTCTGCACATTTTTATTTAATTTGCTAAAAAAAAAAACTACTACTAGTAAAAATCCCAAATATTGATACTCAAATAATTGTACACTCGACCGCATAACCTAAATATAGTTAGCGAATTGAATTAGTGTATAATCTATGTATATCGACTAAGAAAAGTCAACTAGCTATCTACGTAAATATCCCTACATTACATCAATTTTCTTGAAATGTTCAATTTTTCTCCTAGAATTGTTGGTAATTACAGCAACCTCATATGCAAATACTGCTATATTTTTCAACCTAACATGTTTTGCTTTTGCACAATTATAGATATAAGCACAGGGAAAAAAGTCCAGAATGTTTAAATGAATTTTGTCCTGGTTAATTGTAGCTATAGAGATGGACCACATGTATACATCCTTCTTTACAATTTTTACCTTGAAATTTTTATTAATTGTACTTTAACAAGTTTAACTTCATTGTAGTAACAATGTAAAATAACTTTTAGACTATTTGGTAACTTAAAATAGATATATTTTTGGCTAGGTTGAACTTAGCAACTTTGTCCCAAACTTGATATTTATGTTAAGAAATTTACTTATTATGAATAAATACACTATTTGAAACCTAATAAGTTAAAAAAAAATTATAAATTATATTGCAGAATCCATAAATTTGAAATTTGAAATTTATCTCTAACCGTCTATTAAAAGTGAAATTAATAATATGAAAAGTTATACATATAAATCATGTTGAAATTAATAATATCTTGTAAGTAACAAAAAACATTAGACACGAAAAAGAAGTTATGTTCAACTAAACTAAGTAATTTGATAAAACTTTTATACTCGCCTTTAAACTAACTAAAATTCAGAATCCATAAGCTTAATATCCTGAGTACTCCACCAAAGAATTAATCTAAACTATCATGTAGTACTTGTTACGCAATAGTTTGTTCATAAAACAAAAAATGATCTCCAAAAATAAATAAATAAGAGAGAGCATATAATATATATAGTTGACAAATATTTGCATGTGGAGCAAAGTTTAGATTAAGATTGAATGGGTGTAAATTCAGAGAGGGTCGATTTTCTGAAGAATAGAATAAAAATGTACCTTCATTAAATGACAAATTTAGACTTGCCCTAAATTGAAGGGAATCCATAGACCATGCATGAATAATAAGGTGGATATGTCTTAATCATCAACGACAAAAGTCATTATTAAAAAACAAAAGATATTTATTAATATGGTTCCCTCTATCCCATCTCTTAAAAAAACATTAGTACTAAATTAATTACACTTTAATCACTGTTTAATACGAAAAATATCAATTGGATGATCATATATACCTCTGACTAAATCAAAAAAACATTTAAAAAATTCAGTGTAACTTGAAATATTTATAGGTACTATTATATGCACTGTTCAAACTCTAGTTGGGATAAATCCTTCAATCATGGAGTTCGAAAAAAAATATTTTCATATTATTTAATTGCATGTACCTATTTAACTATGTCATACACACAATATTTTCTTTTAATTCCATGAAAATTCCTTCATAAATTCAAACATCATGAAAAAAATCTTGAAATTTAAATTGCATCATAATTTTTTTGACCTCTAGCATATTATGTTAGAATTTCACTTGTCAAACTTTAAATTTTTTATGGTGGATCGTTGATTCATATTTTAAAAAATACTCAACTATTTCTCATTACATGGTCATCCCATTTAATTTTTTTTCGTATTATCTATGAATTCAACTTAACTATATATATTTTAATCATACAAAAGATGTCTAACCTTATTATCAATATAATTTAATATGTTATATCAACGTACTTTATTACACTATTTAGTGTTATAAAAAAACCCGACAATTATATGTGAGTAACTATAGAAAAGAGTAGTACCAAAAACTATAATAATTAATTGTACTCAAATAAGCCACACATTTATAAACAAAAAATATCACAGCTCATGTTGTACGTACGTACAAGGACGACAAGAAAGAACTCTACTAGTACTAATTAATATGAACATTGAACAAAGTCCTCTTTTTTTTTTTCTTTCTAGTGGATTTAAACTAAGAAAATTTAAAAAAAAAAAAAAAACATGATAAATAAAGATAATAGGGGGGATGTGTTCCCTAGGCTTAGCAAGAAATTAAAGTGTAGCTGCTTCCTCCTCAATTATTCTTAGCATGTGGTGGACTGCACCTGCTATGTCATCTGCTGAGTTTAGTTGGCAACCTTCTTCCACCTGCCATTTTTTTTTTGGACAAAAAAAGGTAAGATTATAATGACAAACTTCCTATCACGCGATTTAATATGGTATCAGAGAAAAAGATCATATGTTCAAGTTTTATCGTCATATAGTCTAACATGATATTATAAAAAGTAAAGATGGTGTGTTTGAATTTCAAACTTGATATCAGAGATTTTGTGTTTGAGTTTTATCGTCATTCATTATCGCACACAATCTAACATGACATAAAAAAAATCAAAGATCCTATATTTAGAATTTCTAATATATGATATGACCGTATTCGAGTTTTATCGTCATCTATTACTACACAATTTTAACATGATATCAGAAAAAATAGAAATTTTATATTTCTTTATAACATAATTTAACATGATATCAAAAAAACAAAAGATTCAATATTCGAATTTTATCACCATTCATATCAAACTTATTTTACCTGTTTGGTACAACAAAATAAGAAAATGTATCAATTGAACAATTTGACACAACTACTAAAAAGAAATAATTAAAAAAAAAATCATTTATTTTGAAATAATTCGTAATCATAAGTACAAAAAGACAAGTATGACTTTACTAAGAAACGCCATACAAGAATTGTAAAGAAACGCCCTTTCTGACCCATCATTGCCTTCTGAAATTAGTAAAAAGTAGTAGACCTTTTTTAAATCCCCAAAATACCCCCAACAACTTTTTTTTTTTTTTAATTAAAAAATGGCTCATATTTTCATGTAATGAAAAGTACCTGTGCTATGTATATAGATTCTTGCAATCTCTAGTCATTTTCTTTCAAAAATAAATAAAATTAATAATTTTCAGAAAATTAAAAATTTTAGAAATCGTACCTTAGCACTTATTGAATAAAGAACCAATGGATCTAAAGTTGTGACATTGAGGTGAAGGACAGAAATGTACAATGACTGAAACGCAGCGACCAATTTAGATAGCTGACGAAATCTTCTTCTTGATAATATTCTAACGTTTGCATGTGTTTCAATTAAAGTTACTTCAATATCTGCTATAGCTGCCTTGCTCTTTGATGTATATTTATTTGGTAATTCACAACATGTATATTGTGGATATGAGAAAAATTGACCAAATGGGGTCCCAACATAATCCGCGTTTAAAACTTCTCTCTTTCCACCATCACAATCATCATTACTAGTACCGCCTTCTTGTTGTTGTAATAATACAAATTTTTGAGCTTCGAGAGATTGTAGAATGTGTTCTAATTCCTTTACGAATTCAATTGCACCACCAACAATTGAAGCTTGGTCACCCTGAATGAACGACATAATAATAATAATAATGAAGTCTCAGTTTCTAAGTGTCTTTATCAGGAAACAAAAAATTAATTTAATGTTCTATTAAGACATTCTTACAATGAATATTCTTCATCAAATGCCAACTACATAGTACTACTACTACTACATCTAATAAATTCACAAAATGATTGAAATTCAAGTTATTAATTGACAAATGTACGTAGGGTCATTTAGAAAAATTGAATGCAAAGCGTTATTTTCTGTTATTCAATTATTTTCTACCTCTTTTTCCTCGAATCCTTGACAATACTTTTTCCTGTTTGTACCTAAATGGAAATAAAAGCTACATATAACACTTTAAAAAGGAAAAAAAACACATCAAACCCCACAAAGAAAAAATATAGAAAAAACAAACTTTTTTTTATGAACTTATTTGTGTAAATTTTAGTAGAGGGACCAAGTCTGAAAATTGTTCATATGCACTAGGGCTCATAATTCAAGAATAAATGAAGAATAGGGCTATGTTAGTGCAGTCATTTCAAACAAAGCAAAAAACAAAAAAATTTTATACTGCTAATTTGCAGAATTCGATAAGTAGCTCAGTTGATTAACTATTTGAACTTTTATATTGATGATGAAAATTCAAAATTATATATTTACTAAAAGCATTTACCATCATGCATAAACTATAATTAGTACCTTATAGTATAGTATATAAATGTTGAAATTTTACGTAAATTGAAAGTAAAAAAAGAGTAATTAATTAATAAGTGTACATACCCTTTGAACATAAGATTCAGGCATGAGTGAACGTAAAACAGAAAGATGTTCATTCATTTGTTTCCTTCTATTTCTCTCAACAGCAATGTGAGTCATTCTTTGATTTTCAGCTTCCTCTTTATTTTTACAAATTTTGGGTCTTCTTCTCCTTTTCTTTCTCCCTCCACCGCCGCCTCCTGATTGTGCCGCGACCGACAAATTATTCTTCTCTCTAGAAGAGTCTGGTCGCGGTACTGAGGCGGCGGAGGAATATTGTTGCTCTAAGGGAGTAGTAGTACAAAAATCTTGGGGTTTTAATAAAAAGGCATTATTTTCTTCATGATTGTCAAAAAATAAGGCATTTTCATCAAGATTGTTGTTGTTGTTGGTGGTGGTGGTAGAGATTGTATCATAGATAATGAAGTTGAGGAGTTCATTGGTAGAAAGTGCTTCTAAAGCCATTTGGAATATTTTTTTTGTTTGTGAATTTTTAGATAAGTAGGAGGGTCTTGGATTTTGCTTTGTAAGAGGGTTTTGTATGTGTGTGTTGTTTTGTTTTGACAACCCCAATGAACATTTGACTTGTTTCTTTGCTTGGTTTACTTACTCTATCTCTATTTGTATGGAGTATTATATATTATAAGACTTCAATTAGTATTTTATAGTGATAACCACTGAGTTCTTGAAGTAGTATGTGTAAGACAAAGACATATTATAGCTATTAATTGAGGAGTCATCGTCTTTAATTAGAACTTTCGAATTTTAGAATAAAAGAATCAAGAACTTTTTGATAAAAATAAATAGAAAAATTAGTGAAATACACGTCTTATATTTTTCTTATTTTTAATATTTCCTTCTATTTCTAAAAACTTCTAAAATCTCTTATTGCTTTAATGTATCCGAGCTACATATTAATGTATTCGACCCAGTATTTAATGTATCCGGTTTATTTTATAATGTATCCGAGCAAGTTTTTAATGTATCAGAGCTACATATTATGTATCCGGTTTATGTTATAATATATTCAAAATACTCTTTAATATATTCGAGTTAAGATTAGTGTATCAGGTTTGTGTTTCTTTTTAAGGGATTAATGTAATTACAAACTAAAGAGGGATAAATTGTAATTTCATATTAAAACTATGTGATTTCTAAAATTTATTCAAAATAAATTATGCCTTTAGTGAGCTTAGTTAGCGTGAATTCAAATTATTTAGACTAGTAAATTTCGGCTACTAACAAAAAATAATAATGGGTGGTTTGCTAAAATAGCATATCGATAACCTTTATAAGTTGTAAGATACGATCTTGAACTTTTAGTCCAATTTAAAAAGAAACTTCGAAGGATACCTTAAATTAAGAAAATTGTCGATTAAATAATAAATGCCTTTTATATATAAAAAAATAATGTTATTAATACAATTGAAACTTCTCTTCAATAGGCAATACACGGTAACTAATGAAATAACTCAAATATTTGCCAAGTCATTAAGTGCGATCATACGCTATTATTGATGTATTATGACATGTTATTTGTTAATCTGTATTAATAATATAAAATATAGCATCTTTTTTAATTTTATACATCAATCTCAATTAAAAAGTGTTTGAGGTTTTACAATTTATTAAGATTAATGTGTATAATTGAAAAAGTGATATATACATAATTAACATATCTACGCGATGAACGTATGAACGCTTGAGAATATACTATCATAAGCTTTCCCAAAATTGGAGTCAAAAGTATTTAATATGAGTACTCTATTATATATTTGGATGTTGCAATCGAAATAGACGTAGTTTGTATATCTAAATAAAATTTACTAGAAGCTAGTGTGTAGTGCTAGCGATATATTATGTCATTTTTCTTTTTCTATGTTTTTTTCACTCACTTTTTCATATAGAAAAGCTCGTTTGGTATGCTTCCCTCTCATGTATTATATCGTTCATTTCCATTATTTGTTTTAAAAGGGATGGTTATAAGGGACCATTTTTAAAATATTAATCGTTCAAATTATTCAAATTCTAAATTTACAGTACATAATTAAACGGAGGGAATGCAAACGTGCATCTTTTAATTTAGACAAAAAAGTTTTATATTATCTTGTTCCTTGGTAAATATTCTAATATTTAATCTTTTCCCCTGAATCTTAGTAGTATCTTTGTACTGCAGAACAATGTCATGAGTAATACATATATTAATAAATAATGTAAGTAGGCATTTGGATAATATTTTGTTGTAAATGTAAGGAAAATAGAATACTTTATGTTGAAATTTGGATAATATTCTGTCCATTAGTTAGTTTTTACATTTTCGTTTTTAATAAGTTTAAACATATGTTACTCTTGGGATGTTATATAACAGCTTTTAAATCATCTAGCTTATATAATATTATTAATATATTATAAACTTATACCTCACACACACATTTAGTTTAATAGCATTAAGATTGAAAAGTTCTTTTTAATTTATATTTTTAACTTTTATATCAGTCGTAACTTTATTTATTTGCATTTGATAAAATCTTAAGCATAATTCTCTTATTTATATCAAGTCATTAAGTCGGTTATTTCTACTTGTAAATTTAAATCATTAATTGTATTTTGTTTATGTTACAAAATACAACATATTAATAGTCTCAAAGATTAAAAATTTACAATAAATTTATCATTAAAATACTTAATTCAGATTTTTTAACAAAAATAAAAATTCATCAATTCCATCTATTCACACTACAATCATCACCCACCATTGAAAACCAATGTCATCGCCGTCTATCATTATTCACTATCATCATCCTCGTTCACACTATCACTACTGTAATCGACTGTCATTATTATTAGCCATTATCCAAAATCATCTCCACGAGCTATCACTACAACAACGATCACTGATCACTATCTATAATCACGACTATATATTGTTAACCATCATCACAAAATATTTACTATGATCCACGCACGACACATCTAAATGCTCCCACAAGATTATTGGCCAAATGCCCTACAAATCTTACCGACTCGAATTTTACTCATAGAATCTCTACGACTACAAGAATTTCAACCCAAGCAGACCAGATGTTTCGTTTTCCCTATCTTTTCTTGTTAATTATTGCTTCTCCTTCTCACACACAAACAAACAAAAAGATGTCTACATTTTAATTTATACACACATAACGTTAAGTCATATAATGGTTGTAATGTTTTGGTTCCCAATTTATTTTATACAAAATGTCAAAACATACTGCCAGAGGGGGGGGGGGGGGGGACCCAAGATATAGATTGAGATATGCATAAAAACAATATAACAAGCTGTGCAAAAGCTACACTTCACGTTCTTACTTTATACTATCTTCTTTTTTTTTTTTTCATTTCATTTTTCCTTTGAAAATTGGGATTTTTTTTCTACCCACTATAAAACTCAATTCCCTAGATCATACATGTATAATTTTTTTTTGCCTTTCTATACCTTTTTTCTTGTGGCTATTAATCTTACAAAATGTATTCTTCACGTCTATTTATACTTGTCTATTCTACAGAAAATGAATGCTTCCTAGTGTTACATTTAGCAAAAACTCAAAATAAGTGATTTCTTAAAAGTTTAAGATAAAAATTAATATATGTTTTTTTTAATTATATCCATATACTCTATTTTTTTTAATAGTGTTCAATTCAGACATTTTATTGAATATGAATAGTTTAATCATGTTATTGCATTTGTTAATTTCTTAATAAATGTGATTCTTGTTGTTTTTTGGACAAAGAAATGTCAATTTTTATACATTCAATTTGGAAAAATTATAAGATAATTTAGCACATTATACCTATTTTTACCGTGAAATATACTACTCCCCCTATCTCAATTTATATGACTCATTTTTCTTTTTAGTCAATTTCAAAAAAAAATGACACACATTTCTATATTTAACAACAATTTAATTTTTAAAATGTCATCTATAACTTATTCTAAATCATAAATTTTAAAAGTCTTTCTTTCTATCTTAAACTTCGCACTAATCAATCAAACTAACTCATATAAATTGAGACGGAGAAAATATTATTTTTCAATATTTAAAAATGTTGATTCTCCCTTAAACATATATCTTTTGTGATGGTTTCAGTGGGAAATGTCATTCACATCTTCCAACTTAACCTACGTGAAAAGTAAGGGTCAACCACAAACCTTGGGGTGGGGGTGGGGGTGGGGGGGTTAAAAAGGTGTCTCTAATGTCAGTTTATAGGGTCTGAAAAGAACTTCATAGAAATAGTTGTAGGTTTAAGCTAAAAATATTACTAGTGGAAAACGAAGATACTTCTCGTAAATTAACATCACAATAGCAACTTTTACAAGTTGATGAGCCAATGGCTTTTTACTATCTTCTTTCCAAATTATCATTTGGGGAATAGGGCTGGTTTTCTCTGTGAAATATTTTATTAAATTGATGAATATTTATCATATTTTACATTTTCAGTTCAAAGTGTCCTTAGTTTCATTGTTAATTAAGTCACTCAAAAATGTATTATTCATGTTATACGATATTGTTAGACTATTATATCCTAAAAGAAACATATCAAGAGTAAGCTCTTAAAAGAGAGTGAAAAATTGTGTCTTAGTCGGAATATTTATTTATTTCTTTTATTTCAACAATTTATGATATTTACAAAAGACAAACATATATTATATACTCGAAAAGGTGCGTGAAATGATTTTTTACAAAATTAAGGTGTAAAATACAGTTACATAAACTATAAGGAGGTCGTACGAATTCCACCAAACTAGAAAACAAAATAATATAATTATAATGATGATAATAATATTTGCATGTCACAGATGAACCCATGAGTTTGTGATTCAGAGGAAATAGTCAACAAAAGAACAGGATAGATATTGCATGAATCAGTACTCTGGGAACCATAATTTATTTATTTATTTTATTAAAAAATATAACGGCGTAGTACATTATTATCTGAACAAAAAAACAACACTACTTCCTATCTCAGGCACAGACATGAAGGTTCATTCACATATTGACACCTATATAAGTATTATCCACTAAAATTCAACATCCATACGGATAATATAAATATCTATATTATTATTATGCTTGTTATTTTTCACGAGTTTTTAATTCTAATAAGTCTAAATTTATTTTCAAATTTTAAAGAAAAAAAGTTAATTATCTTTTTTTTTATTAATTCTAATAAGTCTAAACTTATTTTCAAATTTTGAAGAAAAAAAGTTAGCTATCTTTTTTTTTTTAAAAAAAAAAGAACATGATTATATTCACTATTTAACTTGTGTTTTGCCTTTACACCTCTATTTTGTTATAGCCAAGTAAACAAGTTTTATTATAAAACTAGTTATGCATATTTTTACCTATGGGTGGAGGTGAACCCATGAATAATAATAAAAAAATTGTCTTTCATAAGAGTAAAGTCAATGCAATCAAAATCAACATGTCTAGGATGGAGGTGAAACATATGTTGAATGATTGAGATTCCTATATGGCTCCACCTTTAAACAGATACATCGAATTTAAGTTCCTAAAACTGATTTTTTTTTTGTTGAAAGCATATACCCCAACAATAAACCCTAATGCTCGACTTTGGATTTACTAGTACCTTACACCAAATGGAACCTCCCAACCCCACCCACTATCCTAAAAAATAAAATCAACGCTGTATCAAAGATTAATACACGTTCTTGTTCCATTACTATTCTAATGTACCATTCTAATTTACAATAGGTTGTAAAAAAAATTGCATCTTATAGCATGTATTCTATACTGAAAAGAAGACGAAATTTTACCAATAGCAAAAAGTTAAAGAGGCAAAAGCTGCCCTATGAAAAGCCTTACTACATTAATAGAATACATGATGCATATTTTGACTCTACGTTAATCAACTCATTAAATATGGGAGTTCATTTTTTTACTAAAGATTTTGAAATGATTATGAATAAAATATTTGGAACTTTGTTTAAAAGGTACAATGCTTACTTGGGTCCTCCATGATACTTTGACATCAACCTTGTCATTTCCTCTTGTCCTACTCTACTTTTCTCACTGTTCATTAGGTATCCAACCAGTTCCCACTTTTCTTCTTCTTTTTTTTTTTTTGGTGCAAAAGATTCAAAATGCACACTCTGTCACAAATAATGTGATAAGTTTTATTATTTAAAAATAACTCAACTTCAAAAATTTCTGTTTTATAGCCATATAACCAAATTATTATTTTTACACATTAAATTTCAAAATCTTTCCTTATTAGATATTTCTTAAATTTCATGACGAGGGAAGTAATACGATATGACATTCTATCGCTACTCTATCCAAATACTCATAAGCGCTTATTTTTTAAAAGTATAGTTACTTGCCGAACTTTTGAAAGAAAATAAGTGTTTTCAAAAGGTAAAAAATATAGCATTTTTCCTAAAAAATCTTTTGAGGAAATACACTTTAGAAGCACTTTTTAAAAACTTGATCAAACACTAATGGTTGTTCAAAAGTGTTTTTAAAATTTTTGTGGTCAAACACATACGGCTTCTCATAAAAATTTTCTTTTAAAAAGTACAGCATTAAAAATACTTTTGAAAATAATCTAATTATAAAAGCATGACCAAACATACTATTATTAACAGCTTGCTCATAACTTTCAATAATAATATAATAAAAATCTTCCCCCTGAAAAGGTAAAAGAAAAAAATCAAAACAAAAACTTCCTCAAATGAGCACTGCTAATTAGAGTCCTTTTAAAGCCTGCTGTCCACTCACATCATCAGAACATGAAATTCAGTATTGGATTGACACCTTTGTACTAAAACAAATTTTGCTCTTTGGCAAATGTTTGATAATCTGAATAACTGTGAGTTTAGTTAGAGAAAATAACTATTCCAATTAATTCAACAACAAATCTAGTTTTAATATATGTGAAAGATAAATAATTTTCAACTTCATAGCTCCAGTACTTCTTTATCAAGCACCTACTACTCTTTGTGGACTATAGCATAGTAGTCAAGATGCATACAAGCTGGTCCGAACACCACTTTGTTAATGAAAACTAAAACAATACTTTGTAATGCTTAATATGCCATATATTGTCACTGGGTACTACCTTGTTCTTGTTCTTGTATTGTATATAGTGAGCAAAGGTCCATAGCACAGTAATAAAAGGTAAGGGCAAAACAATAGGAGTGACTCAAAAGGAAGAAAGAAAAATAGACAGGAAGAGAGAGGAATAGGTAAAAACTGCAGATAAGGACCATGTGAAAGAAGAAGCACAGGAAATGTCACCTTATCTGGAGAAGAGGACAGATGAATGGACGTTTGGACCATGGTCCAATTAAGCTGTCAGGCCCTCTCTGTATAGGGTATCCACAATCCATGTGACCAACCAAAGCTTTCTCTTCTAAACTAGTACATTTCAGGAATCATCTGCATTCAAAAACTAAAACTCTACATCTATTATTATAAATAACAATAGTATTCCAACTTTCTTTCTTTGGACCCCCACTATTTTCTTGGGGGACCCATCAATACCATTTCCTAAATGGGCTTGAGTTTCGCTTTCTTTTTTAGCCATGGGCAATCCTACACAGTGCATGCACAGAGATAGCAAAAGAGGGATTGAGGTCTCACTCTCTGTGCTGGTTCCTGTCACATATACTCCTTTGGGTTGTCACCACACAGCAACAGCATATGATTTTAGGCCGCGATCACATGCTCATGTGGGTACACCACGGTCATTTCTCTCACAGTGCATTTCTAATTAACAGAAATAGAGTGAACTGTAGGATAGTTGAATAGACCGGGGTAAGGTAAAATATATGATTGCTCAGTCAATGCCTTGATTACAGAATCTATTGTAGACACAGGATCTATTACAGGAATAACATTAAGAATAGTCATATGATGGAGGATGGGTTAAAGAATGAATTTAAATTAGAGTACACACTAGAACTAGCTCCTAGCTACACTACCAAAACTTCAATCGAATACCATAAAAATGTGCAACTGCTGCTGCAATAGATAAAATGTATGCATATCCAAACAAGATAGAAAGGGCAACGAATGGTGAGGCAGAGAGGGTATCCATGGAAAGATTAACCATTCCAGTTAGCACGTTAGCCTGCATGATCACACAACAATTTTTATGACTATCATCCAGAGATCAGAGGTTGAACATAAACTCTTATAGAATGATCATGTCCACCAATAAATTTTTCCTCACCAGAAGAAAAGAGCCCAGTAGATTTCGGTCGAAATATTCTATCAATGCAGCAACTTTATATCCAGGTACATAATCAGCTAGAGTTAAAACTGCAAAAAACTGAAAAGGGAAACCATTGAATCATATGCCTAAATAAAAAAAATAAAAGAAATGCAACATTTTATGAATCACGCCAGCAGATTTCTGTATGAAACTATGCAGCATTACATTCCAGAGAAATTCACAAGTAATCCCAAAACTCTTTCCCCAAAAACAGAATAATTGCTAATTAGTAAAGGCTTCCTCTATCCAGAAGTTCGGATTGTTCCGCTACCAAGAGTGAAATGAATCTATCCTTGACCAAACTTTTTGGAATGTGTAAGCAACATTTTGAATAAGCAATACTCAGCTTGTGCAAGTGTATAATAAGTTGAATCAGAAGAAAAATTATGAGCATCCTACTTCACCCAGAAATTTGGTCAAACAACCACAAAAAAAAAAAAAAAGGATTAGCTTTTCCAGAAGTCAAGTAGCCAGCCAACCTTTATTCCTTAGCCCAATGACATCCATTCTCTGTGGTATCACTCAAAAGACGTCCTATCACTAAGATGTCTAAATAACCCCAAACTAATTAACTTGTTGGAGAAATTTAAAATTTAAAATTTCACTTTCAAGTTGCAGGTTGATTCATGCTATTTAGTAAATAGTAATGAAACTCCTTGAGCTAAATGCCATTAATTTTTGGGAACTCAAATCTACTTTTGTTTCTCCATCTTTATCTCTTATTACTTCTTGTGTCTCCACTGAAAGATTGGACTTATCAAGCTCTGAAATGAGTGGTAAATGATCAATCAATCAACTATCTTTCACTTCCAAATTATTTGGGGTCAATATATGACTAAATCTATTCCTCTCTAATTGTATCCATTTCATTTCAATACTGGCAATTTCTAAGAGTTCTCCAAGTCCTACACTTATTCCCACATTGACATACAAGTTTCTCTAAACAACAACAATACACCCAGTGTAATCCCTACTAGTGGCATCTGGAGAGGGTAGGAGAACGACCCTACCCCTATCTGTAGGATAGAGAGGTTGTTTCCGGTAGGCCCTTGGATCTACAGACAAGAAAAGAATTTGAAGCATGGTAGCAAGAAAATATGACAGCAAAATACTGACATACGAGTTCCTACTGAACTAAAGTATTCCTGACAAGCACTAGATTTAATGTAACAGTAAAAACAACAACTAAACCTTCATTTGAACTAGCTGGCATTGTCCATGTGGTTCCTTTGCTTCCATTATCTTCTATTATTAGCTAAATCCGCATTGGTTCCAATAAATCAGAGGTTTTTTCAGATAGCCTCCTCCTATTTGATTCTATGTCTACATTATCCTCTTTAAGCACCTTCAATAATCATACAAACCAATTCAACATGGTCAAACCATCTTCAGTGATATTTTTTCTCATTTTATCTGTCCAATCTGATGCAATTGTTTCAAGATTTGTCCAATCTTGTTCAACTGCATATCCATATTAGTTTGTGCATTTCTAAACATTCATCTTCTGGATATATTTCATTATTGAGACAGTTCATTCACTTCAATATAACATTGTTGCTCCCGCAACCATTCTGTAAAATTTGCTCTTACGTTGTTAGGCACTGGATTCAATGAAAATCTCTTTGTATCACTACCCACTGTTCTCACACTTGTAACAGCTCCTTTGAACTATCCTTTATCGTATTTATATTTGATATGGATTCCTTATTTTCGAACTACTTTACTGGCATTACCATATGCTTTCTTTAGTTCACCGAATATCATGTAGATTTCCTTCTCTCTGTAAGAATTTCTACAGATCTCAACAAAAATACTCCGCTGTTACAAGACTACCATTCATGAACCCACTTAGCCTTACTTAATGTCCCTACTCTATCCTCATCGCTATTTGAATGTTATATTATACAAATTTAGCTTAAAATACATATATATATTTTATATAAGTTTCATACAATAATAGTTCGAACATCTTTATCTCCTTTGTTCTTGTATATTGGCCAAGGTACCCTTTTCCACTCATTTATTATCTTTCACTCCTTAATATAACATTGAATAGCATGGTTAGCCATCACTTAACCTCACCAAGGCACTTCAAAACTAGTCTATCCTCATCATATCCTTTACTTCAACATAGGTTTATCTATAAATTCAGCTAAGGTTTCTATCTGTCACACATGTATGAATATCTACTAAGTCATCCTGGTAATTTGTATTGAGCAATTGACTGAAATAACCTCTCATCTGGCTTTCGTCTCACAATCTACTTTCAAATCTTGTCCAAAATCATTCTTAATACACTTGATCTAAGTTTTTCTGCCTTTGCACTCAGTCTTGAAATAACTGATGAGAGCTGACGTCAGAAAACCCATGAACTTAAAGACACAAAAGTACATCCATCCGAGAAGACCAACATGTATGTCTGCAAGCGCAAACTCCATTCACAAGTGTAGAACTGTTCGTAAGAAGAATCATGGATAGATGGAATGAGTAGCTACCACAGTCGAGCAAACAAAAGAAGCCACAGGGAATAGACAACAATTCCACATTCTAACTATGACAAAAGAACTTTGATCAGCGTATAAGTAGATAGAATAAAAGAGTGAATTATGGTCTTTAGTGGTATGAAAGAAACAGACTTGAAGGAAGAGTGCACGAAAACAGCTCAGAACATTCTTGAACACAATGCAGAAGAGGAAGTCCAGAACCATTTGGAAACAGAGCCAATCTCTATGAATCTTACCTGAAGGTTCATAGCCAATACTACAGTAACATAAGCCAGGTTGCACTGTTAAAAGAGATTATTAGTCACATAAACTAGACTGAAAACTAAGATATTTGCTATTGAAATTAAAAGAGGAAAACTCCCAGAGTAATACACTATACCATTCTGCGAGAAACCCTCTCAACATGCCTATCTAGCAAAATGGTCAGCAACCTGTAACATGAAGAGGAAGCAACAAGCTTAGAAATATCAGAATTTAAATAGCAAGAAAGAAAACATTCAGGAAGTGGACAAAAAAAATACTCCATAGCCGGAAATCAGACCATAATAGAAGACAGATAATCCAGACTCTAATCCTTGCCCAATCGTTTGTCCTCAACACAGCATCTCCAGGTTTTCCAAAGAAAAGATAGTTGCCTAGTTGGACACAAACAAGGTACAACCCCCAATAACCTGATATCGAAAGAAATAATTTGCTAAACCAAAATAACCAATCATAAAATAAAAATGTAAGAAGATTGTGACAAGAAGTACTGAAAATATTACGATAACCACCATCGACCCAGCTAAAGTAGACAATGCTCATACAATGAAATTAAATATCACATTTGGTTTAAGATGACTCCCAAATACCTTTTGAGAAACGATGAGCAAGAAAATAGAAATAGTTAATTAATTCTTCAGTTAACATGTTTTTTTCTGCCTTGAAAAGAGAAGTCATCGTAAGAACTTTCACATCCTATTGAAAAGGGTATCCCAAAAAAGCTTTCTTTCCTTGTTCCGGAAATTTGGGGAAGAACTTCAAAACTTGCACAACATTAACTTATTTTTTCCATCTGGAAAAGTTCAGTGAGTCTGGCGCGCGCGCGTGTGTGTGTTGATCTGGATGTTCATTTGTCCCAAAATCTACAAACTTACCTGACCCCTTTGTATTCCACTATTGGCAATACTTGATACATGTGCAAGATTCAACAAAGAACAGACCCAATGGATCCCCAATTCTTACTACAATGAAGCTATATTACATGGATGATGGACCAGGTTGCAAGATGTGAATATTTGATTACTGTTATATTCAGAACATACTGAACTTGTCCTTAGCATAATATTTTATTTTGATTGATAAGCATTTGGAATCCAATGTTTGCAATTTTTTCTACACATAGGTACCTTTTCTTCAGTTCTCCCAACCCGCACATCAGAAACATTCACCCAAGTCCACGCATTATTCACATAATTTCCATTTAAACAAATTAGCAAACCCCTGTATCCCATGTTAGGAAGCAGTTTACACGTGTATGCTAGACTAACCAAAGAAATACCCCACAAAAAAACTAAATAAAACCCCCACTTCTTGCTAAAATAAAGTTTCAATGATGAACTCCCCTTAATCTGATTACTACTATATTAACAACTAATTATGACACTTATATCTAAAAGTTTATTTTGATTCTAAAAGTTTATTTTGATTTACAAGCATTGTGACACAGAACTTTTAAAAGTGTAAATATATTGGAACCATTTACTTAACTCCACTATATGAGCTAGTCTCAAGTCCAGAAAAAATTAAGGGGAAAGTTTCATATCCAAGTCAAAACGATCCGGAGAACCAGCCGATCTCTTCTTCAAAGAATTTCCAAAAAGACGCAATGACCATAAAACTGAACAAGCCAGTAAGCAAATGCACGGTGTCAGAGAGAGAGAGAGAGAGAGACTGCTCTAATTTCACTTCACCTTACCAAAAATGCTAAAAATCCCTTCTTTGTTTTGACTGATGATGTCATGCCCTCGTTCATTTGAAAGGAGATATTCATTTAGCCCAAGCAACAGGATGACCTCATATACTGAAAGGACAAACAAAATTATAGGCTTACCAAGCATATGAGAAGGTACCAAGAATTCTGAGATGGGCCAAGATTACAACAATACCTACTAGAATAAACCACCCCAGAATTCCACAATAACTTGGGGGAAGATTAATTATCGATGTCAAAATTGCTACACCAGCAAGAGTGAAAAAGAAATTCCAGTGCACACCATATTCACCAACGTGAACCTATGACAAAAGAAATGACTTCTATCAGTATTAAGAATGACAAAGTTTGAAGAAATGCCTAGCAAATGCAGATGAAGAAAGGATCATAGTAGCTATGCAGGAAAACTACATGAAAAACATCTGTAAACAATGGTACAGATATACGATGCATTTAATTGTTCATACAAACAGAAAAACACATAGCCATAGGTACGCAGTACTCAGAAAGGAAGTTTAAAGCTAGACGACTATGACACTTGTTGAGGACCCTTCTAAAATTACCATTTTGACACAACAATATGATGAGAAAAGTTAACGATGATTGCTGCAGTCAAACACAGGAAAATAAGAACATTTTGACTTTTGAGAAATAGGAATGGAAAGACATTACACAAAGATCTCCCTCCTTCTCTTTTCTTTTTTTGCTAAGGTGTTACACAAAGGTCTCCTTTCCTGCAACATAATTGTGCATTTTAATTTTGACACTACTATTGTCTTGGCTTCACTAATCGATGAAAGGGAGTACACACCTTGCCAGTAAAACATGGGCAATCTTGTCTCCAAATTTCACAGTTTACTAGTTAAGAAAGTAACACGTCATTTTTAAGAACTTAATATGCAACTAAAAGAAATTTCGGGTTATAACTAATCATTGAGCATGCTATCCATACTGTACTGAATGAGGAAGGGACCATTCATAAACAAATTCAGTATAAAGAGCTTCTTCAATAATTCCGATTCGTGGAAAGCCTAGAAGTACTCTTCCTTTGGTAGATCCAAGCCAAAACCAACTTCTAACAACTTGTTGGATCAAAGTAGTACATTATACATTTTCCCCAGCGGCGGAGGGGTTTAATTCTCGTTACACATTATGTGGCAGAAAAGATTAATTCAACAAGTTGTCTTGCTTGCATTAAGATATAAACTTGCCTGTGCATAATTTCAAAGTTGAGTAAAATTTGACCATAATCAGAAATGATACAACTATACTATGCTTCAATCCGAAACTAGTTACAGTCGGCTATATAATTCCTCATTAACCGTGTTTCTACAATCAAATTCCTTTAGGCCACACCCAAGTGGTTTGAAGTGAGTTTAGAACCATCAGATCTAAGGTTCAATTCCTGGCGAAGGCAAACACTTAGGTGGTTTCTTCTTTTTTGTCCAGACCTGGGTGGTTAGGGTTACCTGATACCTATCTTGATAGGAGGTAGTAGGTATCCCATAAATTAGTCGAGGTGTACCAACTGACCAGTTATGACAGTCATCACAAAAGGTCTTAATTCAGTCATTAAGTCCGTTATTTTTTAGGTATGAATCTTAATTAATTGGATCGTAACCATTAAAGAGCATTTTGATATTATAACCTCTTAATGGGTTTGAATAGACTTGAATGATTAAGATATGCAACAAAGACTTAATATCATTAAGATGTATATTTAAAAGTTCCTTTTCTTATTACAAGGGAAACCCGCAGCCGCTACCCTTGAGGGGCTGCGCATAAGGTAAAAACCCCGCCCCGGTGCACCAGCCTGCAAACCACACAAGAGAGGTAACCCACAGTAGACAAGCCCGGTGCGACGAGCTCAAACCACTGGGCCACTCCGAAGGATGTGAATTTAAAAATTTCTACAAAGATGGTAGTTCGCCAATCCATCCATTCACTATTGTCGCCATCACTCGCCATTATTGATTACCAGCATTGTCGCCCATCATTATCTACCACCACCACCCACCCACAACTACCATCGTCAAACACAACCACCATTGTTGCCAATCACTACAATCAGTTGTCACCACCACCACCACCCACTATTTAACATCATCACCACCATTACCACAACAACCACCTATCACTACACACAATCATCATCATCGTCACCACTATGTATCGCAAACCACCGTCATTATTTACAACTACCATTAGCTATTACTATTATCCACCATCAACCAGTAAAGTCACCATCACCACTAGCTACTACCCACAGCTACATCAATAGACAACACTATTCTAATCGGCTCCCACAACATCCACCGCTAGCCATTACCACCAACCGCCAATAGTTCTTTTAAAATATTTTGTTGATATATATTTATTACTTCTATATTTATTAAGTTTAAAGGCAAAATTAATTATTTAGTTTTCAGATCTTAAACAATATCTTAATATTCAGATGTGCATTCGAATTCAAACATCTAATCCGAATGCATATCTTAATATTCAAATGTGTATCCAAATTCAGACGTCTTAGTTTTAATAAGGACAAATGCGGCCTAAATATATTCCCATCTAATTGCCTATATAGAGCTTTTACAAATGCTACTTGCACTTTCATGTACCATATCTTTCGCTTTCAAGAAACTACACCTCTCCCGATACAACTTCCTTCCATGTAATTTTAGGCCTACCTCGTCCTATGTTATCATATACTACCTTAGTTTCACACCAATAGTGCGACATATCTGGAGATTGATGAAGGATATGACCAAACAATCTCAAGCGACCTTTCCTTATTATCCTCAATATGCTACTTGCTTCTTCTAATGTGATCATTTTTAATCTTGTCTTATCTTGTAAATCGCACATTCAGCTTGGCATTTGCATTTCTATGGCACTCATCTTGTGGATGTGTTGGACATAATCAAAAATACAAACAAAAAAATAAGCCAAAGAGTTCATGATTAAGACAACCTATCACAAGACATTCTCAAAATCGTCTTCGCTATTTCGGGCATGCGTTATATGGGGTGGAGGTGGATACACTGCACATTCAAGTTATCCACTCACCATATCATTCTCACGGGCTGAAGTGTGCCCCCTCGTGAAAGTTTCTTGGGTTTAAATGTCCAAATTTTGTCCCACCAACCCCCACACCCTGGGCCAAAGAAAAAGAATAACATTGGTAATGTAGAAGAATTAAGATTCCATTAACCTGATAATCAACACTTGAAGTGAAAAAGATTCGAGCAAACCCCAGGACTATGAGTGGACAGGTTGAAGAAATTGCATTTCTCAAATTCCTGGAAATGTAAGTGCCAATTAAGAAAGTGCAAAATTTTATTTATCAAATGAATAAAAGAAGAGAAATGATTAGATAATGAAATTAAATAAAATTTCTATCAAGCAACATGATCTGACTGTACTTTTGTAGACCTAGTCAAGAGGAATATACTCCTTTATCAAATGAATCAAGAAGAGAATCAATTATAATAGTAATGGAACAGAATTCTGACTCTCATGTTGAAAAAACATCATCTGACTGTATGTTTTGATTGAAAGCCCTAGTACAGGGGAATCAATTATAAATAGCTATATGGATTCCAGGAGAAAAATTTCTTTCTTCATCAACATTATGTGGACTAATGATTGGTTTGAGAGATACATTGACCAGCCCAAAGAATCAAATAAAAGGGTCTCTACAGAAGTATATATAAATGATAGCCAGAATATTCTTACGGGCCGTTTGGTTTGAAGTATTAGAGAAAACAATACTAGTATTAGAAGTTATGCAATATATGTTATCTTTAATTCCAACATAACTACTCTCAGAATTACTAAGACACCCTAATCCTATTCATATACACCCTACTAAACGACCCCTAAAGAGAAACATGTCAGTCAAACTATATAGCACCATCCAGTCATCTACAAGAGGTAAAATCTCATCAATGGTCATGATAAAAGTTCAAATCGAGAATCATCACTTACGCTTTTGCAATTCCACGTGCTTGTCGTGAAACCAACGCATTTGCCACAATAAACGAACCTACTCCAATGTCCATCTGATACAACCACAAGGTAAGCATAAGAAACCTAATTCTAACTCCAGTTTACATTTCGGCAAAAGGTTCATCAGAAGTAGTCAGTTGACAGAACCAGTATGAAAAACCTAAACAAAAAGATGAATCATTGAAGTCAATACGATGGAACTGACTATAGTAGGACGACATGAAAGTGAAGGAAAAATAGAGAGAAGAACTTTCATAATGACAACGTGCAAATAAGCATATGCGAGCACAAAAAGCTACCTAGGATTTATTTAACATGTCAATGCCTAAAATGATAGAAACTGTAATTAAGAACTATACAAGGAATCTTGCTGTGTTTGGAACAACAAGAGAGTACACACAGTAATACTAATCAATCACATAGAACAATCCTGGTCTACTCTAGATAACAATACCAATAAATCATCTCTTCTATTCCATTCTTTAACTAGAAAACAATACCATCAAATCATCTCTTATATTCCATTCGTTTCCTTTCCAGAAATAACCCTTAATATTACAATTATTTACTGTCACAATCCTTAATCTCTAGATCTCAAAGAAAACATTGGGTTAAGAAATTTTTTAACTGATACAACCTAAATCCTAGCCAACAATGCTGTTAAAGGGTCGTTAGAACTTCCGTTTCGCCATATAACTGAGAAACTGCAGATTGGGATGTTCCCAATCGCTCAGCCGGCGCTTCATTGCACACATCAAGGTATTAGCACAAATATGGCAATAGAATACAGATAGTTGTTTACCAAGCCAGTACCGTAGGTCTCTGTTTTAGCATATCTTCTAGGAAATATCTTGAAGTCAACAGCCAGAATACATATGCATGTCAGAAAATTCTGCAGCAATCATACCTAAAATCATAAATGGTAACTCCAGCAATAAAAGGAAACAAAAGTAGATGAAAGAATAATGTAAATAATGGTTATTCTGCATACCATAGCAACCCTGTATGCAGATATATTTGTCCTAAGAGATCGGACCCCCTCTTCCTGAGAAACAGAAAATCCAGATCTGCATTGAACATGAAATACCGTTACATACAATAAGCTACATGAAATACATGTAAACAGCTTCATGGAATAGCTGTTCTATGATTGGATTACCTTCTAGCTAAAATAAAGTATGTCACCAATAAGGTCATCCCAACTGCATTAGTATATGTCCAATCTGCCAGAATCTGAGATTGAATAGTTACTCATTTGATTAAGAATATCGAGTATTAAATCAAGTTCTCAAAACTTGAGATCATCTAGCACGCAGGAAACAACTACTTCATCAACAAATAACTAGAAACAAAATAACCAGTTTATAACTAAATCTTCTTTCTCTTTCTTTTTCATTCTGCTGTTAATATAATAGAGATCTTTTCATCCATTTATTCAACTTGTTAAAATGAATCACAAGTATTGTTGGTATTATAGAACAGACGGAGAACACTTACAGTTAAACATAAAATGACTGGAAATACAATGCAGAGGACATCAAGAGTCGCTGAAGCAAGATATGATCCCATGTTCTTCTTACAAACAACTGCATTAGCGTTATCAGCTTTCTTTGACAAGGTCTCTGCAAAATTAGGATCAGATGCCTCACAAAGGGGTGAAGTGATACAGTTTTTGGCCACATAAAATGGTGAAACAAGAAAAAGAAATGGAAATAAAGTATAACTAACGTCACAAACAAAGTGTTAGGACTTCTTTCATCAAACAATACAACTAATCAAGCAGTTATGAGTTTGGGCAACAGTGATCAGACTAAAACAAACGGATCTTCAGGAAGTTCATTGACCACTACAGGATCAACACATTAGCAAAAGATTTTAGTTGTTGATAAATTTGAAAAAAGGCCTAATGTATCTGTTGCTATATCCAAGAAAAACATTTTTTTTCACTTAACAGTATTACGAGTTTCACACCCAACTTCAAAACTGGGAGCTTCTTTTGGACAAGAGAAAGGTCTAGCAATTTCTATTTTAGGTGCAATGAGTATTAAATTTACACAGCAAGTAGGATGATACTACTACAATAGTTCTTCGTGATCTCTTGAGAAAGGTCTCAATGATAGTATCTCCTCAATAAAGTGCATTTATTGTCACTTCGTTTCACTCAGAACCCTTTACGTGAGAAATAGATCAAATATTATCCCAAAACTCTAGCTCCCAGTTTTATAGCTTCAAATATCCCAAGTCCCATTCACATTTACTCCAAACGGAATTCTAGTATGTTCGGCCTACTTCCTTCAAGTTTTCATACTCTTCCCAAACATATCATTAGTCCCACATTATGTCCTCAGCTTTACCCTCTGAAAGACCAAGAGCCCCTCAAAAAGCATTTTCATAGACCTCAGCATAGTAGTAACTTAGCATACTGATAACCTGTTAACATGTAGGAGTCACACTAATACACCATTCATTGCATCTTGCCTAGGAGGTTCAGTTAGTTCAGAACCTCCCCTGCTTCAACATTAGCTGTTTTACTACTAACTTATCCAGAAGTATTTTGCATGACGGAAGAATTGCATTGACTTAGTTATTTTTTGTTAGTGAATTTAGTTAAGCTTTTTCAGCCCAAAAATTAAGAACCAATGCAATGTCTTTTGGAGGATAATAAAATTGAACCTTTAAGATTCTACGACTTCAACTATTATATGATGTAAAACATAAATTTACAGAGTGGGATGATGAATTCAGAATGCTGTATAGTCCTTTCTTTACTTCCTATAAGTCAAAATAATAACCTTCTCCGCTTCTTTCTTTCCAAACTGACTGCAAATATTCAGACTCCAAAATAAAAAAATAAATTACCAAGTACCAAAACAAAAATTAAAAGAAAAGTTAGGTTCTTTTTTCCAATCAGTCCCTCACCGGAGGTAGTGGAAGGTGACAGGTACTTGGTAGATTAGTCAAAGTGCAACAAAGCTAGCCCGAACACCATCATTACAAAAACAAATAAGCAAACGAAATGTTTTCAAACCAACTATATCCTTATAAACAGTTTGGTCTTTGTCACATTTAGCTAATCATAAGAAAATAATACAAATACTTAATAAAAGGGAGGAGAATACATAATTTTTTTCTTCTGTATCATTCCAATTTTGCCTGATGGCAAACTATTTAGGGCTCAAATGCAAGCTTTACAGTATCTAAATTAGAAAAACCCGGAAAAAAAAATTAACTAAAACTTAATAAGAATGATGAATAAAATGTTATGACAGGAGAAAAAATGATACAATGTTGTGCGATTTTCACACCTCTTTTGGAACTGGAATATACTGAACGTAGAAAGAGGATCATCTGAATCACAACACAAAAACAAAATTAAAATAAAACACATAATACTAAAATTAAAATAAAAAAATAGCAACGGTTTCTTACCGAGAGTGTGGCAATGAGAAGGAATAACTCCATCATTGAAGTTCCTGTTAAATTGCTCACAAACCTGAAACGAATGATCAATTGTTCAAAATTCAGATCATAACAAAGTGGAAAAAATGCAATTTATGGATTTGTTTGTTAAAAGAAAATCGTAACTCTTCCTTGAGACGCTTGTTCGGATTGAATGTGCTCGCCGGAGAATCCATCGTCGGTGACGGAGATGGTGAAGTTAGTTAATACCTGTAATGTGTGAGCAGTTGTACCGGCGGAGGTTCGAACAGTTCTGAATCGGAACGGAGTGAAATTTAGGAAGTAGTTCTGCAATTAAGCAAATCCCAAAAAAGAAATCTACAATACTTTTTTTTGTTTTTAGCCTGTTTTTTTATATATTTTTATTTATTTATTATTTGGGATCGTATTAATATGAGACAATTTACCATTTATAATATTTTTTCTTATATTGTTTGAATATTTAACTTTAGAAATTTAGTCAATTGACTTTTAAGAAGCAAAATTTATCACTCAAATATTAAAATATGTTATCTATAGTATATATTATTTATGGAATAATTATTTGTTTGTTTATTCAATTCAAATAAGTGTTACATCAAATAATATATATATATATATATATATATATATATATATATATATATATATAGAGTTTAAATTTAGTATAATTGACATAAATTTTATAGTGTTACAAATTTATTATATTATTACTCTATTACTTTTCAAAAAATTTAAGAATGCCTTAAAATTATGAATTTCGGATACATCACTGGACTCCCGAATACATCAACAGACATTCAGATACATGAGGGAATGATGTATCGAGAGGGGGAGGATGTACCAAAGATGGGATAGAACATCTAGATACATAGAAACGAGTAATGTATCAGATAGAGAAGGGATGTATTAGAGAGGGGAGTGATGTATTCGAGAGCGAGGGAGATAGGAATATATCAGTGAGATGGGAGTGATATATCCGAGAGAGTAATTTTGAAAAAAAAATTATAGAAAATTTTAAAGATCATGATAAAATAAGATGTGTATTGATGTAATTCTTAATTGTAGACAGGAATTTGAATAAACCATCATAATGATTATAGCACAAATTTAAGAAATCGATCTTATGTACGAAAAAATAAAATTCAAACTTTTCATGCTAGTATATTTTATATGTAATATATATATATATATATATATATATATATATATATATATATATATATATATATATATATATATACTCATATAGCTAGACAAGATTTATTTATTATTCATGTGAACACTATATTTTAAAAATACTTTCTAGGCCAAATACATAAACAGATCTCTATACTTGTTGAGTTTTTCCTCTCAGGTAACTCAACTATGTTATTTTCCTATTCAATCTTTGAACCACCCATAATGTGTTCATTTTTGACAAACACAATTGGCTGATGTGGAATCGGATTTCTGAGGGGTATTAATAGAGGATACATATGTTGTTCCAGAACTCATTTGTCCAATCGATAGTGAAAATGTTCGAGAATAATTGTGTTTTACTTCAAGTCATTTGAACACATTAGAGAACAAATGAGATTCACACAGTTTTTCTTCATTCTTTCAATCAAAGTCATTACAATACGAACACAATTGAAGATATTTACAATTTTGAAGCCGATTAAAATCAACCAACAGTGTTTAAAATGAATAAATTATGGGTGGTTCGATGATTCAATAGGAAAATGACGTAGTTGAGGTACCTAAGGGGAAAAACCGAATAAGTTTAGAGATCTGTTTATGAGTTCGACCTACTTTCTATTATACATAATATATCCAAGAAGGGAGTACTCAATTTGGAGTAATTTCAATTCAAAAACGGCAAAGGACACGTGGACGACTGAGTTATATTTTTGGGCTAAATATACCCCTCCCGTTATACTTTCGGGCTAAATATACCTTTATAACTAACAGAGGACACGTGGACGGCTGAGATTAAATGAACTATTCAATTTAAAATAAAACAAATTCGGATACGACCCGCCCCGCCCGCCCCGATAAGTTAACCTGACTTAATATAAAAAAATATATGCGCTCTATGACATGGAGTCAAAACGAGAAGCACTAATTAAAAAGATATTAATTTTTTTTTTATCAATTATCATGAATTCGATAGAGCAAAAAATGAACTTGCCGCAGCCTTATAATGTTTCTTCTTCTTGGACTCGAGCATGACGTATGCAATACAAAATGCTCAAGAAGTAGATGACTTCCACTACATCATATACATGAATGAGAATTGCATATTCTTGAGGTAGAAAATACTTATACACAAAATGATCGTAGTCAACAATAGGCAGAATGATGACCGAGAAGGTATAATATGTGAAAATGGACAAACTAGTCAATGTTAAAAATCAGCCCAACTCGCTCGACTAACTCCATAGTAACTCGTCTGCTTGTGTCTCCTGAAAAGTTCGAATCTTGGTGTTGATGATTTTTGCTTTCAGAGCATAAAGATCGTCATTTTCTGTAAGTACATTCTCTAGCTTGGCAACTCATACAAAACATATTAGTTAGTTGGTCTTCACAATCTCAATAATATGAGTTTATATAGTTCAAACAAGTTCATATAGTTTAAATCTCACGGTAAAACGTTAAATATCTCAATTTTTTTTGAGAGAGATATTGATCAAACATGAAGCAGCAATTTAGCAACATTTGTTTAATAGCTAAGATGCAACAACTATATGTAAAAGATAAGTTGTTTTACATATATCAACTTATATGTAACAGACCCAATAAAAAGAGCACACAAAAGTATAATTAACGTCTTCATCTTCTTCACTTTATCTTTCAATATCCTTGATTCGTTTACTTCAAAATTGGTTGAAACCTTCATTGCATCACTTTTTCCTTCAAGTTAATACTTTCAATCATAATTTCGTCCAACGTCGGGTTCAAAGTATCAACTTTAATCGTAGCCGCAGTCAATTGAGAAATCATACCTTTGATCAAACGTTGCTGGAGTGCAGGAACTCAGTCGCCCATTAGATTTTCTTGGTAGGAAGACAAATTGGGTGGGTTAGTATTACATATTAAGTCAGGTTAACTTATTGGGGCGGGCGGGGCGGATCGTATTCGAATTTATTTTATTTTAAATTGAATAGTTCATTTAATCTCAGCCGTTTGCGTGTCCTATGTTAGTCATAAGGGTATATTTAGCCCAAAAGTATAACGGGAGGGGTATATTTAGCCCAAAGTATAACTAGGGGTGTATTTAAAACTATTTCATATAATATAGGGGTATATTTGATCTTTGCCGATTCAAAAACCTCTCTAAAAATTTAATTGTGCCGCGGATCCTCAGAGGCTCAAAAAACTTTATCAAGGAAAGCATTGAAAATCACATAGTAAAGTTAGTTGAAACTTTACACACACGTATAAACTTGAAGACATCATTTAAAGTTCGATTCCCCCGATTCAATTTGTTTGTTCTATTTTGAAAAAATACTTTTAGATCTTATGATTTTAAATTATAAACAGAAAAAATAAAAATAAATTGAGACAAGTATATATTATGAACCAAGAAGATAGATCTAATAATTCAACATCTTCCATTAAGAAGCCCAATAAAAAAACAAAAAAGAAAAACAAAATTATCTTAATTTATTGATATCTACTGTGTATGATTCTGAAACTTCACCAAAACCAGCATTTCCAGTAGTTGTTTTGCTTTTGTATTCACCAAAAGTAGTACAACTTTTTGTTGAATTATGTCCCTTTATAATTTTTGCCCTCACATGTTCTGGTAATTTCAATGTAAACTTATCTTCAGCTCCTCTAGATCTATTTATCGAGTGTCCCGTTGAATGCGATCTCGTTAATTTCGCTTCTCCATCTTGTAATTCCACACGTTCTAATGTTGCACTAGAGCATCCACTTTCCTCTACTTCTTTATGATCATTATCATCGTTGTTGTTATCATCTCGAATTGCAATGCTCAAAGAATCTTCTAACGATTCGTTCTCATTAATGTCACGCATAACATTATTGTTATTATTATTGTTATTATTGTTAATATTACTATTACTATTAATGCTACTATTACTATTACTGTTACTGTTACTGGTCACGTATGATGTATATTGTGACCTTTTCTTTAGCACCTCGGGTGAGTCTAGGTTCGCGCGACACACGGGGCATGTCTTGTGTGATTCGAGCCATAGATCGATACAATCTTGATGGTAAACATGGTTACATGAGGTAATGAGGCGAAGGACGCTGTCGTTATCGAATTCAACGAGACAAATAGCACATTCAAGACCACAAGATTCTTTCCGATAATCTTTTACACTTGAATAGGTAAATGTTGGAAATGATTTAATAATAGAAGGATCAAGACCTAATTGTCCATTTGCTGAAACCCTAGGATCAATTGGAGTACCATTAGGGCTATTTCTTAAATGCCATGTGTATAGTAGATTTTGAATGAAACATCTACAAAAGAAAATAGATGAAAAACCAATAAAGAAAATTAAAACAAGGATAATAGTGAAGATTATTGCTACTGGTGGTGAGGCATATGTTGTTGGTGATGGTGGTGATGGGGTTGAATTTTGTACATTTGAAGACATTTAATTTGAAGAATAAAAGAGATAACATTAATAAGAATATGAATTATTTTTAACTTCTTAAATGGAAGAAGTAAAAAAGAGGAAGATAAGTGATGAAAGAAGGTGGAAAAAGGAAGAGTAGTGACATGGATGGAGTTTTAGATTTAGTTTTGTGTTTTTTTTTATTGTTAGTGTTGTTATGGGAAATGATAAATTAAATAAAAAAAGAATATAGTAATTATTGTTATTGAGATAAATATGTGTTAAATTATGGTACACTAACGTGGAAAAAGTTGGTTTATTATTCTATGGTTAAGAAGAAAGTTCTAGAGAGAGTTCCATGTTATGAGGAATTGTGAGATATTAAATATGTATAGTACTGTCTATGGTTTTGCTACCATTAGTTGATAGCAATTACAAAATAAATATCGCTTTAGAAATTTAAGACATAATAGTACTATAATATACCTTTATATTTATTTTTAAAAAGAATTACCTATTCTCGAGAAACATCTAATAAATAAAGATAATTTAATAATCGATATCTTACCATTTTTTAATAGGTTGTAATTAAATAGATTTGGACTTAAAAGCAACAACTACAATTTGCAAAATCTTATCACATGGGGCTTTTAAATTATTGGTTTACTAATGTTGACATTTGCACATCAACATAATTACATGCCATTTTTTGGGCTTAATTCCTTTCTACTTTTCTTTATTTTGGGTGAAATATTGTTGTCGAATTCAATAACCTTGGACAATAATTTCTAAGAATGGAGGTTACCAATCAATTCATAATGCTTAATGAAATTAATTATGTTGACACTTCCATAAGCATTCCTCTTGATTTGCCATTAATATGTGGCTGACATTCAACCATAAGTTTGTTCAACTTCTTGTTGCTAATCCTCTCTTGAATTATCCTTGTATCACTCTCCATACTATCAAATCAAAAAGGAAAAATTGTATGAGATCCATATATCATCATATTAATTACCTCAATTATCATAGACAACAACATTGATATTCAAGAATTGCGTTGAAAAGATCATCACTAAGATATTAATGATTTGCAATTTTTTTTGAAAGAAATTATGCATACAGACCGTTCAATCTATAAAAGTTAAAAAATCTTCATAATTATTTATAACAATAGCATTTGTACGTTGTAATTTCATAAGTGTGATTTACAGAGATTAGATATTTTCGATACATCCTCTGAACACATGCTTGATAGAATAAGAAAAAAAATTGAAACATGGAGCAAAAAATGTTGATAGCAAGATACAAATCATAATTTTTAAAAAACAGAGAATTTTATAGTTCCATAAAGACATACACATTTCTATATTTAGTACTTAACAATTTAAGTTTACAATGTCGATTTTTATTCTTTATGAAAATATTTATAGTCACACACACAAATATTTATAACTTATTTTAGATCATAAGTTTTTTTATTTTCTTAAATATCTTATCAAATCAAATTATATCACATAAAATAAAATAAAGGGAATAAGTATATATATATTATACCTTTGAGGTGAAGAAGGCAAAGGGGATAACATGTTGGCAAGTTTAAGAGCATCTTCAGTTTGATTAATGATGTGATTAAAGCATAAATAGCGTCCATAAGTTGAAATTTGTTCATAAACACAAATGTGGGCCTCCACTAAGAAATCAAGATCAACGGTCACAAATACTCCATCTTCATACATCTCAGCAGCTCCTTTAAGATATGGATTTTTGATCGTTAGATCAGGACCCATCAATAATCCTGCGTTGACTGATACCATGTTGACTCCTCTGTCCATAGCCAACGCCCATGCTGTCTTCTCTGCTAGTGTTTTTGACAATGCATGCCATAGCTATCCATTTTCATAAAAAAAAAAAATCAGTACGATCGCACACGTAAAGTCTGAGAGGTTGTTATCAATATATTAGTGAATATTACAACAACACTAACTACAAATCTAGAATGACTGTCTCACAAGTGAGATATGAGAAAAATGGAGTCTGCGTAGATCTTATTTTTATTTTTATAGGATATATATGTAAGTTGTTACCGATACATTTGAGCATATTACATCAAAGTAATTTATGCTAACATATTGTATAATTAGGTTTACTACCTAGTTACCTTTATCTCCTCTATTCTACTTTACGTGATTTGATTTGTAATACAAAAGTCAAATAAATTAATTTTTGAGACAAGTTGAATATAAAAAAAAATACTTCTTTTTTGAAATAAAATCACACATATTTAGAAAAAACGAAAAAATATATTACAAGTCACTAGTGTACATAGTTAATATTAAAAAAATGGTAACAAGAAAACATTATTTTATTCTTCAAATAGTAGATAGGATACACAAGTGTGACAGAGGGAGTAACATGCTCTAATTAATTTATCACTTAACCGTAATAATTAACATCGTTTGAACTTTAAGCATGCATTAGATGTGTGCATTTAATAATTCACATATTTAAACAGTAATTTATACAAAAGTCTTCTGAACATCATGCACAAGTAGTAGTATTCACGATACATGAACTTTTAATTAATTCAATTAGGTACAAATTAACTTTAATTTTTCGAGATTAAATAATTTCAGATTTCAAATATCATCATTTTGAAAAATATAAGTTAACTTTTTTTTAAATTTCACAATAAAACATGATTAAACGTTACTCATGTGTACCTTGAATTTACGACAAACGTTGATATCACTCCAATGTCTTTCATCAAGAAGCATGGATGCAGAGTTTTGATCATTTTCATGATGTCCCCAAATAATTGCAGTTGCTGACGAAGTAAACACAACTTTTTCAATAGTGTCTGTTTGTGCACATGCTTCCACTACATTATGTGCTGCCCTCACCTCCACTTCTCCAATATATTCCTGCTGCCACGGAGTAAAAAGATTATTTCTGATATATCATCGATTCGAAGAAAAAGTTTCTAACATAGGAGGTTAGAAAGGTGTTGATAAGTCAACACCCTAGTTTCATGTTGTTAACAATATTATCAATCATTGAAACACAAATAAAAGAGCAAAGCTCTCATACTCATCGCCTGTTATAGTTGATAATCTGTCTTATATTCAAGTTATAATTAATTTTATTTTTTAATGGACGATTATAACTTTTTATGTGACCTAACATAGAAGTTAAAACTCGAAACACAAATTAAATTTTAATCAAGAGTAATCGTACATCATAAGTGGAATGATCACGAGGAGGCTCAAAGGAATAGAAGAGAGCACAACAACCCTTCAAAGCATCAACAATACTATGGTAATCAAAAGGATCCGATTGAAATATCTTCAATTTCTTCATCTTGTCGTCGTCGTCATCATCATCACATTCAAGTTCGTTTAAGAACAACGATGATTCGCCTAATATGAGAGCAGGAAAGGAAGAAAACGAGTTAATTTCTCATATTGTCACTCAAGTAATAGTGATCTTCAGAGATAATAACTATTACTTGAGTACTGACCATCTGAGAAATCAATCCGGAAGAAAACTAATGAATAGAAAAAGGGGAAATTTTAAAGTGTCTAACCATAATTTTGAAGGGCTGCATGAACAGTATATCCTCTCTGAAGAAGACATTTAACAAGTTTTGAACCTAAACAACTCGAGGCATCCATTACACATATTGCACTATTCATGTTGAAATTGCTCTTAATTAGGAGTATATAAAATCCAAAAAATAGAGAGTTTGATCTATTATTGATTGGATTTTGTTATATAAAGAGATCAATTGGGATGTGAAGAGTTAATAAATTCAAGGACTTTGTATAAAGCTACCTAGCTAGCTAGCATCTATATATATACAACAAAAAGGTAGTTGTAGGCCCAAATAATAATTAGTGTGAGTCTGAACTAAGCGTATCTGGTTCAGGTCCTCTAAATTCAAAATCTTCTTTGTTAGAGAAAACTTTACTTCAATGTGAGATTTTTCGGCGCAAATTCAAATTTAATCGGACTTAAATATTTTAATTGGTGAAAACAAAAAAACACTAATATACTTATTCTATACCATGATTAAATTTCAATTTATTTTCTTAAAAGATATTATTAACACTAATTTTTCTTGCATGCATATGTAGGTGGGGTGACCAATTAGGCAGGCATGTTGAGCTTTCCAGGGTTTATGTTGTGTTATTAGGAGACGATGTGGGGATAAACATTAATTACAAACCTAATTGAATATGTACAATAATAAAGTTCATACCTTAATTTCATTATTTAGTGGTTTGGGTTATCTAATAAACTTAGGCACTTAGCAAGAACGTGATAACAAATTTGTTTATAATTTATGATCTATTTAAAAGAAATCTTCGTTTTTATACCTATAAGATTTGAAAGATCATTTTTTTCTATTCAATTTATATCTAACTACACTAGGTTTCGACATCATGTCCCACCAATAATTGACCCATCGATTAATTGGGGTACGCTTTGATATAAAAAGTTCCTGCAATATTGTCAAAAAACACTATAGTTCGTTATATGCATATCAAGAACCAACTCATAATCAAACAAATGAGACCTATTCTTAATAAGTCAATGGAATTAATTGAATATTTCAAATATCTCAACTACTTCACGCAAATGGTTTGGAGAATTTCTAGCTAAGCTCAAGTATTTTTTCAGTTTCATATTATTTGATCTCTATAGAAAATCCGAACATTATTAATAAAGTAAAAGTTCATATCGTCAACTACCTGAGCTACTAATATTTCCTTTAAGAAAAAACAAAAGTCGAAATGATTTCCCTAACATTTTGTGTCTTCATGATTGGTCTTCTATCTCACAAGTGCTATAGCAATTTATTGCCTAAAACGTTGAAATCCAAAACGGTAAAAAAAAATTATAAATTTTTCAAAAGGGTATATGATTTTTTTTTTTTAACCAAAACGGTAAAATCGCTACTGACGTAGCAATTTTACTGGCCTGAACTTTTATAAATCGCTGCCAAGGCAGCGATTTATTTATTTGTTATATTTTTATTTTTAAAAAAAAAAAATTAAAATCGCTGCAAGTGCAGCGACTTTTGATAAAAAATATTTTAATTTTTTTTTTTATAAATCGCTGCAACTGCAGCGATTTTTTTTTTTTAAAAAATAAATTTAAAGTCGCTGCACCTGCAGCGATTTTTTTTTAGAAATCGCTGCTCCTGCAGCGTTTTCTTTAAATTTTTTTTTTTTTTTCAATTATGATATTTATCTACTTTTATTTATATAGAAAATCAATTGACAAATGACAAATCGCCTGTTTATAATTATAATTTTTTTTTTTATACAAATGACAGAGACATTTTTTTTAACAGGCATCTTTCACTAATGAACTCTTTTTGAGTGAAAAACTCATATTAATGTAGACAAAGAATAGTTATAAATAAAAAAATAAAAGTAGATAAATATTTTTATATAATTATTTGATTGATTATAAATAATTATTTTTTTATAATTATAAATAAAAAAATAAAAGTAGATAAATGTCTTTGTCATTTGTCAATTAATTTTCTATATAAATAAAAGTAGATAAATATCATAATTGACAAAAAAAAAAAAAATTTAAAGAAAACGCTGCAGGTGCAGCGACTTTAATTTATTTTTTTTTTAAAAAAAAATGCTGCAGTTGCAGCGATTTATAAAATAAAAAAAATTAAATATTTTTTATCAAAAGTCGCTGCACTTGCAGCGATTTTAATTTTTTTTTAAAAAAAATAAAAAATATAACAAATAAATAAATCGCTGCCAAGGCAGCGATTTATAAAAGTTCAGGCCAGTAAAATCGCTACGTCAGTAGCGATTTTACCGTTTTGGTTTAAAAAAAAATCATATACCTTTTTGGAAATTTTATAATATTTTTTTACCGTTTTGGATTTCAACTCCCTAAAACAACGTATGTTAATTAATCTTGACATTTCTAATTTCCCTTTTCTTTTTTTTTTCCTACTTTTGGCCAACAACTAAAATTAATATCAGACTACTTTAATCAAGCATTTATACACCACCATAAGATTGTGAGTCACATTAAATATAAGATTTCTGATCTTAAAAATAAATCATACTATCTACTATAAAATATAATTAAAGGTGATGTGGACATAAAAAAAAATTAAGCTAACGTGCATATAATTAATTAAAGTATATACGTACATCATAAGTGCATGATTGGTCCTTTGGAGGTTCAAAGGAGTAAAACAAGCCAGAACATCCCTTTAAAGCATCAATTATACTATGATAATCAAAAGGGTCCAAATGAAAATTCTTAAGTCTCTTCATGTCACATACATCCAAGAACTCATCACGATCACCTAATTAAAAAAACAAAACTAATTAACGAATTATCGATAAGAAGAGTAGTTCAGATGGTAAGTACACCAGGTTCGAGTTATTAAAAAATGGGAGTTCCTAGAGAGGGTTAAAAATAAAATAAAAAAACGAACCATTATGAATATTTTGAATAGCAGCATGAACCGTGTAGCCACTTGTGAGTAGTCTCTTGACTAAGCTCGAGCCGAGACGAGTCGAGGCATCCATGACACACACAGTGTTAGAGACGGAGTTAAAATTAGAAGCCGGAGCCATTGTTGTGTTTGTGCTTCAAAAAAGGGGAGAGAAGAAATAAGGATAAGTAGAACAAAGATATGAATATATAGGGGAACTAACAAGTTTATAAGCTAGAGAAGCATTCAAAGATTGTTGGTGTTACCTACCTGCGTATTCAAGATTTAAGCTCTATGAAATTTAATTTTTAATATTATGGTCTCAAATCTATTATTTTGCAATTTTAATTAATTATTACACATGTAAATTATTGTCTCTGTTCAATTTGTTTATTTTTTACTTTCCTTTTCAATTCGTTTAAAAAGAATGTCTCTTTTTTTTCCCAGCAACTCTTTAATTATAACTTTCTACATGACATGTTAAAATCATATAATTAAAAGACATTTTGGTACATTCCAACATATAACTAGATTAAGATTACATAATTCAAAAAATCTTCTTTGTATTTTCTTAAAACCAGACAAATAGATTTTAGCTTAGACGCGACACACCCATTAATAAAATTACTCATTCCTAAAATGCAAAATATACTTTACTAACTTATCCTTAATAAATCACTTGAAAAAAGATGCAACTATTTAATGTAATTGCTTTAGTACGTAAAACTCGTTATTTAAACTAGCGCAAAATTAAAAAAGTCATTATTAATGTATTTTTTATTATGTTGAAACACTACTTACTTTGAAAAGATAAAAATATTAATTATTTTTTAAAAAATAAATAAAATAATATTTTATACTAAAAAATATTAAATTCATATAAACTCGATAATTGGCGAGTTGGTAAGTGGTAGTTGGCAAGTTAGCAAATAATGACCAAAGTTGGATATTATAGACAAGTATTATGGAGTTTGGTTTGGTGAGAGGGAAAACCTCAACACCACAAGAAACACCTACCAAAGCTATACTACAAATTAATAGTCATCGTCTTTTTGCTGTACACATAAATCATCGTTAAATGAGTAATGTAAAAGTTTTTGTGTTATGTTTTGTTGTTTAATTTATTTTTCTAATATTATTCTTTACTTTTATTTTTTTTTAAATAATTTATAAGCAAATAAATATTTTTTATTTATTTTTTACCATATAAATATCAAATCTTTTAAACTCTTTCTTAGAGATTTGATGTCCAATCAGATTTAACATATTGTAAGTATATTGGAAACGAATATATATTTAACATATAAATATATATTCGTTTCCGAAATATATTTCTTGCTAAAATAGAGCAGAGTTCTTTCTCTCGGAGGACTTTTTCATATGTGAATGTTTTTTTCAAATGCTGAAAACGTTTTCATTCTATCATTTACGTATCATGATATCAAGAATTTTAACAACTCAAACTTATTTAGGGGTGTGCAATCGATTCTTTCCATTGTTCTAAATTAATTAATCTGGTTTATGCAATAAATTTATTATTACAAACACCATACCCAATAGGAGCGGAGTTAAGCTGGGTCAATTAAACCAGAGATTTATTTGAATTTCCTACATAAAATTATATTATTTATATATAATTAGATTATTATTTTTATCTATAATAGATATTAAATGAAGTTTTCTGCTTGTTCGCATGTTTACTTTTTTCATATTTTAAACATCTTTAAATGAAACAAAAACTTTTGTATATTCAAATAAGGGACAACAAAAGTTATCTTTTAAAAAAGGGAGCAACTAAAAGTAGTGATTATTTAAAAAATGAGTCTCTTTCATGAAAAGTTATTTTTATCTGAAATAACATGACTATTATGCAAAGTCATCTATGTTTACGAAAGAACATGACTATTATAAAAAATCTTTTAAGTCTTATAAATACGAAATATTTTGAGAAGCAACAAATTCAATTACATATATGTTTTTAGCTTTGTTGTATCCTGATAAAAAATTATTTATATCCTAAAAATAATATACAGATAATAACTCTTGAAAGATACTAAAACTTTTAATTTCTCTGATATTTTTCTTCTAACAACTTCAACCAACATCTCTCCCAAACTTTCATAGTATAAGTTACTAGATGACAATACATGATCTTTTATGGAATTTTTACACAATATTTTCTTAGTTAATACTGTTTGCAACAAATTTTAAAGTGACAGAAAATAAATTAAAATCACAAATAAAATATGAAGAAACATGATTTTATTGATCAAGATAGATTGCGGGTACAATTATGTTGATCCCTTGATTCTACTCTCCTAGGATTTATTCATGATTCGAGAGCCGTTAGTGGTGTATTTCTCGAACTAGGATGATTTAGATTTGACCTCTCTATATGAATAATCCATCAATTTGTGGAGTATTCGAGATCTTGATCTCTTTATGGAATTTCCGAGATGTCTTTTAAGGGAATTTAGTACCATTTATATAGGCATAAACTAGGGTTTATGGTTGAGTAGCCTCCAAGAATCCTAATTGAGTTGAACACAATTTGTAGAGTCCCAACTCGAATCGAACGCATCTTGTAGAGTCTCACAAAATTTCAATGTCTACAAATGCCTCCTGCTTCAAGGCTTGTCGGAGTGTAGACTTGATGAAACTCAAAGACGAGACTTGAAGTACTCATTCTTCCACCTTTGCAGCTTCAGATTTTCACGTTTGATTTAGGAGAGAAGAGATGAAGGGCAGATTTGGTCCCACTGGGCGTGCCAATTTGTTTGCAACAAATTTTAAAGTGACAGAAAATAAATTAAAATCACAAATAAAATATGAAGAAACATGCTTTTATTGATCAATATAGATTGCGGGTACAATTCTGTTGATCCCTTGATTCTACTCTCCTAGGATTTATCCATGATTCGAGAGCCGTTAGTGGTGTATTACTCGAACTAGGATGATTTAGATTTGACCTCTCTATATGAATAATCCATCAATTTGTGGAGTATTCGAGATCTTGATCTCTTTATAAAATTTCCGAGATGTCTTTTAAGGGAATTTAATACCCTTTATATAGGCATAAACTAGGGTTTAGGGTTGGTAACCTCCAATAATCCTAATTTGAGTTGAACACAATTTGTAGAGTCCCAACTCAAATCGAACGCATCTTATAGAGTCCTACAAAATTTCAGTGTCTACAAATACTATTAGACTAAACTCAATCAAAGGCCACATGCTAACTCTATAAACAATGTGTGAAATATATAAATGTTTTCAATAAGAACTTGTCCAATTACATATAGTGCAATGCGTAATTATCTAGGCAAGGGTATTTGAGTAATTTGTGTACGCAAATCACTAAAAACGCATGAGCTTTCTCGCCATTGCTATTTGACAAGTTAACAGTATTCTTTAACAAAAGATTGAGTCTACAAAGGGGAAATATACCTTCTCTCCTTTTCTGTATATGGCTTCAGCAGAAAACAATGGTGCCTCCACTACCGGCGCCACCACGACAACCACCGTTGTTGACGGCGTTAACGCTGGCCTTATTATTTCAACCACAGAGACTATACGTTTGTTTCTCGCCGGAGCTTCCGCGGGAATTGAACTCTCCGATGACCTGAGAGAACTCGCGTCTTCCCTTTCCGATCATCCCACGGTACCATACAAACATCTGAGGTCGGTTTGGATTGGGTCTAACCCTTCAACACGACCTGATCTGATGGCCTTGTTATCCGGATCGAATTTTGTCTTCTGCAGTCCAAAACCTAGAGAAAAAAGTGAGGAACTCAAAGCTCGGTTGAGGAAACTAGAAGAAGCGTCGGAGAGGAAGGCTTATGATGAATTGGTGAAGGATATTACTCCTAGGAAACCTGTGGACGAACCTTTTTCCTCTTATAAAGATCAAATGGGCTTTGGCTTACATGTTGGTATAGCAATGTTCACTTGCTATTTGCTGGGATATTTTGCATTCAGGGCCTTATTTAATCACAATCCAGCAATGAGCGCTGCTGGGGGCATTCTTGGATTGGTCATTGCCATGCTTGTCGAGACACTTCTCTTTATTATCAGAACTTCGAGTCTAGATAAAAAACCGGCTAGAAAAGCCACATCGCTCACAACAACGCAGAAGAAGAATCAGTAGGTTTCATCACAAGAAGTTGATTCCTTCTATGTTTCCTTAGAATAGGAATAAATATTTTGGTATTGAGCATCTTATTTATTTTTCCTCCTGTGAATTTTTATGCTGTAAAAATATATTATTATTTTTTATTTGCGTAGCTCACTATAGGTTTATTATAAGAGAATTATTGCTCTGTCAATGCAAAATTATTTCTAATTGGGAAGTTTGTCTTTGGCACTTGTGATACAAGTTAATTTTATTTTCATTCGCAGAAGACCAAGTGGTTTGTGTAGTACTCTCGTTTACTTTTATTTGTTCACTATTAAAAATAAAATGTCTGGTTTTACTTGTTCAGTTTGAAAATCATGAGATAATTTGTCACTTAGTTTCTCCTTCCTCTATTCCAGATTTACCGAATTTTTTAGGCTTTTTTCATTGTTATAAGAATTGAATAGTTCCAAGTTCAAGATAGATGTTGAATTTTTTTTATATTTGCCCTTTCATTTATTGAAGTCTACTTATAAAGTTTTATTTATGATTTCATAAAAAGGCCAGTGAGAGGGAGTAATTTACTCAAATTAGTAAATATATATTCACTTCTCAAAAATATTGAAATTATTATTCTCAAGAGTTGATATTATTTATTAGACGTGGACGAGTAAAATTGGACGGAGGGAGTACTATTCACTAAGGGTGTACATGATCGGGTTGGTTTGGATTTTCCAAATATTAAATCAAACCATTTGTGTTGGATTTTTGAATTATAAACCAAACTAAACCGATAAAATTTGGGGTTTTCAACTTCAGGTTATTTTGGGGTTTTTCGAGTTTTCCCGGTAAAGTATTCATACAAACATATAATTTACTTGTACTTCAAATATTTCATTAGACCTACCATAATGCAACTATCTAAGTTATTTTTAAAAAAATAACACAAAATATGAAATGATTAATGACACTAAAATATTCAATAAAAAAATAATAATGAAATTGCGTAAAATAAATATTGTAAATTAATAAGTCATAATAAAATTGATCATAATTTAAAAGTACTAAATCATGCTAAAATAAATTTAATAAGTATTAGTTACATGACTAAATAAATATTAAAAGAAAGTAAAAATTAAATTATGTATTTTAATGGAAAAAAGCACAAGTACCCACCTAGAGTACTATGACCAAAATTCCAGAGACACGCCTTAACTAAACTAAGGTCCTATTACCTGATGAACTTATTTTTTTTGTAATTTAGTGCACTTTTTTGGCTGACGTGACATCTAAATATCTTCCACGCGTCTCAGTTGTGTGGAATCACGGAGTGTGCCAAATAAGACAAAAGGTGCACAAAATTACAAAAAATTTAAGTTGAGGGGGCGGGTATAGGACCTTAATATAGTTAAGGTGTGTCTCTGAAATTTCGGTCATAGTCTAGGGGTACTTGTGCATTTTCCTATTTTAATTGTGTAAATCTATGTAAAATTAAAAAATAAATATTCAATATTATTGTCATTCTTAGTGTTGAATTGATTACTCCTTATGCATTACTATTAATTTGATTTTAATTTAAACTTTATTATAATTACCAACATGTATGGACTATAATATTTATTAGATTATTAAGAATTCTAACTTTCAAACAAAAAATAAATATATTAAAAGATAAAAAACTATGAAAAAGTGTAAGAAATATTTAAAAATATATCAAAGTAAATATTTTTACGTATATAATAAAACTTTTAAAATTATATACATAATGTCGGGTTAGTTTGATCTCGAATTGGATTTTTTAGTTGAAACCAACCCAACCCAAATATAATCGGATTTTTTTTCCCAATACCAAACCACTAGTTGATTTTTTTTCCAGTTTGACATAATTTATGATTTGATTTGATTTTCGATTCGATTATGCACACCTCTACTATTCACTTGCTTAAATGCAAGACAAATAGAAGCGTAAAAATAAATCCAAACATGCACATGGAATGCTTGAATTGCTACTTAATTATGCCTTCAAATTATGTCAAAGGTAACTCAACCTTAATTATAGTTGTTACATTTGAATTTGGTACTATAACTTTAGAATGAACCTTAGTATTGGGGCATTTTATGTTTGTTTCTTTGGTCTTTGTCTTGTGACCAAGAAAATGATAATGGCCCTTCCTTTAATATTAATATATTATAGTAGTAGTTTGAATAATTATAATAAGTCATTAAGTGGATGTTAATCGTACCAATAACTATAAGAAAACAAGAAAGTCATCCTTATCAATATAAATAATTAAATCTTCTAATCCAAACAAAGACAAATTTGCAATAATTTCTTCATCTATTAGGATATTTGTGTTAATGATAACTATATATTTTATATGAAGTATGACAATTGAATAGGGATTATGCAAGGGAAAAAACAAGATGTGGATGAGCTTAGGATATCAAATCAATCTTTGGTGTACACTAATTCTAAAAGTAGTTAGACGTAAGCTAATTTAACTTTTTTGTAAGGACAATTTCATGGCTAAAACAAGTGAGAAAAACAATTTCATTCCTATACATGGGATTTCTCCTTCGTTGATTTATTAAATTATCTTTCGACAATAATAACATGTTTAGTTTAATCTCACAAATGACACTATAACACAAGGCATATATCGCTACACATTACATTATAACTAAATCGAAAAAAGTGTTGAAAATACTTCTAAACTTGACACGAATTATTATTTTCTTCCCCGAACTATTGACAACCTTCAAAACACCATCTACTTGACTAACTAAACTTAGATACACCCCGATCAGTCGGTCACCCCCAATTTTCCATAAGACATAGCAAGAGGTCTCAAGCTCTTGTATGACATGTAACTCTTAATAAAAAATCGAAGGAAATGTTGAGAACACCCCTAAACTTTGGGCGAATTTAGGGATGTATTCCACTCATGTTGTAAAATCGAAGGTGTATTTAAGTTTAGTTAATCAAGTAAATGGGTGCTTTTAAAGATGTCAATAGTTTATGAATAAAACTAATAATTCACACCTAATTTAGAAGTGTGTTGAATAGTTTTCTCTGACTAAATGTAAACTTTTTGTGGCTAAATATTTTAGCTAAAATTTTTTTTTTTTTTTTATGGTATTCGTAGCAAGATGTAGCAAGGAAATAGCAAAGGTACAAAAAGGAATAGCAAAGCCAAGAACGTAACCAGATCTTATATCCAAATCTTAACTATGAAAAAAATTCTTAATAGAAAATAAATACCAAACGCCATCGAAAAAAAAAAAAGAAAGGCACGAAGTTAGAGGGGTTGGGAAAGAGATGGAAAATTGAATGCATGTGAAGTAACATGATGGTATTAAAGTGGTCCATAATCCAATATGTTTGTTCACTTAATAAAACCAACAAAAGAATGGGCACATTACATTGCACCATATCTAAAAGGGACACCCCACTTCATTTCTGCCGTTTATTTTGCTTGTTTCATCTTCTACTTTTTCCAATTTATTATTTATTTTGCAAATAAAATAAAAAATGTTTAATTTCCACTGTTGAGAAATAAATTGTTTCAGTTTGTAATTGACCAGAGAATTTTGAGTCTAAAAAATATACGGAAAAGGCCTAAAATACCCTCGAAGTATTGAAAATGGTACACAATTACCCCCCATCACCTATTGGCCCACAAATACCCCTCCCATCCACTTTGGGTCCAAATTTACCCCTTCATTAACGGACCAAAAATAAAAATAATTAAATAATATTTTTTAATTACGTGGCACTCAACCATTGGTTGTAATTTAATTATTTAAAATAATTTTAAACCCACCCATTTTAACTAAACCCGCCCCACTTGACCCAATTCAAAAAAAACAATCTAATTAAAAAATTCTAAAACCTTATTCCTCCAATTTATTCACATCTGCAGATGGTTTAACAACTTCCATCCATCGTGTTCTTCTTCATCCGAGAAGAAAATGTCAGCTTCTTTTTCGATTTCTTCCCCTGATGAACTTCAATCTCGTACATGTAAGTGTGGATTTTTGGCAAGATATTTTACTGCTACAACTCTTGAAAATGGTGGACGTCGATTCTCTCCCTCAGCCGGAGTCAGCTTCCATTTTCACCTCTGGTACAGGAAAGAAACTGCTTCGAGTTGAATCACTTACAATGAATATCAGGTTTAGGTATCTGGGAGTTGAATCTAACAACAGTTTATGTGTTGACGAGAGTCATCAATCCCAGATTATAACTTATACTCTGGAACCGCAAAACAAATTATAACCGGTACTATAATAATGACCTCAACAAGAATAGGCTAGATCTTTTTATTGGCTATTGGCTGCTCTTAGCCTTGTTAACTTCATTAACTATGTTTTCTGCTCCAGATGGTATTCCTATAATCCATCTCTATTACCTATTGTTCACTACGTGAACCACAAGCACAAGGACATGACTCTGAGAATCCAAATTGAGGTTGAAGAAGAACACGATGGATGGAAGTTGTTAAACCATCTGCAGATGTGAATAAATTGGAGGAATAAGGTTTTAGGATTTTTTAATTAGGTTGGTTTTTTTGAATTGGGTCAAGTGGGCGGGTTTAGTTAAAATGGGTGGGTTTAAAATTATTTTAAATAATTAAATTACAACCCATGGTTGAGTGCCACGTAATTAAAAAATATTATTTAATTATTTTTATTTTTGGTCCGTTAATGAAGGGGCAAATTTGGACCCAAAAGGTGGATGGGAGGGTATTTGTGGGCCAATAGGTGGATGGAGGGTAATTATGTACCATTTTCAATACTTCGAGGGTATTTTAGGCCCTTTTCCGAAAAATATATATAATTTACGCTCTAATAAATAACTTACTTTCATTTTTGTAACACATACTAATTACATCTCATTAGACCATTAAGTTTGTAAAGATAATTGAGAGTTGCCTCCTCCTCTTTTCGACCTGGTATTTAATTAGGGATCGATAATATTTGAATTTATATATTGTAAAGCTCATTTTTGAATATAGCATTTTCAATAAAAAATATTTTATTCCTAAAGATTCAAACCTGAAATATGTAATTATAAGTGAAATAATTTTTAATTATTTCACCATAACACATATCGAAGAACGTAATTTTATTCCTAATTCTTAACCCATTCTTCATTATTTATATATTAGTAGCTTTACCAACTAATAAAATCAATAAATGAACCGTCATAAATAAATCTTAATAACTATTAAATAAAAATATAAAAATAACAATTACGTTTCAATCGCAATCATTACACTAATATCAAACACAATAAAAAAAAATTAAACTTGGTCCCATGGTGTTAACAGGTCCTTATTTATATTTCTATTTTTCCTCCTTGCCCATCCATTTTAATTAGTTGCCTTATCTATTCATACTTCCTCATTATATTATCTTATAAAATAATTAATGATATCAATCTCTTTTGTCATCTTCTCCTATCTTTAAATAATTTTCAAATATTTTCTTCGACCTTCATAATACGAATACACATTTTATTTTACTCGTCTCAGTGAGTTTCATCATTTTTTTCTTGTACATCTTTAATTTTAAAAAATTATATAAAATAATGATAAGAGAAAGTTACTCGGATAGTAATTAAACATCTTTCACTTTTAATTTGAAAATTATGAGTTCGAATCATTAAAAAATTAAAAAAGTGAAAACACCCGGGAGGGGTTTAAGAAAATTACTACATAAGGTAATAGTTGTTAAAATAGTGTTTTAAAACATTACTTCCTTCGTTTACAATTAATTATCATGGTTTCTTTATCTAGAATCAAAATATAACAACTTTGATCAATATTTTACGATATATATTTTCATCATATTTATATGCAAAAAATTGCAATTTATAGTACTTTTCGTATAGTTTTTGAATATCAATTTTTTTTAAAAAAAAATATTAAACTAACATAATCTAATTTAACTTTAAAAATTAATTAAATTGACTTTTAAAAAATATAATATGATAAATAAAAATGAATAAAAATAACAGTAATAAGATTAATTTTTTAATTATTATAATTTATTTTCTTTTAAAGAAACGTGTCAGATAAATAGAGTCGTAAATCAAGCTCAAACATAGTTGGTAGAGTAAAAGTTGTCACTTCCTTGATATGAAGGCAAACTTGATCTTGTCTATTCCGTTCACTTCAAAACCATATCCGGAATTATTTAATCTTACATCAATTTATATATATATATATATATATATATATATATATATATATATATATTATTTTTTGATATAGACAAGGCAGAGACTTTGCACCCTCCAATCTTATTGAGTATCAAAAGGTATATAATTATTGAGTAAATATATATTAATTATACAAGCTGAAACATAATTATCATTTCTAATTTCATTAGAGAAGTGTGCACAATTATTGAATTTTGATACAGATGGTATGTTGCATGCTCTATATTTATTCTGATTTACATAGTTAAAAACGAATAAAAAATTTAAAATTAATTACAGCATCACTATAAATATATTATTTCTTTCGTCTCAATTACATGTAAGTAGACTATTGGAATTGAAACTTTTTCTAAATATAACAAGATATATATACTTTTTTTTTTATAAATCAAAACACTTAATTAGGAGGTCCAAAATCTGGTCCCATAGTGTCAGTAAAGTCCACATTTTCCTTCTATTTAATTTTTATTATATTATGTTATTATTATTATTAATATTTTTATTATATTATACTATAGTTCTATTTTAATTGTATTATCTTCTACTGTTCCAACTATTTTTGTTATGTTATCTCTGCATTCTATCTTGTTTGCTTATCTATTCGAACATTCCTCTCTCTGTTTTCTATCTTCGTTGTCCCTCTAAATAAAATTTTTTTAAGAAATAAAACTCTAAATTTATGCGTCTACGTCCTACTTGACAATTCATGTTACATGAATTACAAACAATTCATATGATATATATGAGATGATTTGTTTTTTGTTATATAGATGTCATATAGAATTAGTATATCTACTTATGTATATACAAATTTAAGTTATTTATGTATACACCTCAGAAGTTAAAAAGCATAAATAATAATACATATGAAGATAAGAGATTCATTTATATGATGTCTACTTTAACTTTGATCATATTAATTATGAATAAATAAAATTTTAGAATTATTTTTCTTAAAATTGTGCAAACATCAGTATCATCTTAATATTCTCCAATTAAAGTTAGTTCTTTGTAATAGGGGTATGTATAAAAATGATCTAATTTCGTTTTTTTGCTAATGGGACAGAACCGAAGCAACCCAATCTACATATTTGGGTATAAGTTTAATAAATGATTATATAATTATTTTTCTTAAAAAAATCTCTTAAGTTGTATACTTGTATTTCTTTTAGAAGAAAAAATAAAGCTTTCACTATGCTGACAAAAAAATCACAATTATCGGAGAACTACGATATTTTGATAAGTGAATTTTATATTTTATTTTTAAATTTTTCAACCTAATATATATAGATCCCCATATATAACTTTAATGGTTAATATACCATTTTTGAAAGTAATATGTCCAAAAATTATTTAAAACTTTCAAGCATGGTGCAGTGGGTGGAGAAAATGAAAAAAAAATGTTTTTTTAGGTTTGAGGGTAGATTCTAAACTTTTTTTTTTTTAATTATGTATTAAATAGTAATTTTTGGTTCTTTTCAATTTATCAAAAACTCACACTTTTAATTTTCACTAAAAACTTTCTAAACTCGATCAATTTAATTTGATGGAAACAATGAATGACACGAATTAACTATTAACATTAAGAAAATCTTATCAAATTTTAAAATATACGAGCAGGAATTATACATCAAAAAACTTTACAAAATTTCAAAATAAATTTAAATTAACAAATCTACAAAAATTGTAATTTTATATGTAAGTTTCCAACTTCCCGCTAATGTTATTATTATTATTATTATTATTATTATTATTATTATGGACAAATCTAACAGCCATTTTCACCAAATATTTTACGGAAAGCAAAGATGTTAATTTTTTATAAACATAAAATACTAAAACTATGAACTAGATACTTGATGGATAGTTTTGAATCCATCTTTAAATATAGGGATCATTTATGTAATTTTCTCTCGTTGGCGCAATTGACATTATTTTCCATGATGTACCCCATCCAATTTTGATCCAAAATACAGTGAAAAGGACACTGCGTGATTAAGAAGTAGCCTAAACTCACTCTAATTAAACTGTATCTTCACAAAAGCAAAAACTATTAAATGTATAATAATAATGACAAATGAAAGTGTTAAATTAATTTACATCTATATAAATAAATTTAGTTAATTATGAAATGAATTACTAATCATTTTAAATGATAATATCTTAATCTTTTATCATAATTCTCGATCTTTCATCTTTCCGATAAATTGAATTTGCAACTATCTCGTTACTGTACGAAAATCGTCTTGTTTGATAAAAACAGAAATAGTTAAATAAAGCAAAAATCCAACGAAGTATAGAAACAAACAGCCCAATTTGCCATGGGCAATTAAATCAAGGGGCATACCAAAAAATATAAAGTTCCGTACAATAATTGAACAATATTTTTTTCTTTTCTTGTCTACGTGGCAACTAGCAAGTCACTAACATCACGCTTTTTACATGACACGTGTAGAAGCTTCCAATTTACCCTCCAAAAAGCTCACTCCGTCGCCGGCTCCACCGTTCTTGCTGTACCCTCTCACGTGCTAACACCACACGTGTCAATCACTCAACGTTTCTTCATGTCAACGCCGTCTGCGAATTTAACGGTGCTTCTAAACATATATAATCACTGTCACACCCTTCTACTTTTTCAAAGTTTTCTCACTCAAATAAATATAATAAGAAAGTGTTCAAAAATAAATATATAATTGTTTCAGTATGAAAACTGTCCTTTTTCGAACCGGTTCCGGCTCAATTCCGGCGGTTGTTCCCGGTTCTCAGAGAGTAGTCTCTGTTTCCACTCGTGAATCCATCGGTAAAGTGTTTAACGGAGAGAAGAAGAAGAAAGGATGTTCTTCTCCTATGATCTCTCTGAATTCGGAAGTCAATCAACGCGGTATACGCCGGGTTTCATCTGAATCCGACGTGATCCGGTCGGGTTTTGAAGGTTCGAGTGTAACTAGAAAGTTGAGTAAGATTGGATCGAGGTCATTATCGTCAATAATACCGGAGGAGGATTGCGGTTCTGAACAGAATGAGTTGGAAGTTTTGCGAAGTATTGGATCACTGAGTTTGACGGAAGATCGACGGAGTTACGCCGGAGACTGGCATAGGAACAGTATTCCAGTCGATGAGCTTGGATTTTCTGGCGGTGGAATCGGCTCCACCAAAAACAAAAAGTTTGGCGGCAATGGTGATGGTAGAGATGAGTTGGATGCAGATAGTTTAACCGGTGGAAAGTCAGATCCAAGGAAAATTGGAGCCTATTATAAGGAAATGCTGAATTCAGATCCTATGAATTCTCTTCTTCTTAGAAACTACGGCAAGTATTTGCATGAGGTAAGTAGTTTTTCTATATTTATTGAAATTAAAGTAGTAATATAAGAAAGATTTTGTATTGATTAGTTAATTTTACATAATTGAAGGTGGAGAGAGATTTTGTGAAGGCTGAAGAATGCTATGGAAGAGCTATACTTGCAAGTCCAGGCGATGGAGAAGTGCTTTCTCTGTATGGCAGATTAGTTTGGGAGACGCAGCGAGACGAAAACAGAGCCAAATCTTACTTTGATCAAGCTGTTCACGCTTCTCCTAATGACTGGTAAATAGCTTTTTCATAGATCAAATACAGATCTAAGATATAGAATTTGAAATGGAACTATTTTTTGTGATAACAGCACTGTATTGGGATCGTATGCACATTTCATGTGGGAAGCCGAAGAAGACGAAGACGAAGAAAGAGAAACAGTAGCAGCTGGAGCATCAATGGTTGCAGCTTACTAGCCTGCAGAAAATAGATAAAAAAATAAAATTCTACTACTATGTTAAGTTCACCTTCGGCTTTGGACGGGAAGCTAGATGAGAGCTAATCAACTTATGTTAATGTACTTGCAAAATGTGTAAAAAGAAGCTAATAAAAGAGGGAGTATGTATTACACTTAAATTAACTAAATCGATGTTCTAATTGAAAAATGAAGGGGGAAATCTGTAGAAGAGAGTTAATATAAAAGAGAAGAAGTAATTATGAGTGTGTCGACAGTTTGAAGTTTTGGGTGTACATGTATTAACTATTATTAGTGCTATTGCAAGTCTGATTTAGCACCGGAAAATGAGATTATCAATATCAAAGCCCTTTCCTTTTAACTTGATCTTCCATGTTTTTGTTTTTTCTTTTGAATTTACCAGATCATATTCTTGGGTCGGAGTTATGATCGAATATGAAACCAAACTTAAAAGAGAAGCTTTTGTGCCATGTTTGGTGGACTAAGTTAAAGAAAAATTATTAACTTTTGACATAGTTAAGCGCGCTTAACACTAACCAGAATTAATATGAATAAAAACCAGTTGAAGGTAGAACTATAAATCCAATTCGGCTATGCTTATAATATTTCATTTCTTGAAAATGCAGGAGTTCTTCCACACATAAATGGTTAAAATTAGTATATTATTCATATATAAGTAGAGAAATCACTACCTCAAGTTATACAATCTGTCAAGTTTGGGTGATAAGGAGAAATGATTAGTGAAGAACTATATGTCTTGAATAATTAATAGAGTACATGATATATACTATCTCATGTTCAGATTAAATAAATTAATATATTTATAGAGTAATCATTAGGATCAATATATGATTTTTTAACAATCATCTTGCAAATAAAGTTCCCAATTTAATTTGTATAGATCAATATAAAAGGTTTTGGATTGAAACTGTCAAACTTGTTCTGAGGTTACTATATAGTGATAATCGGATTTATATACATTAGTTAAGTTGTTGAATATAGTGCAGGTTGAGCTGGCTAGGTTGAGCTGGCTGTAACTAACTATTAGTTAGCTGACTGACTGTAACTAACTATTAGTTAGCTGACTGACGTGTATTAATTAGTTAGCTAATAATATAGTTAAATAATAATGACGATTAGTTTGATAGTTAGTTAACTAATCTACAAATTGTATATAAGTAGTTTGTACAACTGTAATTCTCATTCATTCAATAATATCTTCTCTCTTCCTTCTTCATCTTTCTCTCAAGCTCCATTGTCATGGAGTAGTATCAAATCAATGGAATAGTGTTAGTTTACATGGTATCAGAGCAAGTGTGGATCTAGGGATTCTCTGAGGAAAAATACAGAGGATCGTGAGATTCATTTTTTTTCTTCTTGTCATTCATTGTTGAGTATTTTGAAGAAGATTCAGATCTATGGGGAGCAATATCCATTACAATCATCCATTGTATTTGCATCCTTCTGATGCACCAGGTTCACTTTCAATTGAAATTCAGCTTAAAGGCATGGAGAATTACATGCTTTGGAGTCGAGCTATGAAATTAGCACTTCTGGGAAGGAACAAATTGGAATTTATCGATGGATCTGTTACAAGAAACATCTATGAAGGAGATCTACAAAGAAGATGGGATAGATGCAATGCCATTGTGGTTTCCTGGTTAATGAGTAGTGTACGATCAGACCTTCTTAGTGAAATCCTTTTTAGATCTGAAGCTTATCTCGTTTGGAACGATCTTAAAGAGAGATTTGACAAGGTAAACAATTCTCGAGCTTACCATTTACATAAGGAAATAATTACTGTAGTTCAAGGTGTATCCTCTGTTTCAGTGTATTATTGTAAACTGAAAGTTCTTTGGGATGAACACAATTCAATTATGCCATTTCCTACATGTGCGTGTGAGAGATTGAAAGATTTTGTAGAACATTTAGAGAGGCAGAAGTTATTTCAGTTCCTTATGGGGTTAAATGATGGTTATGCTCAAGCTAGATCTCAAATTTTAATGATGAGTCCTGAACCTGTGTAAAACAGGCGTATGCTATGATCATACAAGATGAAAGTCAAAAAATGCTTAATGGAGGAAATTGTGTTGTTGCAAGTCGAATGGAATCTTCAGTTTTTTGTGCTGCTGAAAAGGATGTCACAGCCATGTATTCAACTAGAGGTTCAGGACCAGGACAATCATCTGATTTGGGAGGTCATCAATATCAGAAGAAATATTGATTTCTGCAATATAAAAGGTCATACTAGGGCTGATTGTTACAAATTGATGAAATGTGAACATTGCTTACAGAAGGGACATGTTAAGAAGACTTTCTATAAGTTAATTGGATATCCAGAGAACTTCAAATGGAAGAAAAGAGTCAATGTTGCTACACATCTTCTTGCAAGGTTAAATTTAGGATATAATCATGGGCCTCAAGCTGGATCTGCTGGTCCTGCACCTGTTATTACTCAGAATCAATACAATCAGATTGTCCAAATGTTGAGCAAATGTTCCATAGGAGATGCAACTGCAAACATGGAAGGCAATTCCAACTATGTTTCCAACACTGCCAATGCGAATAGTGCAGGTATCCTTTATTCTCATAATGATGATAGTGTGAAATGGGTTTTTGATACTGGATCTACTAATCATATGATAAGTGATAAGGCTGTGTTTCAAACTAGTACATTAGTAGATGATGCAGGAAAGGTTCAATTACCAACATGAAAATCTGCAAATATATCTCACATAGGGAATGTCAATTGTCAGGAGGTGATTTCATTAAAAATGTGTTGTGTGAAATGTGTTGTGTGCGCCAACATTTAAATTCAACCTTTTGTCAGTATCCAAGTTGACAAAAGAATTAAAATGTTGTGCTGTGTTCTTCCCTGATTTCTGTTTGTTTCAGTTTGTTTTAGGATCTGTCCTCTGGAAAGGTGAGGGAGATTGGTAAAGAACAAGATGGACTATACGTGATGTACTCAAAGAGGGGGACAAAAAATCAACAAAAATCTTTGACAGTATAAAAGGAGGTTGATGCAGTATTATTGCATAAAAGGATGAGACATGCTCCCATGTCAGTTTTAAAAAGATTTAGAGTTTTTCAGAATAAATCATGTTTCAATATAGACAAATGTGATATATGTCCTTTGGCAAGACAAACTAGAGTTTCTTTTCCTGTAAGTGTCACTAAGAGTAGTCGACTATTTGAGTTGTTACATATGAATGTATGGGGTCCTTACAAAACAGCCACATATGATGGTATGCAGTATTTTCTTACTATAGTTGATGACTATTCTAGATGGACATGGGTATTTTTTATGAGAGTTAAGTCTAATGTTATTTTTTTGCTAAAAAACTTCATTGTTATGGTTCATACTAAATTCAATAAGAAAATTCAAGTTTTTAGATCAGACAATGGTTCTGAATTTTTTAATCAGTATTGTGCAAATCTTTTTTAATCTCATGGTATTATTCAGCAAAGTTCTTGTCCATATACTCCTCAACAAAAATGGTGTAGTAGAGAGGAAACATAGAATATACTTGAAACAGCTCGAGCTATTAAGTTTCAAGGTTGTTTGCCTGACAGATTTTGGGGGGTTTGTATTGAAGCTGTTGTCTACATTATTAACAGGATTCCATCTATTGTCTTAGCCAAGAAGACTCCATATGAACTTGTTTATCATAAGGTTCCAGATTTGAAACATATGAGGGTGATTGATTGTTTGTGCTATGCGACTAACTTGGTCAAACAAGATAAGTTTGGGCCACGAGCAATCAGGGTTGTTATGATGGGTAATGGAGTTCATCAAAAGGGCTATAGATTATTAGATTTGGAAAATAAAAAGTTTTTTGTTTGTAGAGATGTTCACTTTAATGAACAAATTTTTCCATTTCAGAGTAAGTTGACACATTCAGATATGAGGAACCAAGTTCCAGTAGAAGATTCATTTTTTGATGTTGAGTCTGCAATTTTCCCCGTAAGACAGTTGACTGATGCTTCTATACAGTCAACTGATGATGTTGTACAAGAAAATACTGATGATATTATCGTACCAATTGAGCAGAATGTAGCACCTGATGATAGCAGACCACATAGATTCATAAGACCACCTCTTTGGCACAAAGATTTTGTGATGACTAATAACAAAAGGAGTTGCAAGTATCCTATGTCAAATGTTGTGAGCTACACAGGTTTATCTATTCAATACAAGGATTTTTATGTAATTTTTCAGCTTCAACTATCATTGAACCTAGTACTTATTCAGAAGCAGTCAAAGTACCACAGTGGATAGATGCCATGAAGGCAGAAATTAGTGCCTTAAAAAATAACAAGACGTGGGAGGTAGTTCCATTACCTCAAGGACAAAAGCTATTGGTTGTAGATGGGTATATAAAGTCAAGTACAGGGCAGATGGACATATAGAGAGATATAAAGCAAGATTGGTAGCAAAAGGTTATAGTCAAAGAGAGGGACTAGATTACCTAGAGATTTTTTCACCTGTAGTGAAAATGGTAACAGTTAGATCAGTTATTGCTTTGGCTGCAGCTCAGAAATGGCATATTCATCATATGGATGTATACAATGCTTTTCTTCAAGGAGATTTACTAGAAGAGGTATATATGGAGTTGCCTCAAGGTTTTAATGTTCCAACAACAGATGGTCAAGCAAGAAGTGTTTGTAAATTGCTTAAATCATTGTATGAGCTCAAACAAGCTTCTAGGCAATGGAACATCAAATTGACTACAGCCTTGATTGAATCAGGTTTTACTCAAAGTCACTTGGACTATTCTTTGTTCATTAAACATGCATATGGACAGAAGGTTTTTGTTTTGATCTATGTAGATGATATGTTGATAAGAGGAAGTGATATGAGACTCATACAAGAGATTAAATATATTTTGTAAACCAGTTTCAAGATTAAAGATTTAGGAGAACTTAGATTCTTCTTTGGCATTGAATTTGCTAGAAGTAGTGAAGGTATCTTGATGTATCAAAGGAAGTATGCCCTTGAACTCATTTCACATTTGGGTCTATGAGGTACTAAGCCAGTTGGAGCACATGTGGAAGTCAATCAAAAGTTAACTTCAGTTGTATTTGATCAACATGTTCACTCACAGCATGATCCTCTGTTGAATGACCCGGGTCCATATCAAAGACTAGTAGGAAGGTTACTTTATTTGACTGTAACTAGGCCAGACATCTCATTTGCGATCCAAAATCTTAGTCAATTTATGCATTCACCTAAACAGTCTCACATGGAAGCTGCTACCAGAGTGGTGAAATGTATAAAACAAGCACCAGGAGTGGTAATTCTCATGTCATCTACTGTTTCTTCTAAGCTACAAGCTTATTGTGATGCTGATTGAGGTTCATGTCTTACAACTAGGAAATCAGTGAGTGGGTATGCAGTGAAGATAGGTGATTCACTTATCTCTTGGAAGTCAAAGAAGCAGTCTACTGTTTCATGAAGTTCAGCGGAGGCAGAGTATAGAAGTCTTGCTTCAACAGTTGCTGAAGTTTTTTGGCTCATTGGTTTGTTTAAGGAATTGGGACTATCCATTCAGTTGCCAGTGGATATATCATGTGATAGTAAGTCTGCAATTCAAATAGCAGCCAATCCAGTATTTCATGAGCGTACAAAGCATATTGATATTGACTGTCATTTTATTAGTGAAAAGATCCAGTTGGGGTTGATGAATACAGTCTATTTGGCATCTGCAGAGCAGCCTGCAGACATACTTACTAAGGGATTGCTTACTTTTCAACATGCTTATTTGATGTCCAAGCTAGGTCTTAAGGATATCTTCATACCACCTAGCTTGAGGGGGGTGTTGAATATAGTGCAGGTTGAGCTGGTTGTAACTAACTATTAGTTAGCTGACTGACGTGTATTAATTAGTTAGCTAATAATTTAGTTAAATAATAATGACAATTAGTTTGATAGTTAGTTAACTAATCTACAAATTGTATATAAGTAGTTTGTACAGCTGTAATTCTCATTCATTCAATAATATCTTCTCTCTTCCTTCTTCATCTTTCTCTCAAGCTCCATTGCCATGGAGTAGTATCAAATCAATGAAATAGTGTTAGTTTACATAAGTACGTCCTAATTCCATCATCTTTCAATTTTATTGCAAAATTACTTGCTCTTTTAACACAATAAACTGTCGCAAAACATGTAAATAGTAAAGTTAATGTTTATTTTCATAACAATCATCATTAAAGCTTAAACTTATTTTGGGCCAGATATTGTGATTGTTGCAATATTATCCTTAGCACTATATATCAGCTCATTAATCTCTGACTGCAGGCCTTATACAACGATACCCAACCCAATAAAGTTTTGGGCCATAGAATTTGTAAAAAATTCACAAGGGTTTCTATTTGGACAAATACTATTCATTTTGGAAGTACCGACATTATATTTGACAACTTGATATCGACTCATCACATTCTGAAAGGAGGTCCCAAGGGTTCTGTTTTTAGACAGGTGGTGTCTTGAAGTTTCATATGGTATACATAAATGCTTAAACTTGAGTTTATGTGTTGGCCGAACTGTCCAAAAATATTATAGTATCCGTTATAAATTCTTAAAAAGAAAGCTGCTTTTAAAGTATCTAACACACATTCATAGACATTAATTTGTAAAGAGTCCAAGTAAAATAGACTTCAATCATATGAAACTTCAGATATTAGTCTTCATCAAGACTAACTTTAGGTACCACATATTCAAACGTAATACTGTAAAATGTAAAATTATCTTTCTATTATTGCTTCTTAAGTGATAAATCAAGTCAATATTGAACAAACGAAACTGAACAAAGAGAGTAGTAGTATTTCAAAGTATTGTGCTCTCATCCGATATACAAAGTAGTACTTTTTCGATATGCACTATATATTATATGATGTCAGGTAGTTACCAGTTATTATCGAATAAATTTATTGATAAGATCGAAACTAATGAAGTACATTTGCTACTTGTTAGCCGTTTGACAAAATCATATTTAAGAATTAATCTAGTCCAATCAATCAATTTCATATAATTTAGTGCCAACCTCCAACAATATCAGAAACTTCTACGTCTAAGTAATAATTATTATGATTCTCGAGTCAATTTTCATGCATTCCGACTTATGTTTATAAGATATTTATTATCTTATATCAGTAACTTATACTAGATAATTGTGTCCATCAAAATTAGGATGGATGATGAAATTTGCAGGATAGACTTGCTAATTCCAGTACAGGTTGGAGTGTTAATTAATTCAATTAAGTGGGGATAGCATTCAGCTTCAATGTGATTAGAAAGCAAACAATTTTTATTTATTTCCAAATATTCAAAAGTTATTTGACAAGTTCTGAGAATTGAGTCGGGACAGTTATTCTATCCGTTTTAATTTATTTATCTTATTATTTTATTTTTACTTTGTCAAATATTAACTTTTCACATAATAACTTTAAGATAAAAAGAATAAAAAATATTTTGATATATTCAACCTATTTTTTTATTTAATACCATATGACTTTTTATTTTGTTAAAATTATGCTTGATCAAAATTCGAAAGATGATTTAGAATTGTTCAAAATCGAATTGAAATTGATAACTCGATTCGAAAAAAAGTTATTGATTTATCGGTAATGAATTATTAATTTAGCAGTTTTTGTGACGATTTTAATATATTTTAATAGTTAGGTTATCGGTTCATAACCGTTTGAACTTTTTTTCTTAACAGGTTAATTGTTAATTCGAGAGTAAATTAATAAATAATATTTATACCATTTGGTACATAAACTTCTTGACTTATGCTTTAGTCTCAAATTTTGTTTTTGATTATCTCAAAATCTCGATTATTCTACAATGTTTCTATGATTTTAAAAAAATAATATTTGTGACAAATTCCGATAACGATCAATAACAGATAAATTGATATCATATTACTTCTATAATGGTTTATATTATCTGTAAATTGATAACTTCATAGCTGAACCAACCGATATACCGTCTTTATTAATTTATTAAATTTTAAAATGATATAGACTCTTAATCGTGATGACGTGACCACTGAAATGGACATGAGGGAGTAATTTTATTTTGACAATAGGTGTGCATCGGTCGGTTCGGTTCGGTTTTATGTATTATCGGTTCGATTTTATCGGTTTTTAAATATGCTAACCCGATAACAAGCTAATAATATATTCTTTATCTGTTTTCGGTTTATCAGTTTTTGATAGTTATCAGTTCGATTTTCGGTTTATCCAATAAGAAAATATCCATAAAATATTATATGACTTCTTACTTATCTAAATATAGTACGAAGGTTATAATTACATGTCACCGCCAAAATATAGTATGGGATTTTTTATGTTAATCAAATTACGGACCTTTACAAACTTGCAAATGCTACAACCTACAATTACAAACTAAAACTAAAATCAAATAGTCCAACTAGACTAAAACTAAATTTGAAACTAAAATCAAAAGCTACAATTGTGAACCCTCACATTAGTTTTTATTTTTTTACTAAACAATAAAATCTAGTAAAGCGGCCTAGTGTGAAGTGGATCGAGTGCTAATAATTTGATATAGTTATAGTGTCTAGTTATATATTAAAGTATTAATATTTAATTAGTGAGAGTAAAATAGTAAATTATTACCATCTTATTAGATTATCGGTTTACCCAATAACCCAATAGTAAAACCCGATACCGAATCAATAACCTAATAACTTTTTTTTATAAACCCATTAAAAACCCAATTACCCAATAACAACAATCCAATAACATTTTTTCCGGTTCGATTTATCGATCGGTTCAATTTTTTCACACCCCTAACAATATTGTCAACAAAATTGCCTATCAAGTCACTGTTATTAGACATTTAATTGCCATTTAACTTATTGATTGACATTAATTCATGTTGTTTGTCTGTGTAAAATGAGAAACATTAATTCAATTTTGTGATATAATGATTTAGATAAAATGACTTTTCATGCTACACTATGTCGTGGGGCTGTTTTCGAATAAATGAATAATATTTTAAAATAAAATCTAAGCAACAAAAATATTTAATTCTTAAGATTTGAATGATCAAGATCTAGAGCTGAAAAGGGTTACTTACGTAATTGTATATGTGACAAAAAAAAATTCAATAAAATGATCACATGTATATATATATATATGTTATGTATTGATATTGTATGCACAATGTATAACAGTGAATATATATTGTATAACAATATATCAAAGATGTATGTATATATCTATATAAGTTGTTTATACAATATTTACTCACACGATATTTACGTATACAATTATTTTTTTCAATTCTGACCAACTCAGATCTTATCTAAACAATTTCGAGTTTTAGATATGAACTCCTCTCAATGTTTCGAATATTATTTTGATAAATTATTCACTCGACGGGATTCACATTTGCGGCACATTAAATTTTAAAATAAAATTTGAAGAAGCTTTAATGACTGGACATGCAGTTCTCCAATCCCGACCAACCCAAATGTCCCTCTAAACCATCCTAAATTTTTATATGAGTTTTTTCAATTTTTATATGTTTTGAGTATTTTAATATATTATTCACTCAATACAATATCACATTTGCGGAATATCAAATTTTAAAATCTGACTTTAAAAAAAAAAGCTTTAATGATTAAACATGACTAGCAACCTTTAAATAATTAGTAGTTTAATTAGAGTAGCAACAATGTAATCAGAAAGTTTCAATCATAGAAGAAGAAAACAGTGAATTATGCACTTCGGTTGTCACAACTATGGCAGAGTAAGCCATTTTAAGTAATAAATAATAGTTTGGGTTATTTTTGGTAAGATATTTTATTTCATTTTATTTAATTTTTTTCTAATTATAATTCAGGAAAAATGTAAATAATAGCAAATATTTAAATCATATTAAATGTTATAGCTACTGTTTAGGATAATTAAAAATTTGCAGATATGTTTTGCCCAATTTTGATATTCACTTGATTTGTATAATTTATCTGATTTGTTTAATTCACCTAATTTGTATAAATTCAAAATTTATATAATTCGATTTCTAATTGTATAAGTAAAGAATTTCGTATATGCTTACTCTAGCTATTTATATATTATTTATGAAAAAATTATATAAATTATCATATTTGTATATTGACAAGCGAAACATACAAATAATGATCTGAAAAATTCCTAAATATATACGAGAAGCGAATTGAAATTTCTTTATCACATAAATTTTAAAAAAATATCTTTGATGTATTTAAATATTTAAATCCCTTTACATAGGATAAATACATATTAAAATCCCTCAACACTCAACAGCCCTTTATGATTTATAGCTATTTATTAAATTGACATAAAGTTATATGAAAATTAATATATGGATAACTTGTTTCTTTATTTAACTATCAAATGACCCTAATGCTTCTCAAAATCTTTTTCATATCCTTTTTATTATATTTGTGAAGGAAGCTTTTATAAACGAATTAATTTTTTTTAATTTGCCAAATCAAACTCTACATGAGAAACAATTTTAGCATAACTAGCTAATATCAACATTATTAATGACAACATTATCTATACATCTCATGGATACTATTTTTATATACCCTACAAAATGACCCTTTAGTAATTTACAAGTTACACCTAAAAAGGTACTCTTTCCGATTACTTTTACTTGCACACCTATTAAGACAACAATATAATTATATTACTGCATCATCCCGTTGGGTTATATTTGCCCTGATTTCTTACCATAAATAAATTTTTCTTTTAGGAAAATATTTTAATATTTTGGGTAGTCTTTTTCTTGTAGGAAAGATTTTGGTACTCTATAAATACACACTTATTCCTTCTAACTTAATTAGCATTCACAATGTAGTCTGGAATTTTGAGAGTTTCGATTATGGGGAGAAATTGTGAACCTCATTGTATTCATTCTGAGTGAATTGGTTGAGGTTATTGCTCTCTATATATTAAACTCTCATATTTATAGTGGATTGCTCATCTCCTTTTGAGAACGTAGGTCGATTGACCGAACCACATTAAATCTTTGCGTCCTTTGATGTTTTCTCATTTGTCTTCTTACTCGTGATCTTTCGAGGTTTGCTTTACTAGCTTTCACATTACATCTACTTATTTTTTGTCTTAACAAGTGGTATCAAAGCCGCTAGGTGGAACAATTTGTTAATGGAACCAAGTTAAAAATTGGGTGTTCATCTTGGCAAGTGTAGTTCTAGCCACAACATTTTTTGACATTATTAAAGATTTTTGTTGGAGAGAAAGGTTGTCTGTGTCAAGACGTAGATTTGATGGAGGAGATTACGGAGAAGAGATGTGAAGAAGGTGGACAAATTTATTTTGTCAGAAATTCAGGCCAATGGAAAAATTTATTGGGTTTTATTTGTCCTGATTTCTTTTTATAAATAGATTTCCTTTTTAGAAAAGGTTTAAATAGTTTGAGTAGTCCTTTTCTTGTAGGAAATGTTTTGGTACTCCAAAAAAATAGGTTTGTTCCTTTTAACTTAATTGACATTCACAATGTAGTTCTAGGTTTTGAGAGTTTCGATTATGTGGGAGAATTTGTGAACCTCCTTGTATTCAGAGTGAATTAGTTGGGGTTATATCTCTCTATATTTTGTACTCTTATATTTATATTGGATTGATCATCTCCTTTTGTGGACGTAGGTTGATTGACCAAACCACATTAAGAGCCTGTTTGGCTCAGCTTAAAAGCTGGTCAAACTAACTTAAAAGCTGGTTTTTGACTTATTTGGTTGTTTGGCAATTCTCAAAATAACTTATTTTAAGTTAAAAAAACTTATTTTAAGCCAAAAGTTAAAAGCTGGGGTAGGGGTGCTTTTTTTTTTTTTAGCTTATAAGCTCTTTTAAGTTGACCAAATTTTTACCTTTTTGCCCTTATTTCTTTTATTTTTATTTTTATTATTATTATAATTATTAGTATATTAATATTTTTATTATTTTATAATTATTAGTATATTAATATTTTATTATTTTATTATTATTATTTATTTTATTACTCTTTATTATTATTATTATATATTATTATTATTATTAATATTATTATTATTATTATTATTAGTATTATTTATATTTTATTATTATTATTATTTATGTTATTATTCTTTATTATTATTATTATTATATATTATATATTATTATATATTATTATTGTTATTTTCATATTATTTTATTATTATTATTATATATTATTATTATTATTAATATTTTATATATTATTATTATTATTTATTTTATTATTATTTATTATTATTATTATTATTATTTATTATTATTATTATTATTATATATTATTATTATTATTATTTATTAATTATTATTATTATTATATATTATTATTATTATTATTATTTATTTATTATTATTATTATTATTATATATTATTATTGTTATTATTATTATTTATTATTATTAATATTATTATTTTTATTATTATTATTATTATTTATTTTATTATTCTTTATTATTACTATTATATATTATTATTAATATTTTATTATTTTATTATTATTATTATCATTATTTTATTATTCTTTATTATTATTATATATTATATATTATTACTTATTTCAGTATTCTTTATTATTTTTATATATTATTATTATTATTATATATTATATATTATATATTATTGTTATTATTCTTTTCATATTATTTTATTATTATTATTATATATTATATATTATTATTATTATTATTATTATTTTTTATTGTTAAATTAATCAACTTTTATCATGTTAACAACTTTTAAGGGTATTTCAGATATTTTGATTAAAAAAGCTGTTTATCAGCACTTATTTGCCAAACACATCAACAACTTTTTTTTTAACTTCAGCACTTTTATCCAAACGCATAACTGCTTATTTTAAAAATAAGTTTCAGCACTTTCAAAAGTACATTTTAAAAGCTGCTTTTTTTAAGCCCATCCAAACGGGCTCTAAATCTTTGTGTCTTTTGATATGTTTTCCGTTTGTCTTTCTTACTCGTGGTTTTTCAAGGTTTTCTTTACTAGCTTTCACATTATATCTGCTTATTTTCGATTTTAATACATTCTATTAATGGATATTTAGTATTAGATTTTGGAGAATAAATAATTAATATTAATGGTAAAATATGAAGAAAAAACATATTATATTGTTAGAATCAACAAATAAAAATAAAACTTATTTTTAGAATAGTGCACAAGTAAAAATAAATCGAGAGTTATTATATTCCTCCTCCATTTTCAAATGTTTTTCTTTTTGGTGTAGCATATCCATTCAGAAATTTAATTGATTGATTAATTAATTAAAGAAATTATTTGACTTGACTGCCCTTTATCTTCTAGAAGAATAATTCAAAGATCTCTTAGAAAACCATTCACACAATTTATTATAGAAAGAATAAGTTGATGAAAAAGAATAAATACTTCCTTTATTTTTCAAAAATATACTCCCTTATTTTTAAAAAGAATATTCTTATTTCCTTATTAGTTTGTTTAAAAAAGAATAATTTTTTTTTTTGGGCACATTTAACTTTAATTTTTCACGTGACAGGTTTAGGACCGCAAGATCAAAGGACATTTTGATACATTTGACATAACTTTAATTTAAAATCACAAGATTAAAAATCTTCTTCTTTTGTTAAACTTCATCCAAATTAAATTAAATCATCCTTTTTAAAACGAAAAGAATACTTATTTTTAAAAAAAGCTTAAAGGTCATTTGAAAATGACCAAAGGGAATAAATAAAAGCTTATAAATGGCAGCGTTTCGTCTTTTTCGGAAAATGAGAATTTCCATTCCTTTGTCTAAATATTTAATGCTTGAAAAATCTGCCAAGTAATTCTTCAACCTCTTTAATTAATTATTGAAATTATAAATTAATAATATAATAATCTTATATTAGAGAGAAGTAAGAATAAAATAATAAAAATATTTATTCATATTTAAGATGTAGATAAAAACTATCTTTGTTTTAATTTACTTTATTACTCTATGTGTTTCGAATTATTTGTCTATTTTTTCTTTTATAGTTGTTCAAAGGATAACTTTTTTTTAGCTATTATACGCTCAATTAAATGACTAATTACTTTAAAAAATGTAAAACTTTTCATCTACTTCATAATTAATAGGGGTAAAATAGTAAACTCACTATATCAGTAATTATTTTCTTAATACATGTGTTAATTTAGATATGGACAATCAAAAAGAGACGGACGGAGTATGAAATATTCTTAAAGTAAGATTAACTTCGTCTTATTCTTAAATAAAATGTAATTTATTGGAGAGATATAAGAACAAAATTGTAATTTTTATTTATTTATAGTTTTTCCAGAAAATACAAAAAATAAAATAAAATATTCTACTATTATTTTTAAATGGCTATATGACGTGATATATAAATATGAGATGAATACAAAAGAGACCGCATTTCCTCATCGTTTTGACTTTTGAGAAATGACATGTTGAAAATTAGGACTAGGATGAGACCAACAAAGATTTATTTATGAACCAAAGAAAAAAAGAAAAAAAGAAGTGCTATTTAAAATTTAATACTCTTATCGTCTCAAATTATTTATCTTGATTTTTTAAAATAATTATCCCAAAGTATATGCCTTTAGAAATTTTAGATGGTTAATTAAAATTTTCATATTTTATTATTTTTTAAAAACTACAAACACCTCCATTATGAGAAATTCACGACATATTGAATAAAGTAAATAGTTAATAACGAGTCTTTCGTTCTAAAATAAGTATCACTTTATTTTATTTCAGCCCCATTATTAAAATAAGTATCACTTTAGCTTATCTCAATCTCATTAAAAAATAGTATACTAAACGGAAGGTATAATATATTAGTTAGTTATTTATATTTATTAGATATTTCTTGAGAATGAAGTACTATTAAAAAATATAATTCTCTGATACAAATAATTGAAAAAATACACTAACTTCAGTTTTATTTTTTCTTTACTAAAGTAATATTTACTTTGAGACGAAAAAATCATTAAATTTTTATTATTATTTTTTATTCAATGTTTGATGCTCGTATTAGAGTTTCAATTAAATTTGAATTGTATACTGCATGATTAGTGGCAGAGCTAAAATTTTCAATAAGAGATTCATAATCAGAAGAACTAGACACACGAAATAGTTGAAGGGAGTTCGACATCTACTATATGTATTGAAAAAAATATTTTAACCTAATATAATTGTCCGGGAAGAGTGTTCAGATGAACCCCTAACTATAAAGTGATTCCGCCATTATGCATGACCCATTCTAAACACTTCCAATAAAATTACTTAATTTATACTTAAGACTCATTGAAAATCTCTAAATCAACAATGAAACAATCTCATTATTACGCTACAATCGATATTGATCGTGGAAGTATAAAATAAGAGGTGAAGTAATAAATGAAGGCAAAACTTAATTGTTCCTTTCAAATATTTATTACAAGTTAGAACAAAGTTCAACCACCAACGCCTAAATTCATTATCGTCTTCATCGTCAACTCATATACGTATACCGTATACGTATTATGTTTATACTCATACGTACCAAAATCCTTTCTTCTAACTCTCAACTGTATTCAGTTTCGGTGTTGATTACAACTTTTCACATGCAACAATTAACTACTCTTTTAACTTACTGAAAATATTCTAAATTTAACGTGAATTATTAATTTTATTTCTGAATTATTGTCATTCTTTAAAGCATTTATTTATTTGACTAATGAATTTAAATATATCGCGATCTTTCAACATTAGTGAAATACACTCTAAATACTCGTCAAGTTTAGGAGTATTTTCAACCTTTCTTCTTGACTTTTTCTTAAGAGTCTCACACTCCTACAAGAATTTGAGACCACTTACAATATCATTTGACAGATAAAAAATGTCTCTAAATTTAGTTACTCAAATATATAAGTATTTTTAAAACTCTCTACTGTATACTATAATTTAGGAACGAAACTAATAATATACTTCGTCTCTTTAAAAAAAATATAAACAAAGTGAAAGGAGGTCAACTCTCTCAACTCCCTTTCGCCACGTAACAATAACTTTTTAGTCAGTACTGGCTCTCTTAGATTAATTGTCGTTTTTATTAAAAATAAACAAATACAATTTAAATTTTTTAAACAAAATGTTGCAATGTAGGTATTTTATTAATGCAATAAATTAAATAATTTTCAAATAATTAATATGAATATAATTTATCGTCAAATTAAACGACTCCTTATAAAAAGATACTCATCAAGTAATAAACATTCTTGTATTTCTAAAACGCTAAATGTTTCCTAAATAATTATCAATTTAAAAATACAAAACTAAAGTTTTCAATCATGTCATTTATTGCACAATATTTAAGATGAAGAAATTAATCTACTTCTACTAAATAAGAATAGAAATAAGAACGAGAATCCCTTAATAGTAACTCTATTATATATTTATTGTGTTTCAATGCCCACAAGTAAAATGTTTCGGAGGCAGTATGGAACTTTTAACATATACATCTACTACAAGAAAATACAAAAAATTAATTACAAAATTACTTATAATTTGGAGCTATTTCATTCTTAAAAAGACTCCTAACTAATTGCATTTATTTTATAATATATCACTAATCTATACCTAAATGAAATGAACATAATTGTTTAATATTTAGTCACAAAACTTTATCTATCGCTATTGTTGTTATTTTATAAATGTGTAAATGCATGGTTTGGTAAGCCATGAGAGCGCGGTATATCCACGTGGGTTTCAGGGATTCACTCAAATCCTTTTGGCAAAAAAATTACATTGTGTATATATTCGTAGATATTAATATTTTGAATCGTCTCAATGACAAGGAGAAATTTATACCGCTGATAGGTCTCCTTAAAGTTAAGTTTCATGTCGAGAGTTTGAATCCTTGTATTAGCGTTTTATTTTTTATTTTTTAGTTTCAATTCCATTATTTCACGTTTTTTTAGTTTTTTTTCAAAATCTTTATATAAAAATCTTGGCTCCGCCACCGCATAATAGACCCTTCCAAAGGACCCTTAGAAACACCATATCATACATTATTAAAAAGGAGTTTGAAGTGTCCTACTATTCATTAATATATGCCAACCAAGATAGATAGAAGAGGTGTTTAATGCTTCCACATGATTTAGTATTTTATATATATATATACCAATTTTTTCACTTGAATTATACTTTGTTACAGACTTACATACATTCAACTCTATGTCAAACTCCACTATATATATATACTAAAATATAATTATTTTTCCTCACATTTCTTTTATTAGTCCTTTATTTATCGACTTGACACTTTTATTAGTTACTTAATGATAAAGAATAATATTATTAAAAATGAATCAGTGAGAGATTTTCGAATAAAGGACTAATAAAAGAGAACACATATGGAGGAGAGTACAGTTAATATTATATGATTACATTCAATCGAAAAATATTTACGGAAGTTTTTTTCATTTCACACTAAATTATTTATTTGATAAAACAAATAATTAAAAAAAAATCTTTTTGCAATAAGTTAAAAAAGGAAAATGTGACATAAAATAGTCGGATAGAGGTTGAGTCTCTTGGCAACCAATCAACCATGGTGGCGGGTTGTTGTATAATTTAATTTTTTCAACTGTTTTTGCTCATTCCTTTGCCTTGACTTTCCTTCTAGTCTCATTACTTTTGTTTGTCTTATTTTTCTTCTATTCTGTTTTAAAAAAATAACAATTTTTTTTTTAAAAAAAACTCTTGCATGCACGATATATTTAAAATCACAAGAAAGATACGTGTTCTATATATAACATAATTTATTTTTTAAAAACTTTTTGTGTGTTAGTACATTTACCTTGATCAACTTAATTACCACAACTTTGTTCCCACCCCCCTCATTACTTCTCTTTTATAAGAAGGAAAACTTATGTTTCTTTTATTGCTCATAAAGTCTAGTTGAAAACAAAAAAAATGAGCCAACAACAAAGTGATGCATTATCTGTTGACAGCAGCAAAATTTCAAAAATGAATCAGAAAAATAATGAAGAAGAAGAAAGGAAAAAGACTCATCAAAAAGTTTCATTATTAAAGCTTTTCTCTTTTGCTGATTCCTATGATTATTTTTTGATGTTTTTGGGATCTATTGGTGCTTGTTTACATGGTGCTTCTGTACCTGTTTTCTTCATTTTCTTTGGCAAAATGATTAATATTGCTGGCCTTGCTTACCTTTTTCCTGCTCAAACTTCTCACAAAATTGCCAAGGTAACCTATCTAAAAATCTCTCCGATAGTCATTCAACTAATAATCGTGAAATTTAACAGATGGTTGAGTGACATTATAAGAAATAACTCTGATTTCTTATATGGTTACTCAACTAAAAATCATTACTATCTCAGAAAGTCACTACCGTGCTAATTCTAGTAATAGACTTTGTTAACTATGGACTATTTAATTACAAATTAAGTATGGATTTTCATAGTTAATTTTTTTTAGGATGCAAAAATAAAGATCCAATTAATTAGGTACCCAAAAGTTACTATAACCTAAGGGATAATTTTATTGCATGTAATTAATTAATTGTCCATATGAACTGGAGCATATAATAACCTTAAAATAAGTAGATTAAAGAAATTACTTGCTACATTATATTAAAAAAAATGAAAATATAATCAATTAATCAATGTTTTATTACTATTTTGTGTGATGAACTTATGTTAATTTTGGATTGTTTGTTTGCAGTATTCATTGGATTTTGTGTACCTAAGCGTGGTGATATTATTTGCATCATGGATAGGTTTGAGCTTATTGCCCAGCAATTAAATATATATTTTTTTAATGTATTATATTAAAAATTCCTAATTAATTTTACTTTCTTTTTTTGTTAAAAAAAAAAAAAAGAGGTGGCATGTTGGATGCACAGTGGAGAAAGACAAGCAGCAAAAATAAGAATGGCATACTTAAAGTCTATGTTGAATCAAGATATAAGTCTTTTTGACACTGAAGCATCAACTGGAGAAGTCATTTCTGCAATTACTAGTGATATTATTGTTGTACAGGATGCTATTTCTGAAAAGGTACTCTCATTTATCATCGTTTTACAATAGGCCTCTTATTAATATTTAGTTTTACACCGCTAATTTTATTGAAATGATTTTTGATCTCTACTATCAACTACTTTTTTTTTTTTTAGCTGATTCATCGACTAAAAACAAAGTTAGTTGTTAGTAGTTGGGACTTTCAAGATTACATCATGTTATTCATTGAAGGGGAAATTTTGGGCCATAGGTTTTTAAGTAGAGGAAAAGGCTTTAACTCTCTGCAGCTAATCTGGAAATAAAGAGTAAATGCTATTTGGTGGCATTTATTAATTTTTTGGATTTGTTTCATTTTATTTTCTTAGATCAAAATTAAAATTATTGGAGTAACTGACCAGTAGGAAGTTTTTTACTATCAATAAAGATGATAAGTACTCTTTTAAACTTAACCAAGAGGTCTTGGGTTTAAGTCTCCTTGAATACGGAATCACTTTTGTTGGGTTTAAGTCTCCTTGAATACGGAATCACTTTTGTTAGACTGACGGATAAGAAGTTTTTTACTATCAATAAGGTTGATAAGTACTCCTTCATACTTTACCAAGAAGTCTTGGGATCGAGTCTTCTTAAATATGGAATTACTTTTATTAGAGAGCGTTTTTCAATGTACAACTTCTTAGTGTGAACTCGAATTTAGCCTGTGCCGGTTGGATTTCCAAGTAGAATGTGATTGAAATAAAGGATAAAAATAATCCTTTTATTTTGTTTTAATACTAATCTTTTTTTTAAAAAAATATGTGTCTTTTAAAAATGAATGTGATACTCATCAATGCTGAAAGAGGAATAATAATAATAATTATAATAATAATAATAATAATAATAGAAAATAACTCCATGTGACTCATATGTTGGTCCTATTATTATTATTTTTATAGGATTATGTTACTCGCTCCGTTCCAATATAAATAAATTTTTAATAACGACCTCTAATTTTAAAGAAAAAGTTTAGAAAGAAGTAAAAGAGTAATGTTGATAATTAATATCTTTAATTACTTTTTTTTTTGTTAAACCTCAAAATTTATTAATTTTGAAATAAAAAGAGTATATAGTTGATGATGTATGACTTTAGTATAAACAAATGCTGTACCTCCACTTGAATAATCGATGATTAAATCAATTAGAAATCAAAATTTTGAGTAGAAAAAGTGTTGATTGATGAGTGTGAGTAGAAGCATTATGGTGTAAATTGATGCAGGCAGGGAATTTCTTGCATTATATCAGCCGTTTCTTAGCTGGTTTTACAATTGGGTTCATAAGAGTATGGCAGATCAGTTTGGTGACGCTTTCAATTGTGCCTTTGATCGCTCTTGCTGGTGGTATTTATGCCTATGTTACCATTGGTCTCATTGCTCGAGTCCGCAAATCCTATATTAAAGCGGGAGAGATTGCTGAAGAGGTATGCACACCAACTGTTTGACAAAAGTCTTTGCTTACCTATGTTGCTCCGACTCTTCGAAAATGTGTTACATTCGCTTAGCTATATTAAATGCTTAGTGATCTTTTGCAATATTCAGGTTGTGGCTAATATTAGAACAGTGCAAGCATTTACTGGAGAAGAGAAGGCGGTAAAATCGTATAAAGGTGCCTTGTTGAACACTTATAAGTATGGGAGAAAAGCTGGATTGGCCAAGGGCTTGGGTTTGGGCACCTTGCATTGTGTCCTTTTCCTTTCTTGGTCATTGCTTGTGTGGTTTACTAGCATTGTTGTGCACAAGAACATTGCAAATGGAGGAGATTCTTTCACCACCATGCTCAATGTTGTCATTGCTGGCCTGTAAGTTTTTGCTTTTCATACTCAATTTCAAAATGCTTTTACAGCGTAATCTTAAACAATTAAACTATTACGAGTATTAACTGAGATTAGTGCCCTCTGTTCTTGAGAATCCGGTGCTTCTCTGAATCTCATCACTACTCATAGTCATATATGATATATAACGAATAACCTCTTTCATGCCAGTGTAAGTGATTCTTGATGGAATTGAGCTGTTGTGTTAAGCCAATGCTTATTCAATGTATCTCTATTGGTTAAAGGATAGATAATACATCCATTATTCCTTTCTAGATTTCAGATTTTAGAACAATTTATGAAGTACCCTTTATAGTCAGGTAGAAACCAGATGTCTATGACATTGTGTCTCTTCCTTATTGATCAAGTTACTTGTTACTTCTATACTTGGTCAAACTTTTTCCTTAGTTTATAGAGGTCATTTTGTGCCTCAATGTCACTTGAAAGTTTTTCATTGCATACATCTTGTGTTCAGACTTTGTATGGTCATAAAGTAGGTGCTCCACTAGCTGCCCAGATTTTGTACTGTTTATGCAAATCTTCTCTTCAATTTAACTTTAACTGCTTCTCAGGTCACTGGGGCAGGCAGCACCAGATATTACAGCATTCCTCAGGGCTAAGTCAGCTGCCTATCCTATTTTTGAGATGATTGAACGAGATACTATCAGTAAAACCAGCTCCAAGAGTGGTCAGAAGCTGAGCAAAGTAGATGGACACATACAATTTAAGGATGTATGTTTTAGCTATCCATCTCGTCCCGATGTGGTGATCTTTGACAAGCTCTCTCTTGATATTCCATCAGGGAAGATAGTAGCTCTTGTGGGAGGAAGTGGATCAGGGAAAAGTACAGTTATATCTTTGATTGAACGCTTCTATGAACCGCACTCCGGACAGATATTATTGGATGGATGTGATATTAGGCATCTGGACTTGAAGTGGCTGAGGCAACAAATAGGGCTAGTAAATCAAGAACCCGCTCTTTTCGCTACAACCATCAGAGAGAACATTCTCTATGGAAAAAGTGATGCTAGCCTAGAAGATATTGCACGCGCGGCCAAACTTTCCGAGGCAATGACTTTCATCAACAACCTCCCCGATCGGTTTGAAACTCAGGTACATTCTGTCCTTCATATACTATTTTTACATGCTTTAGGAGATGCCACGCTATAGCAAAGAGAATTAGATGGATGCTTCTATATGTTTATTACATACTAAGTACTTCCATTTGACTATACCTTGGAGTCGTTTGGTTGTTGGTTAGAAGGTATTAGTAATACATGAATTAGTTATGAAGAAATCTATGTATCATTCTATGCATGTATTAGTTATGGAGGGCTTACTTATTCATATATTACTTATTCCATCTTCTATCCTGCAAAAAATAATACATAGATTCCCTCTATCCTTTCATCATGCATTACCAACATCATTTGAGGAGAAGAATTCTGGTGTTGCTTTTCTTTCTGTTAGTTATTCAGTATCCAGAGGCACTATATAGGCGATTATTTACTATTCTAGTGGTTTATTAGTATTTCCTGATTTCAAAATAAAAAAACTCAAGATGCTTCACTCTCTCGAGTTGAATTGTTTGTCTTGAAAATCAAGACAGTTATTGAAAATATTGTGTAGAATATTCTTAATTAATATGTCAGTGAAAAACTATTAAGAAAATTGTGCAGAATATTCTTATGATTATGACATAATTGAAAATCCCTAGGATTACGAAACTTACCTCAACTCAAACTCCTACTGAAGGAGCTCTCTTGTATATTGTTCAAAGAAAAACGAATTCAGTTAGAGTTTTTGTCTTCTTCTCTTTTCACAATAATATTCAAGAAAGGCCTCATAAGACTGAAAGTTTTCTTTGATAAAACATAATATCATAGATATCTGAGGCCACGTCATTTACAGGTTGGTGAAAGAGGGGTTCAGTTATCTGGAGGGCAGAAGCAAAGAATTGCAATTTCTCGTGCTATAGTGAAGAATCCATCAATTCTTCTATTAGATGAAGCTACAAGTGCACTTGATGCTGAGTCAGAAAAAAGTGTTCAAGATGCTCTTGATCGCGTGATGGTGGGAAGAACAACTGTAATTGTTGCTCATCGCCTTTCTACCATTAGGAATGCTGATATCATAGCAGTTGTAAACAATGGCAAGATAGTAGAAACTGGAAGTCACGAGGAGCTTATTTCAAAACCTAATAGTGCCTATGCATCACTTGTTCAACTTCAACAAGCAGCTTCTTCACATCTCCATCCTTCTCAAGAGCCAACCATGGGACGACCTCATAGGTACAATATTTACCTGCTGATACGTTGTATTCCTAACTATATCAGAGTGTGATGTATATCCTCTTTATTGTTGTGTTGGAGTCAGCTCCGTACTGTCATGCATTTGACAGCTAATTCTAGTGATACTTTGAGAATTTCTGCAATTGAGGGTTCAAAGTTCAAAAAAATAATAAAAGGTGTCATTTCCTGCTTATAAGCAATCAGACTTTCTATCATGATATGCATAATTTGTTAATCTTTTTTCTACAGCATAAGGTATTCCCGTGAATTATCCCGAACGACAACGCGAAGCCATGGAGCTAGCTTTCGTTCTGAAAAATCTGCTAGCGGTATTGGTGCTGGTGGTGTAGAGGATATTAAGTCACCAAATATTTCCTCTGGGAGATTGTATTCTATGATTCATCCTGAATGGCATTATGGAGTTATTGGAACTATCTGTGCATTTATTGCTGGAGCTCAGATGCCTCTCTTTGCCTTAGGGGTGTCACAGGCCCTTGTGTCTTATTACATGGATTGGGACACAACACGCCACGAAGTGAAGAAGATTTGTTTCCTGTTTTGTGTTGGTGCAGTATTAACAGTCGTCGTTCACGCCATTGCACATACTTGCTTTGGAATCATAGGAGAGCGGCTTACTCTTCGCGTGAGAGAAATGATGTTCTCTGGTAATCATACAAAAACCAATGTGTTTTCTTTACGAGATATTGCTTATCGTGTAAATATTTAGAGCTTTAATTGCATAATTACTGTCGCATTGCAAAACTTTGGTTCACTGTGTTGATACTTTTCATCATATTTAATTTTAGAAATGACTGTTGTACTCTTTTCTGAAACTTTTCACTCATCTCTGTTTTCTTAGTATCAGTCCTTTAACAGACAAATAGCTTAACTTGTATCTATAAATGATTTCTAAATGTAAGAAAACTATGGTTCATATTTATGTGAAATCATTAATCCAGAAATAATTTTTTTCTGGATTAATGATTCAGATAAATATGAATCATACCTTTCCTACATTTGTTGATATGTTGCATTGGTATCTGTTTTCTTAGTATATGTCCTTTTTGTCCATCTTATTCAAATATTCCCTAACATTCTTCATTATGTGGTTGCAGCTATGCTAAGAAATGAAATAGGATGGTTTGATGAGACGAACAACTCAAGTTCTACACTTGCATCACGATTGGAAAGTGATGCTACTCTATTGCGAACTGTAGTGGTTGATCGCTCTACTATTCTCCTACAGAATGTGGGTTTGGTGGCCACTTCCTTCATCATTGCATTCATCTTGAATTGGAGGCTCACTCTTGTTGTCATGGCTATGTACCCACTTATCGTTAGTGGTCACATCAGCGAGGTTCAGTCTTTTCCTTTAATCAGCATCTGCCATATATCTTCCATATCATTATTTAATAGGTATTGTTTTCTTTCAGAAACTCTTTATGTCAGGCTTTGGTGGTGACTTGAGCAAAGCCTATCTTAGAGCAAACATGTTTGCTGGTGAGGCTGTAAGTAACATCAGAACTGTTGCAGCATTCTGTGCTGAGGAGAAGGTAACCGATCTCTATGCTCGTGAACTTGTTGAACCTGCAAAGCGTTCATTTAGCAGGGGACAGACTGCCGGGATCCTTTATGGAGTCTCTCAGTTTTTCATCTTCTCCTCTTATGCCCTCGCCTTGTGGTATGTTGCTCAAGTTTTTAGTTATCTAAATTGTTCATCTTGTTGCTTTGTTGTTGAGAATTTCTTTGAGTACTTCACATACTATGACATGACGACAATTTTGAGACTAGATAAATTTACCACCTTTTGTCACTATTTTACAAACGATCCACTGGAGAAAATGTTGCAACAAAAGTTTAGCAAAGTAGATAGCCAATCACATACATTATGACAGTTGTTTATTTTACTTGGATTACAGTCTTGTACATATGAGGTTTTCACTTGAGCTCGTAATAGTTTAACATGTATTCATTTAACCTTATATAGGTATGGTTCTGTTTTGATGGGGAAGGAGCTAACCAGCTTCAAAGCTGTTATGAAATCGTTTATGGTTTTGATTGTAACTGCTTTGGCTATGGGAGAGACCCTTGCTATGGCACCAGACCTAATAAAAGGAAACCAGATGGTAGCATCCGTATTTGAAGTACTTGATCGGAAGACAGAAATTGTAACTGACAGTGGGGAGGAGCTAACTGTGGTTGAGGGAACAATTGAGTTTAAGGATGTTGAGTTCTGCTATCCTGCAAGACCCGATGTTCACATTTTCAGAGACTTCAATATGAGAGTGCATGCTGGAAAGAGTATGGCGATAGTAGGGCAGAGTGGTTCTGGTAAGAGCTCAGTATTGGCTCTCATTTTACGGTTCTATGATCCAATATCTGGGAAAGTGATCATTGATGGTAAGTTTAATTTGTACCTATACTATTTCGAACTAGAATCATTCCATCGTTCATCATGGATTAATTTAATCTTATCGATGATGTGAATTTACACAGGCAAAGACATCAGGAAACTAAAGCTCAATTCCCTAAGAAAGCACATTGGCCTGGTCCAACAAGAACCAGCACTCTTTGCCACAACAATCTATGAAAACATCCTTTATGGAAAAGAGGGAGCATCTGAAGCAGAAGTGATTCAAGCAGCTAAGCTTGCTAATGCACATAGTTTCATTAGTGCTCTTCCTGATGGCTACTCGACCCAAGTTGGGGAACGAGGAGTTCAATTGTCCGGTGGACAGAAGCAAAGGGTAGCCATTGCCCGAGCTGTTCTCAAGAACCCTGAGATCTTGCTATTAGATGAAGCTACAAGTGCTCTAGACTTGGAATCTGAGCGTATAGTTCAACAAGCATTGGACAGGTTGATGCGAAACAGGACTACTGTCATCGTGGCACATCGACTATCCACCATAAAAGATGCAGATCAGATATCTGTTTTACAAGATGGGAAAATCGTCGATCAAGGGACTCACTCTGCATTGATAGAGAACAGAGATGGAGCATACTTTAAGCTAATTAACTTACAGCAACAGCAGCAACAGTAATAGCACACCAACATACTTGGAGATATTTTTCTCATACAAACACTTGAAATGTGTAAAATTCTTTTCCCCTATACTTAATATAATTGCAATAATATACTTTGTATTTAGAGTTATTGTATAGGCTATTTTTAACTGTTCTTTCTTCCCCTGGAATATTTTTTCCATTGTTGAAGGCTTCACTAGTAGGATGGGGTTAAAAATTTAAGGCTCGTAAATGTAAAATTAGTTAAACACTTCGCATTTGACACCCCAAAAATAAAAGGGCAAGTTAACACATTTGGCAGGTCAGCTAAATATATTACTTTCATTTCAATGTATATCTCTCGTTTTAATTTGATACGGAGTTTAAGAAGATGAATGAAAATTTTAAATCTTGTGATTTTAAACTAAAGATATGTGGAAGATGCCAAAATATCTTTTAATCTTATTGTCTTAAACAGAGACGGATCCAAGATTTGGAGGCTAGGGGTGTCATATCGTCTAAATAGGTAAATGGGACAATTCCTTCAATTTTAGGTTATAATTCGGATTATTTAGTTTTTTCGATTACTATTAATGAAATAATTGAATATGCATATTAAGTAATGTTTTTTTTCTTCAAAATATTCTAATATCGTAGATAAACACCTAATTAGTTTATTTTTTGGTATATATTTTTTAGGAATAAGAGACTGTATTCTCCATATCTTTAAGAAAACAAGAGATTTTCACCTTAGAAATTTGAATTTGCATACATAAGCTAATACTATATAGTTAGAAAATAAAAATTAAAAATATAGCTTCACTAGTGTGATGTTAAAGATTGAAAGAATCTTTAAATTCAAGAACTTTAACATAATAATATCCATCATTTTTTTTTAAAATTAAATATTATTTAAACATATTTTTATCAATATATATATTACGTTCAAAATTTAATATTACTATGTAATTAATATATAATATTACGTAACACTTATATTAATTAAAAATAGATAAATAAGTAAGAAGTAGTAAATAAAGAAACTAATTGAGGGAGGCCGAGAAACTGAAGTAAAGAACCAAAAAAAAAGGGTAAAAAAGGAAGAGTGTAAAGCCCTTCGCACAAGCTAAGGATAAAAAAGTGGTGATCTCATGGGATTCAAACCCTCAACGCTCATGTAAGTTAGGCCCTTTGTCAGTTGCACCATTCTAACATAGGTGACAAGTATAATATATGTTGGATATGTTATACTTATACATATATATACAAAATTTTAATCCAGGTTATTGGGTGCCGCAACACCCCCACTCATATACCAACATATGTCTTAAATATATTATCGTAAAAAGTTGAAATTAAATGGTTGTCAAAAAAAGGGAAGAGACGTTATTTTTAAATAGATTAAGAATCTGTTTGGATTGACTTATCTTAGGTGATATTAAATAGTTTTGTAGTGTTCGGGTAAGATTAAAAAAAAAAATACTTTTAAACACTTTTTTAAAGTTAAAATAACAAAATAAGTCAAAAGTCATAAGTTAGGATTCCTAACTTATTACTTATGGTTTATAACACATAAGTTTATAAGCCCATCCAAACAGACTCCAAAAAGAAAAGTAAGAAAAATAAATTGAAACAACGGGAATAATTAAATTAACTTAAGTAATTGACATTTTTGCTAATACACTCTACCAAACGATCCCTTATAAGATTCTTTATTAGAATGTTTTAGAAAAAATAATGTATACATTAACTTTAGTTGTATATTACTAATACTAATTTGTTTGTGACACTTTTTTAACTTATGTATAACTAATGCTTGCATGCACACTCTATTTAATATTATGATATATTTAACTAATACATGAAAAATCATGGCATTAGCCATGTAAGGTGTTCTTAATTAAAATACATTGCATTCACGTTATTAAAGTCATAATTATCCCTCAAAATCCTTTCCACATCATATGTAGAGGATATTTTTATAAATCAATAATTTTCAACGAAATTATACAATAAATATTATTTATAATATACTAAATCAAACAATATATAAAAAATAATTTCAATATAATCAGTATCTAACATTTTCAATACATAATATTTTTATACATTCTATCAAAGCCATCCTTGTAGTATTAAATTACAATATCCAACCCTCCCTCACCCACCCAAAGAAGAAAAAAAGGAGAGGAAAAAAGTTTGACCCAAAGAATGAAGAGAGTGAGTAGAATATGAATAAATAGCTGAAATTAAAGAGAAAGATGAGAGAGTTTTTTCTTTCATCCGCTATCGCGTATTTATATTGGAGTTTATATAATTTAGATTTGTGTTATGCATGTCCCATTCGGGAAGAATCGCTAAACTTTTACTAAGAATTTTTTTTTATATTCAGAATTTGAATTTGAAACCTCTAATTAAGGAAGGAACTACCTATCTATTATATGTAATTTATTTCTTCAAATTTTAATTTTTTTATAAAAAAGTTTAGATCGGCCACTGATCGGATGTATTTGGTCTCACAATTACGTCAAGGATTTTGTTACGTTTAACTACTTCCAGAAAAGAGACCAATGAGATTAACTAAAACAATACTCAACCCTCTAATATTCTATTTCCATTTAATGGTCAAAAAACACATAGATCAATCTGTTAGTTATTTCTTCCAACAAGTAACTATACTATAATATATTTTTAATTATCAATGAATGAAAATGATAGTTGCAATTATTTTCTACTATCAAAATCTAATCCAATGAGAAAGTCTTCACTATTTCCATGTAAAATAGTATACAAAAGTCAAATTGTTTTAACTATCACTTTCATTTCCTCCTTATTTGCTCATTCTTACGTTTTCTACGTAAAAACAATAGTAAATACTAGAAGAAATATTGCTTCTAGACACTTGCAATTACTCGTAAATAAAGACAATTTGGTGTACTTAACTTTTGATATGTTTAACATGTCTGAGGAAAGACTGATTCAAAAGTTTAATCCACAAGAATCTATTGTACGTAGTCTTATCTTGCATTTATACAAGAAATTATTTTTAAAATATATTTTAACGGAAATAACTTCAATAATTATCTTCGGACTTTACTTTAATATACTAACATGAGTAACAAGTGAAATTTTTTAAAAGGAATATTCCATAATTAGTGGAGTTAGTGACTTTAAAAACTAGTCAAGTAATTTCTATCGCAAATTAAATTGTATTGATTGTGTAAAATATTATTTTTTTACCGTACATTGAGTAATAATATAAATACACTTGCTATATAGTATGGTACATTTTAATTATATTTAGTGCCTAAATTAGGAATTTAGATACACTTAACAGAAGATGGAATAGTAGCAAATAAATCAAGCTAATTATAAATTAATTGCCACTAATGCTTACATTAAGTATTAACGGTCTACATAAGTGTATACAAAATTCAACCATTTAAGATTTTTAATATTAAATCCATTATATTCAAAGTTATGGAATATTTTTATGTCTACTATTTCAATAACTTTTTACGTATAAATTTATATTTTGCGTTAAAAGTTATGAGTTCAATTAAATCTATATTAATAATGATACATCTGTCACAATTGATTGTCTAGATCATACCCCTTCAAATATGACTCTTCTTCATACCTATTAATTAACGTGAAATATTTTGTGTATCAAACTGTATCCTATTTTCTTTAATTTGAAGCTGCCAATTTTTATAGCAAAGATACGTAATAGAAACGACTTAAAATCTCACTTACTATTTGAATAATGATTCTCTCATTTAATTAATACATGAATCCTTTAACGTGATTAACATTTTCTTCAAATGTCAATTCTTGAAAATGAACAAAATATATATTTTAAGTCACTTAAATGAGTTTATATATACTTGTCTCCTTGTAGTCAACAAAGCAAAAAACAACTACTCTTCCTTTTTAGTAAAATATTGGTTAATAATCCATGAGGAAGTTTCTTAGAAGGTTAGAACCATAGTCAACAAGCTATTTTAAAAGAAGAAATATTTAATCCATGCTTGTTGAGTAAAACACACAACATTATTGTCGTTCAAATGTTTCTCAAATAGTCACTTAACTAATAAATATTATATTAATAAAATATATTATTTTTTATTTTAATATTTTTTCAACAGAGAGAGACAATAACTATAAGTTCAATCATGAGTTACCATCTGAAAATTCAGGTCTTTGATACAAAGCTAATAGCTATTCCCTTCGTTTAAAAAAAGATGACCTAGTTTGACTTGGAACAAAGTTTAAGATAATAAAGAAGACTTTTTAATCTTGTTTTTCTAAATTAAAGTTATGTCAAATGTACCAAAATATCCTTCAATCTTGTGGTCTTAAACATGTCACGTGAAAATTTAAAGTTAAAATGTTGCCAAAAAAGGAAAAGAATCATTAAAGGGAAAATGTACAAGTACCCCCTCAACCTATGCCCGATATCCCATAGACACACTTATACTATACTAAGGTCCTATTACCCCTGAACTTATTTTATAAGTATTTTCTACCCCTTTTCGGCCTACGTGACACTAACTTGAAAAAAGTCAACCAGCATTGGGCCCACAAGATAGTGCCACGTAGATCGAAAAGGGTAGAATATTATTAATAAAATAAGTTCAGGGGGTAATAGGACCTTAGTATAGTATAAGTGTGTCTCTGAGATTTCGGACATAAATTGAGGGGTACTTGTGCATTATCCTTTTTTTTAAAAAATAAACTAAAAAAGAAATTAAAAAAGAAATAGAATTTTTTTTTTACGCGAAGGGAGTATAATATTTAAGAGTATAAGTTACATACTTCACTAGTATAAACAAATATTCTTTTACATTATCAGGTAACCTGAAAAATATTTATAAGATACATTATTTGCTATATAACATGTGATGACCTAATAATTTATAAAATATTTACATTAACGATGTATGTAATTTAAAAATAAAATTAAGAGAGAGAAACTAATTTGCTCAGCATATCTTACCTTCCTCTCAACTCCTAATTGACAAATTTATCTAATGACATCATTGGATTATATTGTACTCATTCTATAATTAATTAAGTTTTTTTTGTTGTTGGAGTAATTAATTAAGTAATTTCCAAATTCAACTAAAAAACCTTTTTTTTTTTTTTTACTTTGAGACTTGCTAGAAGAAAATATGTCATTGTTGTTTATGGGTATAAGCAACCTTGAAGTTAATCTTGTTGGACATGAAGTCAAAAAGCAAATTGAATTTAAGTTAATCCATTGATAATCTTCCACGTTAATTACTAAATTGCATTAGTTTCCAAGTATTTGAATGACATTTTACTATATTTTGTTGTACTTAAAAATTAAAATTTGTTGGGAAAAAAGCCAATTGTTTTGGACGATGGTATATATATGGTTTTCTTTTACTAGGGGTGGAAAATAAAGTACAAATAATCATTGATCGATTGTTCAATTCATTCTGTATGTAATCTAATTGACTCACGAAGAATTTTATCTAAATAGTTTTAAATTTTTATTAGTTGATGTGTTTTTAATTATCATAATATAAGAAAAAAATGTTTTGTTAGGTATTCAAATAAATTATACGGAAAAAACTACCTTGAATTTAGATTTCATAAAATTGGGTGAATTGAGTTATACAACCCGATGTTTAGCTCGTTTGCAGCCCAATTCGCCTCATGCCCAAATAACATTTAAACAGATCATGTAACTCGTTTATTTATTAACTCGATCTATTCTAACATTTTGAAATTCAATTATAATCCACTAATTTGACACCCTAAATTTTACTATCATCATAGAACTCTTTACTACGAGATTACCGCACAGCAAAGTTGATTTCTCATTAGTTAAGTTATAATATTCTATCACAATATCAAAAATGATCTTTAGCAGTAATTAATTAATGATAATATTTTAAATATAATTAAATATATATTTTTACGGTAATTACCACTCTTTGTATATGTTGCCGACATTAGATCCAAACAATTATTTAATGTCGATAAAAACTCTAGTACTTTTTATTTATGTGTATAGCTATTTTTACCATAGTGAACAATTAATATTTTAGATTTTTCACTATTGTATACAATATCTGTATTAAAATTTGATTAAAGATAAAATTCACGTTAAAAAATTCCATATTCCATTAATTCAAAATTACAATGCCATTTTGTTAAATTGAAAGCAGCCATAGAAATGTCTAGAAAAAGTCGGCAAGAATATACGTATGTAAAGAGCTAAACATGTGAAATATATTCAAAGTAGTACCTAATACTATACCCTATATACATAGTTTGAAATTGACAAAAATGATAAATGTTTTTTCTACAAATTGTAATTAAAATCAAAGCATATTTGAATAAAAATAATTTTAGACTAATCATCATTTGACATGCATTTTAATTAGGTGCATGTCTACCCTCAAGGGTGGGTATTTTTGGATAATTTAGGTATAATATGGCTTGTGATAATTTAATAGCCCAAAAAATTCACAGAAAGCTAGTAATTATAAAAGTTCACGGATCTTTTTTAATTGACACAAACAAGTAAAATTTTCATGTGCTTTAGGACCCTTTAGGTTTTGAAAAATAATAACATACTTTATTATAAGGATAAATTATCTATATATATATATCTTTATTTTTTATAATTTCTGTTATTTCCTATTATTTAAAAATATTTATAAAATTCCTTTTTTTCCATTCAAACTCATTTTTCCATTCAAACTTATATACGTTTCTCTTTCTATTTTTACTCCTTATTTCACTCCCTCAACTTCTTCCTATTTTCACTCACTCTATCTCTTCCTATTTTTAATCTCTCAATTTTTATTTCCTTCATTTTTTATTTTTTAGATTTATTCTCTCTATTTTCAGTAATATCGCTCCATAATTTTTCAAAAAAAATCAAGTAAGTTTTCACTTCACAATTTTTTCCAAAGAATTACCGATCCTCCTTCATTCACCTTCACAAATATGCATAAGGAAAAATAAAAGAGATAATGTATCCATATTGCTTCTTGCAAAAAATTCATTTCGAGGAGATCCTCTTTTGCTGGTGAAACTACATTATGAAATGAAAAGAAGTAGTCTCTACCAAATGTATCAGTTTATCATGTATCAAGTGTTGCTATTTATCTTCTACGTTTATCCAAATTTAAAAGAATATGTATCCGTACACAATACCAATTATATTCGTGATACATTCGTGAGTGGAGAAATCGAGGAAGGACACATGCTCAAGCTTTAAATCTATTATTTTACAAATTTTCAAAATTCCTCATTTTCGCACATTAAATTAATGTATCAGCGCATCAGATTAATGTATCTCGTGCACCGGATTAGTGTGTCATGTATAAAATGTAATGTATCTTACTTAACTTAATGTATTAGCGCTTATTTTAGTTATGATACGTAAATTCAAATTTATACTAAATGTATCTGACACATAACAATTACCAAAAATAATGTATCAATCTCAAACAATTACTATAATGTATTTTTTAAAATTTTAAAGTGTAGTATTTCTCAAATAAAACAACAGACATAAATAATTATGTATCATCATACACTATTTTTGAGTTATGATACGTAAATTCAAATTTATATTAGATGTATCTGATACAAAGCAATTACCAAACAATAATGTATCGATCTCAAACTTAAAATCTTATAGACAACACTTACTTATTTAATGTATCTAGTAGAAATACAATATTTATCAATTCAAATTGAAAGAATATTCATGATCTCAAACAAAAGAAGGTACATAAATAATAATGTATCGTGCACTAATTTTTTAGTTATGATACGTAAATTTGAATTACACTAAATGTATATGATACATAACAATTATCAAATAATAATGTATTGATCTCAAACCTAAAATCTTATGGGCAACACTTTCTTATTTAGTGTACCTAGTAGAAATACAACACTTATTATCTTCATGATGCATCTTCTCGAAAACTTTGATAATGTTTAATCAAAATTGAAAGAATCTTCAATGAACTAGGAGAATAATTTTGAAATTCAAATTTTTCAACAATTTTGAATCAAAATGGAAAGGATCTTCAATGAATTGGAGAAGAATTTGGAATCTCAATCTTTTCGACTATCTTGAATCAAAATCGAAAAGATATTCGATGGACTTGAAGATTTAAAAAAAAATCGTTTGTCCAACAACAATTCCATACAATCCTTCATAACTCCTCCCGCTTTTTCAAAATTTTGACATTTTTTTTTTATGAAACAGAGAGAACGATGAACAAGAAGAAGAAATTTTATTTTTTTATTTTTTTGGTTTGTTACACTATAGGATTTTGAATTCCTGATAATAATTTTGAATGAAATAACGTAATTTTATGGGATCTTAATTTAATTTTCAGTTTTTTTTTCTCTTAATTAATGCAACAAATGGATACTATGAGACTTTAAATTTATTTTACAGGTTTTTTTTTTCCTTAATAAGTACAACAAATGGATACATAATGTATCAACAATGATGTATCCGGATCCTTAATTATTATCTGAAATATCTAAAAAATATGAAATTTATATAATTATAAAAATAATAGGGATAGAAGGTAATTAAAGTTTTACAGATATTTATGTAAGTTATACTTATAAGTTATAATGTCAAAAGATATGGAGGCTTTAAATTTAAATTTTATCCTTACTAAAAGTACAATTTGATCTATTTGTTTAGTTAAAAAAAAAAAAAAAAAACATGCCGACATATGAAAAGGTGTGTTAAGATATACACTCTACGTCCATCTTATTTATTAATACCTTCGATTAATTATAAAATAAATTTAATATCACAATTTGAATAAAATGATGACACACTTTAATATATAACCTTTATCTTCTAAGAGGAATTTTTTTCTTGTGCCTCATACAAACTAACACAATTTATATTATAATTGTTTGAGACACGAAAAAATAATTTCTCATTACACTAAATTCATTTTTCAATCCATTGTAATATAATATAGTTTCTAAGCTAATAAGAGATTCAATGATTTTAAATTTGTGTCACAAATTAAATGATATAAATAAATTAAAATGTGGATCTCATTTTGAAGTCAAATCAAAGTAGCTAGATCACAATTATTCGACTTCACTTAAATCATTTAACCACTACTTAAAAAATTGATTCACAATACATCCACAAATATTCTCTGTCCATTTCAGGTGATACCTTGTTTCATTTTGATTTTTATTGAATTAATCCTCATTCTGTAGAGTTTAAAACTATAATTAAAGTTTGGTTTGTAATTTAATTGAAAACTCATCTAATTAATATTTGTATAACTCTAACAAGCTACTAAATGACTCGTTACTATTCATTCCTCAAATCTCATTCCAAATCCATTGAAACAATGAGTATTGTAATAAAATATGCACTTCCTTTATTATTTTACAAGGGGAATGAAAAGTCGATTATAGAGAAGCAAAAGTGAACAAAGGAGTAGTAAAAAATGTTTTATTAGTTTTTCAAGTCGTGTATACAAACAAGCTATAAATGATGCATATCCTACATAGAGGTAACAAAACTAACTCAACTTGTCCGATTTGTCTAAGTTTGAATTGGTTATTGACTGATCCATTTATTAGCTTAACTTATTTCAGGACCCACATAAAAAAAAAAGTTGATATGTACCCAAATTTATCTATGAGAAGCTTTGTCAAATTTGATATATTATATTTAGGAGAAACTAAGCAAATAACCATAAAAGTAAAATAATTATAAACATATACCCCTTTATATTCATATTCCATTAAATAATTAAATAATATACTCAATTAATTTTTCTTAATTGATACTAATCAATATTATATAATGTATTAGTATCATTAAGATTGATAATTTCGCTTAATTGATACTCTATATATATATGATTTCTTATTAAGAAATTACTCATTAGTTAATGATACTATAAGTATAAGAGTATATAATGAGTAATATCATAACAAGAAACCTTAATGATACCATTAAAATATAAATATACTCTTATAGTATCGTTGACTAGTATGTAAATTTTGAACAAGAAACCTTAATGATACCACAACAATATACTTATACTCTTATAGTATCATTCGAATAATTTCTGAATAAGAAATCTTAATGATACTAGTACAATCAATCAATAAATAAATATATATATATATATATATATATATATATATATATATATATCACTTAAGCGAAATTATTAGCTTTAAATATACCTTACAATATATGATACTGATTTAGTATTAGTTAAGCGAAAATTATCAGCCTTAATGAATGGGCGGTATGAGCTGTATTTTTTTTAAAAAAAGAATTGATATTTCTTGAATTACTTTGGATTGGAATATGAACGTATAATTATTTTGAATTTTATGATTCATTTATGTAGCTTCCCTTATATTTAACCATGAAAAATTAAAAGTTACTAAGAATTAAACAACTAAATTATGACCCGTCTAAATTCAGACTAATCCGTCCTTTTAACCCCTAATTTTCCTGTATATATATGTCAATGAAATTGACACTGTACTATTACCTACTCCCTATTTTAATTCAACCAATATAACAACTGTCTTAATTCTTCCTTTTGCTGAATTAAGCCAATAAAGGTTCTCTTGGATGACTTTATTACATTCCTTGCCGTGTCAATTCAAGCTTACTCTATATTAATAATTAAAATATGACAAAATATGTTTGACCTTATGTAACAAAATATTATATCCATGCTATTATAAAAACCATCTTTTCTTTGCTTTTTTATCTCATAAACTTATTATACTTCTAAGTTCCAAAATTCTCTCTATCAAAGATATACAAAATTACTTTTTTTTTTAAAAAAAATTGTCTTTTCATATTTATAAATGGGGAGATATCCATGTTGTAAAGTTGATGAAGATTTAAAGAAGGGGCCATGGACAAGTGAAGAAGATGAAAAATTGATGGATTATATTACAAAAAATGGCCATACTAATTGGCAATTAATTCCTAAAAAAGCAGGTTTAAATAGATGTGGTAAAAGTTGTAGATTAAGGTGGACTAATTATTTAAGACCAGATATTAAAAGAGGAGAATTTTCTATTGAAGAAGAAGAAATCATCATTAACCTACATTCTCTTCTTGGAAACAAGTGAGTATATATTTCTCACTAATTTTTATTTATGTATTTTAATTCGTTGTAGCAAATAATCTTAGTTTTTAAGTTTGAAAATACTACTAATTAGGCTACTAGTAGTAGTCATATACTCCCCTTATTGTTCCATTTTATGCGGTATCATTTATTTACTAATGTTAGTTTAGAAGAAAAATATTTAAGATCAAAATTGTACCTTTTTTATTTTTTGAAATATATTTTAATTTTAAAATTTTCATTTCACGGTTATATTGATAAGTTTTTAAAGTCACAAAAATATCAAGATACATTAAAGATTACAAGTCTTCTTTTTTATTAAATTCTGTCTCAAATCAAACTGTGTCACGTGAATTGAAACACAGAATATATATTTTAAGTTGTCTCATAGTTCTTTAATAGTGTCAATTCATAAAAGTTAAACTCATGTATCAACTTTTCAATTGTAGGTGGTCAAAAATTGCAGCTCATCTTCCAGGAAGAACCGATAATGAAATCAAGAATTTCTACAACACTCATCTAAGGAAAAAACTACTAAGATTGGGAATTGACCCCAGGACTCATAAACCAATTTCTGACCTCAATCTCCTCATAAATCTTTCTCATCAATTTACTACTAAACATAATATTAATCATCATCATCTGATGAATAATCCTAATTTTCCCTTAGCATATGCTCTTAAATTACAAGCACAAGTCACAGAAATAGCCAAAATTCAACAACTAGTACAAAGCCTTTTTACACCTATAAATACAAATAATCCACTTTCTACCAAATTTCAAGAAAATTATTTTGCAACAAGTTCAAGCCATGTCATTACAAATAATGTTGCTACAAACACCCAATTCTTGAATTCTTTGCTAGTAAATTCATGTGGTACAATTCCAAATTTGGATAATTCTACTTCTTGTATTTCAAATTCATCAGAATTATCTAATTATCAAAGTGAATTAAACTCAAAGGTGGATAATAATTTTGAAGGACTAAGCAACAATTCATCAAAGACACATTTAGATTATAATAACTCACTTCCATCACTAATTACTCCTACTTCTCCAGATCAAGCTAATGATGCTCATGTTAATCAAGATTATGACCCTAATACATTCTCACAACTTAATCATGAGGGTATTGATGATTCCTTCTGGAATGACATTTTTCCATAATGTGTTTGTTTAGTTTATCTAAACTCTGTTGTATTTAGTTGCTCTAAAATCTTGGTGGATTTTTTATTTTTTATTTTTGTAATGTGTGAGGAGGCTTTATTTTAGTGAGTAAATATTGTTAAGGAGCATAATTTTATGAATATTGTGTAATTTCATTGTGTGCGTTGTATATATATTATCCCACTTTATTTGGAGCTGTTATTTGGTTTCTTTCATCTCATTTTTTGTTGGTATATTTTAAATAGTAAATAATATTGTTGAAATATTTACAAGATATATTCTATTTTATAGACAAAAGTTAAAATCAACTAACTTAATTTGCATCTTGAAGTAATTATTGGAAAGATTAGCCCCAATATAAAGGTGGACTCCACATGTCCAATTTTATTTTATTGTTTAGAAAAAAGAGATTTAGTCCTCAATTTTTTATTATAATTAAAACTATCTTTAGATTGAAGTTTTGTCAAAGGTTGAGTAAAACGAGACGTTTTTTCAAATGATGAAAGTAATATTAGATCAAAGTCAAATAGATTAAAAAAAATTACTCAATTTTCAAATAACACAGCAAAAAAATATTGTTGTTTAAATTAAAATAAGGAAAATATAGCAAATAGTCAAAGCAGCCTAACAATTGATGAAATTGAAATAAGAATAATGGAGATCATGACTCGACCGTGACACTCGACCTCGAGAACACATTTAGGACTCGACTCTAAACCCTGACTAAGTTGTAACTCTTGACTAGGACCTAATTCCAAACCCTAGCACCGACCTAGAACCAGACTCCTAACTCGAGAACCAATTCCAAACCCCAATCTCAAGTTATGGCAACGTTCAGGGTTAGGGCGAGTTTTGAGTCAGTGTCAGAGTTAAATCCAAGTTTAATATAAGGAGTCAAGTCCCGAACCTTGAGTTGGGTCGAGTATTGGGTCCAAGGTTAGGAGTCGAGTCCTAGGTCGAGATTTGAATTATTTTTCACGTCCCAAGTGATCAGGGTCGAGACTTGGATCTTGATCAAGAGTCAGCACCCGAGTTAGGGTAGAGATTTGGGTCTTGGGTTTGATATAGTCCTTGGTTGGTGTTAGGAGTTGTGAGTTTGGTGAAAGGCCATGAGTCAGATACCAGTTGTGGTTGAGTACCAGGGTTGGTTGAGGTCGAGTTTTGAGTTGGAATCAAGATGAGGAGTGGATTGTGATTGAGATTTAGGTCCCGAGTCAAGGTAGGGAATTGGGTCCTTAGTCGGGATCAGAGTTGCATGAGTTTTGGGTTGAGGTTAGGAGTTGGGTATAGGGTTGGGATTAAGGTCAGGTCCTAGTTTGATGTGACAGTTTCAAAATTCAAGTGTCGAGAGTTAATATCAGGTCGTGTTTGGGTCCCAAATTTGCTCGAGGTCAAGTCCCGAGTTATTTGTGGATGAGAGCTGAGTCCCGAGTTAAGGTAGGGAGTTAGGTCCTTAGTCGAGAACTCGAGATCACAGTCGGGTTTTGGGTCGAGGTTAGGAGTTGCGTAGAGGGTTGGCATCGTGGTAAGGTTGTAGTTTTATATGACAATGTTTAGAGTAATTTCAGGATCAATATCAAGTCTTGGTTGAGTCCCAGGTTTGGTTTAGGTCGATTCCTGAGTCAGAATCGGGATCGAAAGCAGGATGTGGTCGAGAGTAGGGTCCCAGTTCAAGGTAGGAAGGCAGGTTGGGTTTTGGGTCGAGGCTAGTAGTTGAGTATAAGGTCAGGATCGAGGTTAGTTCCTAGTTCGATGTGATAGTGCCAAGAGTCGAGTGTTGGGTTAGGGTCAGGAGTTGGGTCTTTGACTATAAGAGGTGGGTCCCAAGACGGCATAGGGAGTCATATCTCACGTTAGGAATTATGTTTTGAGAAGGGGTTGGTGTTTGATAATGAGTACTCTATGTCTGGTCATTGGTTGAGGCATGGTCAGTAAGACGGCATAGGGAGTCATATCTCACGTTAGGAATTATGTTTTGAGAAGGGGTTTGGTGTTTGATAATGAGTACTCTATGTCTGGTCATTGGTTGAGGCATGGTCAGTTATGGGGACACGCGTTACGGTTAGGCCAGGGTCTTGTTGAGGATCAAGATCTGAGTCAGAATGTAGGTTTGGGTCATGTCTCGGATCAGTGTTGGGGTGAGGTTCGTATCGAGACAGGGTTCAGATTTGATGTCTTAGTGTTTTGGTTAGATTATATCTAATTACATTTGGGACAACATATTCTTCTTATTAACCCAACATTAATTATTAAATAAGAAGTTCACTTATTATTCAGAAAAATATTTTCCTTCATACCAAACATATTACCCTAAATGTTTATCGAACTTCTCTCAAATTTAGATATAAATTCCCTAAGAAGGACCCAACATCACTTAATTGTCAACATATATTCAATAAGAAAAAATAATGAGTATTTATTGCTGCAAGTGGTATAGTATTATATGTTGCTTATAAGTTATAAATATATGAATATAGTCATGAATATAAATTAATTATAGATTTGAACTTTACATATTAATCTGAAATGTACATACAGCTTTAAATTAAAGCGCAATATGAGTGGCAAAATTTCACCCACAATTAGAGGAGTGGCAAAAGCGAGTCGAGGTGAATTTGAATCGATCAAAAAATGAGTTAAATAAAAATAGATAAGTTATCCAACTCAACTCATATTTTAAATGGGTAAAACGAGTTTACCGAATAGATAATATGGATAACCATATTACCCATGTTATATTAGAGATCGTGTTAAAAGCTTTTTTTTAAATAAAAAAAAAACTTAACTCCACCCCTACCAGCCCCCCCCCCTATCTCCCAAAAAATGTAAAAATAAAATAAAATAAAAAATAAAAAATATCAGCCAACCCCTACCAACCCTCCCCTACCCCCAACACCCCATCCCAAAAAAAATTAACAAAATTTTTTAAAAAATTCATTTTTTTTTTTGTTCTTTTACCACCCACCCCCTACAGCCCACAACACCAACTACCAGCCCAGGGGCGGATTTACGTTGATTGTAGGGTATTCATCCGAACCCCCTTCGTCGAAAAATTATGCTCTATATATATATGATTAAATTTTTTATTTAAGTGTATATATACACTATTGAACCCCCTAAAGACACATCAAATGCATAGCTCAGTGGTGTTGGGTGTTCACTATTTCGCCCTTGAGGGCGTAAGGTCGCGTGTTTGAATCTCGGCAGAGGCATTTACTACTTATCAGCTTATATTATTTTTATTTTATTTTAAAAACAATAATGCAATCAGAAAATTATGTTTAGTTCCAAGAAAATTAAAATGCCGATTGTTGGGGGTTCACTATTTCGCCCTTGCGGGCGCAAGGTCGCGTGTTCGAATCCCGGCAAGGCATTTACTACTTATCAGCTTATATTTATTTTTATTTTATTTTAAAACCAATAATGCAATCAGAAAATTATGTTTAGTTCCAAGAAAATTAAAATGTCGATTGAGAATTTAGAATTTATTAGTTTAATTTCTAATTATAAAGTCAAATATTAAAAAATCATGTTTAATTCGACCCGTTTATTTCTGGATATTATTTAATTAATTTTTTTTTTAACCCCCTCGATGAAAATCCTCCCTCCGCCACTACCCCCCCCCTCCCAAAAATAATTAATAAATTTTTTTATAAAAAAATATTAATTATTTTTTAAGAAAAATTACCACCCCTACCAGCCCCCCCTCCCCTCCCCACACACACCCATAAAAGAATCATTAAATTTTTTTTAAACACCCCCCCCCATACTTTTACCCCCTACCAAAGGCGGCTCAACGTAATTGGAAGCCTAAAGCAAAATTTTAATTCGCAGCCTAAAATATAAATAACTTTTATATACGTTTTTATTCAAAATTTATTTTTCTTACACTATTCAGATGAAAACTATCGGTGTATATTATTATTATTTTTAGTTATTAATTTTAGGTAAGATTTTATCAACTCAACATTAAAAAAAGGTCATTTCAGTGAGACAAGTATTCTATATATTGTTAACATAATGTTATAAGAAATAAGTTGACAAATATTAAATAAATATAAAAATTAGAATCATAGAATTCGACTCAAGAAGTTGATGACTTGATATACCTTATTTTAATATGTTTATAGTAATGCTTGAAACTAAAATTTAAAAAAAAAAAAAAGAATTTGTAATTCACTTTTTTCAACACTTTTCACTATTAATTCTTAGATTTTACAAAATACAAAAGAGGTTAAAGAGGATAAAATAATATATTTTTAAAAAATTATACTTTTTATCATAAATAACCAAATTTTTTAACACATAATTTATCCTTGACAAAAATTTGAGGCCCCCGAAATTTGGAGACCTAAGGCAAAGGACTTATTTTCAATACCATAGAGCCGGCCGTGCCCCTACCAGCCCCCCATCCCACCCACCCCACCCATCCCTACCACCCCTATCCCAAATTAAATGTAAAAAAAAGTTTCATGTTTTTTTATAGATTTTTTTTATAAAAAAAAACTTTTTACTACTCAACACTTTATCACTTTTTTTTTTCTTTTACCATTTTATCCATTTAACTATCCATTTTTACCCATTTTCAAATGAGTTGGATACCCATTCATTTAGTATAGATAATATGAATGAATATCCATATTATTTATCCATTTTGCCACCCCTACCCACAACCATCTTAAATGTTCACCAGGAGCAGAGCTAGCGCGGACCATGCGGTTCAATTCGGTCGAACTTATAGCTTTCAGTTCAAATTTAACATTTTTCTCAAAATATATTCGTTAATATGAAAAACTTACTTAATTTAAAACCCAAACAATTTAAAGAACTAGAATGATATTTTAACATTTTTCTCAATACGTTATGATATTTTTTCTTAGTTTTATATTATATCAGACATATCAAGTATATAAATTTCCTATTTAAACTATAATCAATTATTTATCGAAACACACCTCAAACGATTATTCACTTTTACTATATTAGGTGAGAAAACAGAGTCAAACAAGCAATTGAGGTAAGAAAGAAGAATAGTTTCCGACATATCCTACCTTCCTCCCTACCCTTGTATAGAATAAAGATTAATTATGCATTTCTATATTAAATTATAAATTAATCCCACCAATTAATATTGACTTGAGCTCATTTTCTGTTTTTGTACAATGCCAATCAAAACAGAACTGATTAATTATATCCAGCTTCAATTACATTTACCAATTAATCTAAATCGAATATTTGAAAACAAAAACCACTAAATTGCCCCTTAAGATATAATTTAATTTAATCTGAACCAACCTGCTCATTTGTAAACACAATTAGTATGCTTATATTTTTGCGTACTCCTAAATGAAAATTCTGAGTCTGTCATTATTTGAAGAAATATATTTAATAAAATGAAAATCCGCAAAAAATATAATTAAATGTGTTCGAATGTGTTTGTCATGAGGCGGCTTAATAATTTACGTGGAGTGCATGGATGCATGCATTTAGGAAATATGATTATTGTTGCTATGAGGGAACTATCTGAGATTTACCAAACAAGATTTTATAAGTCAAAGTTCAAAATATTATAATTATATTCAAATCATATAATCAACAATATAATTAATAAATTTATTGACTGATCATAATTCATATTGTGAATTGTGGCAAACATCATGCATGACTTCTATTCGTTGATCTTTTAATTTCAATGAGAATTTGAGTCAAAATTGTTAAGTTAATTTGTGGATAAAAATAAATAAATAAAATATTGAGAAATATTTTAATAATTTACATCAAAATTTGATATTGAACATGTGTGGTAAAAATTTCACAGGATACTTATCATGTTTATTCGGACACCACCAATTTAACTTGTAATTTAATTATATTTTTTTTACACATTTATCCACTTTAAAATTACTTTGAACATGTGATGTCTAAATTTAAATTTTGATAAATCGAACTTCAAAGAAAAAAATAAAAGAAAGAGGAAAGAGTTAATTAGGGGAGAAATTAATTGTTGTTGCTATACTTGGAATGACCATGACAATATATGGACCCAATTGAATTAATTGGTGTATCGATTACTACTGATTGAAAAAAAAATATGATTACAATGAAATTTCAAGACTAACATCTAGTTAAATATGTCTAACTTCGTCATGTACACGAGCTGTGATGTAGTGATATAATTGTCTTATCGTATTATTAATCAAAAAAATTCAGATTTGAATTTATGGGTACAAAGAAAATTATGTAGGAAGTACATCACCCTCAAATAAGCTTTACACACTATATAAAATATGAGTTGTAACGGTAATTAATTAATAATTATCGCTAAATATGTATTTTTAGCGGCAATTAGCACTCTCTGTGACTGTGTCACTAAAGGCTTTATTGATAATGAATATAATGATACTTAACTAATGCCGATAAAGACTTTAACAATCTTTATTAATGTATCTATATATTGTCCCTAAAAGTTATTTTATTGTAATAAAAATATACGGTCCAAAATTAATTGATCTTCACAAATATCAAATATCAAATGAGAAATAAAAAAATAAAATGAATCTAACCTCATGAAAACTAGATCTTCTTGTATCCCTCACATTTACGACATCTTTTACAAATATCATTTTTATTATTATAATTATTATTGTTAGACATTTATAAATCTAATTTCACAATTCGATGCAAACATCAATATGGTTGGTAGGCCAAATTTTCGTCATTTGCCTTTTTAATTCACAGTTCTGTACACTCTTTAATTAATAATTCCAACTCCCATCTGTTAATATTAACTTATCATTTTTTCCCCTTAATTTCTCATGAAAACTAGGCTTATTAATTACACAACATATACATACTTCCCTGCCTTATGTATTAGTTATCACATTTTCTTATCACCCATCTTTTAAGAAAATATAAATATTGAGAAATATTTTTACTAATTTAGTATTTTTTTTTAAATGATTAATTTTAAAGACAAATTAATTAATTCAGTTTTGATTGTGTAATCTTGGGATGAAGGAATATATATTACTATATAAAGCCTACAATCTATGCACCACTTACCATCATTTCTCATCTATAGTTTCAGGGTAGCGCGTTTAATCATAAATTTTAGATTAATTTTTTTAAAAAATTATCCTTAAATAATTGTTTGAACATGAAATTTAATCAGATTTTATAAAGTTGTTGAAACCAGATGTTGGATTTTTGGGACTTTTTCTCATAAATCTTTAAGCATTATAATCAAGTAAAATACATATTCAAACACAATTTCTTTCAAATTCTAAAAAATTACAACTTCAAAAACTCTCTTCTATTTTTAAGTTTTCAACATCAAAATTCATGACCAAATCGAAGATTTGTTAATTACTTTATTTATTGTACCTGAGATATCAATGGGAAATAATGAACTGTTAGCTAAAGGACACAAAATACTCTAGTAATTAATTGAACTATTAAAATTGGATTAATTAATCAATTAGGATTTATTTTGAAAGAATAAGTAATGTATCTTCCTAATTAATTGCTTTAAATGCACGTTAAAAGGGAGCTTTTAACAACTCCCATAAAGATGATCAATGAGCTGACAGATTTAACTAAAGTTAGTTGCAGCTTCCAACAAGTTGTACTTTTTTTAATTATTTGTTCAATTATAATTAAATATAAATAATTTTATCATTTCATTTTTATTAATTATGAAAATGGATGAATTAAATATTTAAATTCTCATTTTTTATTTTATTTTTCAAAAGATTTAAGTTTTTTTTTATAAAGTTTACTTTTTTCAAAGTAATCAATTAAGGTTTATAATTGGTAAAAAAATTATATTTTCTTGATTTGTTAAAATTTACAAGTAAAACGGTACAAATAAAAAAGAAAAAGTGAACAAGTAATTAGAGACAAATAAAATTATCTTTTGATTTTAAAATAAGTGTCACTAATTCATTAGAAAAATTACTCCCTGTATTTTATTTTATGCGACATCGTCTAACTTGATATATTCTTTTAAAATGATTTTTAGAAATTTATTGTATAAATAATTTCTTAAATATTTATGTGAATATAAATTATTTTATTGAAGATAAAGAAAAAAAATATTAAATTATTTTTAACTATAGTACGTATCGGGGGGATGGACTAAAAAAAATGTATTACACGACATAAAATGGGACGAAACTAAGGGAGTAATATGATTTTTTAAACTACTCCCTCAAATTTGATCTTTCTTAACCGTGTTCAATTAAGACATTTATTTTATTAATAATTAGAAATAGTTTTGTAAGCTACATATTATATTTATTAATAAATTTTTTAATGAATGTAGTTTTGTTTAAAGTGACACTTATTCTAATTTCCCTCTCCGACCAATTTCGGATCATGACTAAATCAAGAAAATAGAATTCCAAAATAAATATTAGACAAAAACTTATAAAATATTTTACAAAGTTTCTTCCTATTTTTGGGACTATCTCCAATTTTATTTTATTTTTGTCTCAAAAATTAACAAACATAACCAACCAACATCTCCAAACAAGACAAAATATTCACCAATAATATATTTAGCACACAATAAGATCAACAAGACCCCAATTTCCCTCTCCTACATATTTATTATGTATATTGTGCTTTCATGCCTTATTTTATTTTATTTAATTGTACTTTGCTACATTATGTCTTGGATAGAACTTTTAATTTCTAGATAAATTAGTTATAGTAGTATAACAATCATTAATTTATGAAGCGGATATCATTTTATTTGTTTATTATTTTAAAAATATATTTTTTATTTTAACTTGTCACGGAAACATATCAAGAAAAAATAAGTTTTCCCTCATGTTTTATTATTAATTACTTATTTTGTAAATTATTTTCAAAATGTAATGCGAAACATTAATTAATTTGTAAATGAATCTGTCAAGTTTAAATATGACAAATAAAAATAAACGGAAAAAAATTATAATATCATGGAGGATAACCTAAATTTTACGAACAAATACCCTAAATGAATAGGAAAAAGTTGCTGTATTTCCTCTAGGCCGACAGCCTTAAATTATTCATACACAAAAATGAAAAGGTCAAAGTCACAATTTTTAATTATCTAAATATATTTGTAAAATATGAAAATATAATTAATTTGGTTTAATTTAATTAATGTTACTAGCTACTCCACTGAACGTTATTGTAATTTTAATAATATTGCTTACTGAAATGTCAAAGATAGTAAATAAACATAGGTCAATTTCTTTTAATTTGTAAGGGGAAAGTTTTATCTCTCTTGTAATTAAATTAATAGTTAGGTAGTAAATTCCAACCAAAAACTTTGGATTCTTATGGTAATTTTTTAGATGCTATATTCCATGGCATAAAAATTTTCACACTTTGACGTATTTTTTATTTTACGCTTTTATTATACGGTTAGAATTGTATTAATTAATCAAATAAAAAAATGAGGGGATAAAATGTCACTTTTTTTCCTAACATCCCATTGACTAACACCAAATATGATGCTAATTGTTTTATATTTTAATTTTCAAACCATTGATAATTTAACCCGTTGTTACCTTGCAATTCAATTTCTTTTTACTTGTTCGCTAAGAATGCGTGAGTCACTATTATATATTTTTTCCGTTTTAATTTAAGTTATGTGATATTATTGAAATTTAGAAAGTTAATTTAGATTATTTTTTATCGAAATTTTATAAATTATTAATTATTATGATTTATAATTATTTTATACAATTTTCAAATATATAAATTTAATTTCAAATAATTGAAGATTTCTATATCTGAATTTACAATAAATATTTGAAAGTTTGAATCTGAAGATTTCAATTGTCACTTAAAATTGAGAAAAAAATTGTAATCTACATAGGAAATTAATGTCTTTAAAGGCCCCACCTCTTCCATCAGCACAACACAGGGCTGAGAAAATATTTTCACTACCCTTTCTTATGCATTAGATTGTCAATTAATTTTATTAAATGATTTACAAGTTAATATACATATATATTTATTTAATTTTTTAATATAAATATAAGATTTACAAAAAACAAGTAGTAAGTTCGTTTGAATCCTCAAACTTCCACCGAATTTCGCTTCTACTTCCATGTACATATCTGCAGTGGCGTAGGCAAATGTATGTCAGGGTGTCCAATTAGACATCCTTCGTCCGAAAAAAGTACGGCATATACAAGTAAAATGATAGACGAAGGATCAAATAACATATTTTGGACATCCTTGACCTATAGGTTGTTCTAGCCTAGTGGTTTAATGTCTTGAATGTGGGTTTAAACATCTTTAATGAGCCAGTGCCTCACGTGTTTAAATCTCACTTGCAATAATTTTTTCCCCTATTTAAAAAGAGCTTCAGTTATTTAATTTTTGGACCCTTTCGTAAAATTTCTAGGTCCATCACTGCATATCTGGCTTTTATTTTTTTGTTCAAGTATATGAAAATTCTTTTGGATAATGTGTAGTGCCATGGTGGTGAAGGTTGAATCCTAGATTACCTCTATTTGTTCTGATTACCGATATTATGTTATATTGTGTAACCATTTAATCCATAAATTTAAGATACTAATAATAATTTATTTTTATTTATTTAATCATTATCGTCAACATAGATAAACCTAGCTAAATAAATATTCAGATATGTACTTGTGTCGAAAGAGCTATGTTCTTTTGAAATCAAGTCATACTTAAAAAGAAAAATATAGATTAGAATGGGAGAAAAAAAGATGAAAATCAGTATAAGAGACAAAAAAATAGTAAGTGTATAATTAAGAGATCAAGTTTGATAACGTTTTAGATATTTAAAAAAGTAAAATTGATAAATACATAATTAGAGAATTATTTTAGATTTTCTTTAATAGCTCAACGACTATTTATGGCATCTCCCTATATAGTTAAAATCAAGGATTAATCATTACAGAGAATTCATATAGCCGATTCAAATCAAACTGATTAGTATAGACTATAGTTGTTATTAATTGTTGATATATAGATGACACTTACTCAACCATGATGTAATACTAATAAATTTTCATCTGATATTATAGAGTTTTATTCTATTTTGTATATTTTCCGGTTAAATACTGAATTATGATTGATGAAAAATGGATTATTTAACAGCCACATTTTAGGATATAATTTAATTATACTTATAACTGCTTAAGAGACCAAAAATATTTGAAAGAAAATAGTCAGAGCTAAATTGAGGTAAGATATACAAAGTGACAAAATTGATGACAATTTTAATGATGGTTTTGAAAGGATTAAAATATTTAACTAGCAGAATCAAAGAATTAAAAGTAGCCTATAGACCTAATCATTGACAATATAATGTATAGTTCAAACAAATACAACTCTAATCATTTGAGAATTATAGTATTAATTATCCTTGAAATAGTGTATAGTTTTTGGATTAATTTCAACAATTTCATGTATTCAATAAATTGTTCAACTCGTATTTTACCTGCTTCCAATTTATTGAACAGAAAAAAAATGGACTCTATGAATTTATTCAACTAGTTGCATGACTTGCACCAGATATCATTTAAATCATTTAATCGTATGATTTGTCATTTAAATGAACTGAGATTTATTTATTTCTACTTTGTAGCAATCGGATTTATATCTAACAATTGAAGCATAAATTCCTTAACTACGTGGAATACAACTTATGAAATATTATAATACGAAAATATATATTTATTCCCCACAAAAAAAGTTATTTACGTTGAGGAATTAAAAAAAAATAAAAAATATTTAAAATGACTACAAGATAGTCATAGACGCTATAAGGCCACACATAATGCCTGAAAATATTTGTAATTTTACCTTGTTAGTGAACATTTGATTTCTTATATTGTAATTTTCTTTAACCCCGATATTTTTTAAAAGAAAATAAATAAAAGTATTGGCCGTGTAGTAATTTTTTGTTCTTTACTAGTACGATTTAACTATTATTATCTTTCAAAATAATTTAAATTTCTACGTTGTTCATTTTTTATATTGCAAGTGTATAAAAATAAAGGTTTAAGTTGAAGGCTAGTTAATTATAAGCGTCATCTCACTTATTCTTTTGAGTTATTAGCAACTATTAGTCGTATAGTATTATTTGTGGGTTTTTTATACTTTGACTATCGTTTTATTCTATTATGACTAATATTTAAGATGATTTGTCAGGTTATCAATAGTATATTTTCCATGAAATCCTTACTTCTATTTTGGACCTCTTTTTTTTTTTTTTTTGAGTTGGGATCTATCGAAAATAACTTCTTTATCAAGTAGAAATAATGTTTGCATACACTTTATCCTTCTTTAATCCTACTCTGTGGAATTACATTAAATATGTCTGTTTTGCGAGGAAACTTCAAAGTAAAAGTAACATCAAATTATAAGTTAAATATTTAGATTTTATCGTTGAACTTATTTTACTTTTGAAATTATTGGTTAAAATTTGAGTATCAACAATTAATTAGCCATTAAAAAAATATTATGCTGGGTTGAATCTGTTAATTATATGTTAAATCCACTCCTGCTAATAAGTTGGAGTGGAGTAAAACATAATCAACCAAAAAGAACTAAAATCCAAAACAAATAATCTTGGTGGCTTACCAACATTTTTATTTTTATTTTAAGAAATGTTGACAAAAAATCTTGTGAAATTGACACAAGCAATATATTACCTAATTCTTAATTTAATTCAATTTGCTTGATAAGCTAAACAAGGTTTACTAGGCCACTTCTCTCTATATATAATTTAATATTAAGAAAATAGTTGACTTCATGCTATACCAAATCTCACTTCCATGCAATTATATAAACCATCACATTTCTCCATTTTTTTCCTCAAAAATTATAACTTTCCAATTTTCTTAGTGCTTTTTTTTATTATTATTTTAGAAAAAATGGGGAGATATCCATGTTGTAAAGTTGATGAAGATTTAAAGAAAGGGCCATGGACAAGTGAAGAAGATGAAAAATTGTTGGATTATATTACAAAAAATGGACATGGAAATTGGCAATTAATTCCAAAAAAATCAGGTTTAAATAGGTGTGGCAAAAGTTGTAGATTAAGGTGGACTAATTATTTAAGGCCTGATATTAAAAGAGGAGCTTTTTCAGAAGAAGAAGAAGAAATTATCATCAACCTTCACTCTCTTCTTGGAAACAAGTAGGATCACTCAATATTTTCTCTTGATATAGTTTTATTTTTTAATTTTGATTCATGACACGATTTAACTTTTGTACACTGACTAACAGTAAAAAAGCATAAGAATTCTTTTACAAAATTTTTGCCTTAAAAAAAGAGTTTTAACTTTATACAAAAGGATATTTCTCGATCACCTTGAAATATGGTAGGATTTTAAATTTTTGAAACTGGGATATGTTATCTGCTAAGTTGTTATAACATGCAAAAATGACTTGATGGTGTAAAAAGTTTTTATATGTACCAATGATGTATGTTACATGTTACTTAAACTCAGCAAAAGAATAATTTTTTTGTGTGTTATATAAATATCTATCGAAATAATAGTAAAAACATATATATTTTTATATTAGTGTATACATATTTAATACATAGTGAGTACATATGTATATTTGTCTAGTGGAGGTGTTGAAAGGTGCCCAAAAAAAAAACTACTTCATAAAAGATGGGAAGTACTTGAAGATAGGGTTTGGTTAAATAATACTACTACTATATGACATGTTGATATACATTGATAATATTTTTTAAAGAAATTACACTATCATATACGAGTTAAAATCTTTACATTTTATTATAGATATAGATTTTTCATTTAACATTATTATATTATATTTTATAGGTGGTCAAAAATTGCATCTCATCTTCCAGGAAGAACTGATAATGAAATCAAGAATTTATGGAATTCGCATCTGAAGAAAAAACTTCTCAAATCAGGAATTGATCCAGTCACACATCAACCAATAACTGATCCAAATTTTCTTCTTAACCTTTCTAATTTGATGAACCCTTTTGAATCTGCTCTTAGACTACAAGCTGAATTGACAGAAATAGCCAAAATTCATATTATTCAAAATATAATTCAGGTCCTAAATACCCCTCCTCCTACATTAATTCCATCTTTACAAGAAAATAATTACCCCATGCAACAATGTTACAATAATAATATTATTGCTCCATATGACCAAATTATTACTAATGAACCTTCTCCAATTTCAAATAATTTATCGGACAATAATATGGTCGTAAATTCGAGTATTTTGGAGAATAATATGATTAATAATGTTGATAATAATTCAGAATATTCATCACTTCCTTCACTAGTTCCAGTTACACCTGAGAATTCAGTACCATTTGATCAGCAGATAATTGATATGATTAATCCAAGTTTTTATGATGATTTTTATGCATTGGACAAAATTCTGGATGATGAAGCAAATATTATTTGAAGATTTTATTTTTTGAATTAAATTGTAATTGTGTTGTTTGTCGATATATATATAGGACATGTGATGCAGCTTCAATTTTATGTTAAATTTTTGTGTACTTTTTTTTTTTTTTTTGAATGTAGCCCTTCTTTTACCTTTGTTTACATATTAAATGCCCGAAGACATAAACGCATTGACTTCATATAGGTATGAGTTAAAAAATGGATCGACATGTCTATTTATTGAAATTTCAATTTGAATTTAAGGATACTTTAAACATATTGTAACATTGAGTTTTTGGACAAAAACAACCTTCAACTATACCCCAAATTTAAACTACATCCTTAAAGTATCATTTTTAGCAGAAAACAATCTTTCATCTATACCCCATATTTAAACTACATCCAAAATCATGTACGTTCACACCTTTCAATCATTTTTAGTTTTCATAAGCAACGAGTGTCTAAGATTTTTTTATATTTTTCAAAAACTTCTTGTAGAAAGTAATGAAACTATGCATAATAACATTTGTTGATAATCACGTTACTGCTCATGTTTTCGTAAGATCCCTTAATTTTTTTGACAATATCTAACAAAATGATGAAAGTTGTTAACTTACAAATACTTAAAGAATGTTTTCTGATAAAAATGATACTTTAATAATATAGTTTAAGTTTGGGGTATAGCGAAAGGCTAAAAATGATACTTTAAGAATGTATTTTAAGGATGATTTGACCAAAAACTCTCGTAACATTTGTTTAGCTATAACTCATGAATTGACCTGTGGGAATATTTGGGAGGTTAAATCCAGAAACAAGGCCCAAAAATCAAGTATTAGATGGTCCAGTTTCAATTTTTTTGGATCAGGACTGGTGAAAGCCCGTTCAATCAAAGTTTTTTTCGATTTTTGTCGCTGCTACTTGATTAATGAAAATTGAAGCATTAAAGTATCACTTAATTTCACAAGACAAAGCTTAAAAGATCAATCGTCCAACAAATATAGTATCTTGTTTAGAAACTGATGAAACTCTCATAAGATTAAATTAGTATGTAACTTTTAATTCAATTCCTAGCAAATCCTGACTCTCTACTTCACTTAAATATTCTGAAAATAAACTTGATCTAACGATATAAAATACCATATGACAGATTAGCCAATGAAGTCGAAACAAGATACTCATATCCAACAGAAACACAATTTTGTTCGTTTTCACTCTTCACATCTAAAACACAAGTTTTTACATGGTGCAAGATCATGAAACTGCAGAGACGCACGCTATGCATGAGGAGATGTGACGATGCACTAGAACGAGAGAAGAAACTGACACAGCAGACATCTCATACTTATACCTGATTAGTTGTCAGCACTCAGGTTGCTGCCAATTTGATCCATGCAACTCATGTGAGCTGCAATGCTATTATCCTTGTGTGGTGACGTCGAGCAACCAAGGTTTACCAATCCAAACCTGGGGCAGTTATGTAACTGATCATGAAAATACAATGATAAATGAAAAGGATGTATACAATCCTACATCAAACTGCAAGCATCTATGTTAGTATATCAAACAAAGAACGGAACACAGAATAGTAAGATCAAAGAACTACCATGAGTTTCTCATCCCAAATCACACATATCACGTCTACGATTAACACTTCAAATAAAACAAGTCAGCAGGAGAATACATGCAATTTTAAGAAACAAGGCAAGGCTTTCAGTCTAATAACCAAAACAAGGCTCTTACGTGAAAGGAAAAATATCAATACAAGTAAGATGTAAGATAGCGATGATCCGGAAAGGTCCCCGTATAACCGATATCTTCACAGAACATTCACTATTTGTAAGTGGTAACTCTTGTCTAAAACACTAACTTGATACATAATATAGCAACCACAATTGCTATGACTCAACCCCAAGTTAGTTGGGGTCAAATGTATGAATCCATTTAGACATGTCTCAATCCAATATTTAAAAGTTTAAGTTCTCTTACACCTGAAGTTGTCTACATTCATTACTAGCTTGTACATCTCTAGAGACCAAAAGATTCATTCCAAACATTCTTTTAGAACGAATTACAATAAGAGCAACTCATTATGAACATTCTTCATCTCACATCAAGTGTCTGCTTCAACCACAAGGAAAACGCTCCACAAGATAATAACACCTCACACTATGGCAAAAGCATCGCCACAAGTTTAACAATCATTATTTTCTCGATATGTATGTGCACAACTACAGATACTTTTGAATAAGAGCTAAATCTATGCAGGATGCAGGAAACTTGCGAAAGATGCAACACAAATGCCAGAATGATTCAAAAACTGTCACTCTGGAATATTATACATAATTTTGTTTCTTAAGTCTCACTAGCAATCTAGATTACCTTCTCAATGGAAGAGAGCAGCTCCTACTTAAGAGAGTCTAAATCCTTTCTTCTAATAGCCTGAAAGTGGGACCAACCCTAGTACTTCCTCCATTCCATTTCTCCAAGTCTTAACTTGGATGTAAAGAAGGGAAGCTCGATGGCATTGGACTGCACAAAAGAACATTTCTAAATTTGGACCTAAGATAATGTGCAAGAATGACTAAACCTTCATCCAACTACGCAATTAGTATCACCTAGTATGAACCCTTTTTTTTTTTCCATTATGCCCTACTCTTTGTTAATTCTATATGGATTTCAAGAGATTGTTTATCTTTTGGAACATCTCCTTCCATGTAATTTTAGTTGCATCTCAACCACTTTTTAACACCTACAATCACCATGGTTTTACACCTATAGACCGGTGCCTAGGGAGGCCAATGTAGGTCATGAACAAACCGCCTCAAAAGACGATCTCTCCATTTTATCTTCTATATGTGTTACTTGCACTTATTGCTAAATGTAATCATTTCTGATTGTGTTTACTGCACAAATAATTGTAACATCCACGTTTCTATGGCACTCGCCTTGTAGATATGTTGGAGATTAGAAGCTCAATATTCACTATCATATAACCTAGCCAGTCTTACAACCATGCAGCACAAGAATGAACTCAACGCAAAACTAATAACCTAATACTAATCAATCTTCAAGAAACGTGCCAACTAACACAATTTATCGTGTCCATGCCAAAGGGTTTCCTGAATACAAACATGTCGGCAGCAAATTCTTAGGGGGAAGCCAATACTAACAGTTTCTTCCGATGTGTCCCAGTCATATTGCTTAAATAGCAAAAGTGCACGAACAACTCTAAAGCAGCAACAGAATTGAGCATTTACTCTCAAGAGTCAAAAGAGAAAACTACACTAAAAATACAGAGATACTACATTAGTGCATGCCGAGCCTTACCTACTGGCGAATCTAGCTCTAAGATTTAATGATATACCCACATTATGTGAAAATAAAACATGCAACAAGGGTTTAACTTGTGGCTCATGATGAACTAAATTTGCATCTGACAAGATTAAAAAACATAAAATACAATCAGCTGATTTTCCCAACATTAATAAAATACCTTATCAAAGAAAAGATACTGATATTCATCAAAAATTAGTCTTAAGCTACCAAATAAAGGTTTAAACTGTGGTGAACATAAAAATTGTAGTTCAGAAAAGGAATATTCATCTACAAACACTTCCATAATAACTCCTTCGCGAGAGACAATCAAGAATATGTCATGCAGATGCCATAGAAATAAATCTCTCAGGAATCTAATCCCTCTTGCATGAATACATTACATAAGCAGTAAGTGACATCATTCAAAATGCAAAATTCATGTGCAATAAGACAACCCTGTAAAGCAGCATGATGGGGAAAATATTTTAAAGAACAGTCATTGAGAGAAACAGCAATATTCATTTATCAAAGTTGTCAAAGGCACAAATTAAGATATTTTCAGCCAGGAATTACAATTGCCTTGAAGGAAAAACTTGGTTTTCCTGATAAAGAGTATCTGAAAAGGTACCTATCTCACTGCAAAGATAGAATGTACAAGTTGAACAAAGATTACCATCTAATGTTTTCAGACGACATGATCACAGCAAAGAACCTACTTATTAACTGATGTACCAACTCCCTACCTAAAATAAGTCCCTGCAGCTTGCTTGAACTTCAGCAAATTTTGCAGAGCAACCTGTTGCTTCCCACAACCAAATACCAGATTGAGTTCCGCACTTAACATTTCACACCTGAATAGGGTTCTCATTTTCTTCTATCTTAAGCGGTGAAACAGGCAATGTTGCTTCATCCTCGCCACACCCGCTATTCCCAACCAAAACCCTAACTTCCTTTTCACAGTGAACATTCTTTAAACTCCCCAAGCTCTTATCATTCTGATTCAAAACATCCCAGAAAAAGTCTGTTAAAACTCTCTCATAATTCGGCATCTTTGCGTACCCAGGGAAATAGTTAATGTCAATGATCAGATACCTATTTCCAACTCTATTATCCCTAATCACATCAAAATTAAAAAGATGCAATTTTGTCACCCGTCTAAGTCCCCTAGCTATATCAGTAAGAAAACTCAAAGGGGGGAATTCAGCATTTTCCAAATTCATCAACTTATAGTATTTATCATCATTCTTTTCAAAATTATTCAAATTCGAAACCTGAGAAAATGGCAAGTAACTCTCTACTCTCCCTAAACCATCCTCCTTTACATCTGGTAAAGACTTCCTTTTGACACACTTCACATAATCACCAACCACAAACACCTTAAAAATCACTGCCCCGTGATTCACAAACTCCTGTAACACAATAGGTGGTTTCAATTTTCTCAAACCATCCTTGTTAAAAACAAGCAACATTTTGTGCGACTTTGCACTTCCATCAGCCACCAACGGCTTCGCAATCACCGGGAATTCCAAACCTTCATTTTCAAGGTTTATAGCCGACACCATTTTTGCATCATAGATTACAGTTTGCTTCGGAATCCCAAACGAAGCATTTTCACAGTCGATTTCAACCTCCCCCACCGCCTGAAGCATCGAAATCCTGTTATGCAACCTCTCAATCGCTTCGGGGGAATCAATAATAAGCGCCTGAGGAAATTCAGATCCGTACTCTTTCAGCTGACGCTTCCAATCATCACCGTCCATTTTATGTAGCACACAATCAAACGGTCCTTGATCAATCAAGGGCTTGTCCGTATCGATCTTTATGAGATCAATTCCTCGTTCCTTAGCAAGGTTCACAAGGGAAACTTGAATGAAACTCGCTTGTTTCTTCGGAGCTAACGCGTATCCAATACTGTATCTCCTCATCGGCTCCGCCATTTTCATACACAAGTAACCCGACCCGGCGATAAAAACGAAGCAATTCAGATAAAGTTTTCAACACAATTGAATTAAGGAACAAAGGAACCACATTTTTTGTGAATTTGGTATTGAATTTGGGGAAAAGGGTTAGGGTTTTGGTGAATTTGGAGGAATTTGATTCTAAAAACTTTAATACTCTGTGTGTTTATCAGTAAAGGCAAGAAGAAGGAAGTGAAATTGAGAGATTGGGGATATATATATATATTAAAAAAAAGAAAAAAAAAGTGGGTGAGGGGGATTTAGGGTTTGATAATATGACAGGCGTTGATATTGAGGTAAACACGTGGCGAATTTTAGAAGAACATGTTTATTTCGCCGCATCAGAGCGGTGAACCGGTGACGGTGACAAAGGACAACTGTAATGGTGTCAAAATAATGACGTCAATATTAAATTAACCATTTTTAATTTCGGTGCTTTGTTTTTGTCCTATATAAAGAAAATAGAAAATTAAGCCACTTTTGTTTATTGGTAAAGTCGGATTAAAATAATTATCTATAATAATGTTAAAGGAAATGGGTTTTGATACAGCTATTTTTAATAAATATAAACTTATTTTTGGTATATAAATGCAGAAAATTTTCTCTTGGTTTAGATTTGTTCTTTTAACTTCGACTTAATTCATCATATTAATTAAGAATATTTTTTTTAATTTAGTTTGCGTTATTTACTTTAATTTCGAGTGCTTTAATTTATTTAAAAAGTTTCACTTTAAAGTAAAGTATTTTCATTGAAGATAATTTCATTTTATAAATAATGAGTAAGATTGTATTACTCTCTTCGTCCACGAATGACTAGACACATTTATTATGATGGTTATTGTATAAATTTGAAATATGTATTTAAACATAGAATTTACAAATTAAAAGATTCATAAAATTTGTAATTTAAATATTTTATAAATTGATTAAAATGTTAGAAAATCATGGTAAAACACTAATTTGACTTTCGAATAATTTGCTAAAACATTACAAATAGACGTGTTTTAATCAATTTGTCTTCCTCAATACAATGTCATTCTTAATTATTTACTAAACATGACTCAATTATCCTTAATCATTTGCATTAGTTAGACAAATATTCTGATTTTCTATATATCTAATCAGAGTTAGATTCTTTTAGGATAGAGAAAAATGGAATATGATAAAATATTGCTCAACTGGTTATCACTACTACAGAGAATATTCTATTGATTGTGACTTATTTGGACTGTTAGCTATTTGTGTACACTTGCATGGTTCGAAATATAACAAAAAGAGAGAAACAAATTAACAATAAGGGTCGTTATGGATTGATGGATGAAATTATTTTATTTTTAATTAGCGATTTTCGATTCAAGCTTTAAAAAATAAAAAACTTTTTAGAGAAAAGTGACCGACCACAAAAATTAATTTTTGTGCAAATTTAAATTAGTGAGTTATAATAAGAGTATCGAAAAATATAAAAAGATAAATAAAGTGGAAAAGAGAAAAGGAATAAGTTTAAATTGGCAAAGATTAATTAGGTCATGCAATTGGTGCATTGAGCTTTTTCCTTTTATAATTTTCTTCTTTTTCAAGTAGAGTATTAATATGTACCTAACTTTGGATGTCATGGTAATACATGACCCACAGTAAAGACATACTCTAATTAATTTGGAATATATCATAGGTTTATTTTTTTTTTCTATTTAATTTGTTTCTCAGGTTAAAAGAAGTAATAAATCCTATCCATCTATTGTTATAAGTCGCAACACACGCTGTTCTAACATTAATTTAAGCTTGCATTATTGCATACGTTTTTCTCGTTGAACATGAGTTTCGTATTGATCATAATATATGAATTTGAATAAGTTACAGATAAATTCGTAAACTACATAATATTGTCATATGAAAAGTTACATTCACAATGCGTACTATTCTAGCATTATTTATATATATATTATTTATATGCTCAACCAATTTATATATGATTTTGATTTGAACATAACTATATATATTTTGAAAATAAACAAATTAGAAACTTCGTATTATATTAGAAGCATTACTATATGTAACGATCATATATAAATAAAGAAAATTACAAAGTGTTAGATTTTGGTATAATATTTGTGAAGCTTTTCTGGATTTGGATACTTAGGAATAAACTTAAGAATATTATCAAAGATGCGAAAGAGAAAGATCGTTAAAAATATTAAAAAGAACAACTTCTTTTTATTAAGAGACATGTGATTGGTGATTGGTGACAAATTCCTTGATTTTATTAGAAATAGATAGACATGAAAAAGACGTGTTACATTAACAAGTTGGGGGTGTTTTGACTTATTTGAACACCAATTAATTATTGATAAGTTCGGACGTAAAAATTTAGTTGATATTTATATTATATCAATATGATTTATCATAATTAAGTAAAAGAACTTTATATTCGTATATATGAAATGAAAATATTCAATGCAGATATAATTTTTCTCAAAAAATTTATAATTTCATATTATTAAAGAAAAAACAGAGTTCGAAAGATTTTTTTGGTGTGTGTCTTCCATCTTTCTTGGCATGTTGATACATCATTTTCTTTCATTGTATGTGGGAATACTACACTTTAAATCTCAAGTTGAGTGGAATATGGTCCTCTTCATCATCTTTTACAGGTGAAATATTTTGAAAGTGAATAATAGGGAATTAATTTTATTTTGCAAGTGAAAAATTGTTGAAAACCGACCTACAAAATTGACAAATTGATTCAACGAAAGTTATTATTTTTTAGTTATTTCACGTATTGTATCTGATATTTATGTATGAGCATGATATAATTTTGTGTTAGGATCGGACTAACTTCAAATATACGCATTGCGTGCATGATTCATTTATGATAGCAGCACTTTCAACGAGATTTATTCAATACATAAGGACTCAGACCTAATATTCTTAATGACAAAGGAATCTCAACTATCTTGGTGCGATCTATATTGGTACTTAAAGTTGTTTTGTTACCATTGCCGAAAGTTGTCCCAAAACTCAAAAAGTACCAAAAAAGGAAAATGCCTTAGAATTTTGCTAAATTAATATCTGCGAATATTACACTTTACATATACAACTAAATGTTCATTTGGAGTAATAAAGTTTTTAGTTTTATTCGAATATATCCTAAATGTCTTTTGGACAAGTTTGTCCATTTATTTTAACAAAAATGGTGACTATGGTCACTTCCTTTAAAAAAAATTTAAATCTTAAAAGAATAATGAGAAATTCTAAGAAGAGAATCAATACATTTAACTTTAACGTGATTGTTGTTAGTACTTTTATTTTTTGAATTAAAATTTATATATTATAAAAAAAATATAAAAAGTAATACTATATTTATAGTACTATTTTATTTTTATTGATTGTAAATATATATTTTAAAGAATTGTACTCAAAATAATTTGAGACTTCAAAATTCAAGTTTGATTTTGATGAACCTTTTCTATTACTCTAACTCATTCCCAATTGTAGTCTGTGTTGTGTATACTATTATAGGTGATCGTACTTCTACATATATTATCATGCCACTAGTTAGCTATGATACGTGATATATTCAAAATCTAGACGTCAAAATAATTTAAGTTAGAGAATATTGGATATATTCTTTTTATATGCTTCACGTACATATATGACTAGACTTGATTTCAAATTTTAAATTTTACCATATCCTCTCTGGTTCTATATTGGGGGCGGAGCAAATATGTATGGTATGAATTTGATCAAACTCAATAATATTGGTTTAAATTTTATATTTATGTTTAAGAAATTATCAAATACTTGTCGAGGAACTTTCATATACAGCCACTAAAAATAGCCTAATTACTCTTCATACCTATAGTTTGATAATTATAATTCGTAGCTAATGTTATAGGAAGGAGAGAGGCAAGCAAGACTGGGAGAGAGATGAGAGAGGCAAGCGAGAGACGGCAAAGAGTGGGAGAGAGGTGAATTGTATATGTATATCGGTTAGATAATTATATATTATACATATGTATTTGTTAGTAAGCGAGATTGAGGGAGGGAGGAGAGAGGCAAGGGAGAGAGGGAAGAGAGTGGGAGAGAGGTGAATTGTATATGTATATCGGTTAGATGATTGTATATTATACATATGCATTTATATATACGACAAGAGAGACTGGAGAGGAAGGAGAAAGGCAAGCGAGACTGGGAGAGGGAGGAGAGAGGAAGAATTTATGTATATCGGTTAGATAATTGTATATTATACATATGTGCTTGTATATTCTGATAAATTATACATATACAAACGTGACTGATTATACAAACTTGAAGTGAGCTCACGTAATTAATGTATAATATTAGTCGCGAGCGGTAATTATAACAAACTATAACTATGATTAGTAATATAAATTTGCTTAACTGCATAATTTTACCTTATATATAATATAAGTTATTCATTTACAACCAGTAATACTAATATATTTTGATCTTAACTTTATAAATTTTAAATTCTAACTCCAACTACTATTTGTCCTACTTATATATTTGATACAAGCCTCTTTCCTAATAAAATAAGGTTGACATATTTACATTAACTCATATTTTAATGCATAATTAATTATTTCTATTCCATGAACTCTTTAATTTCCTCTTTTTTCTATGCATGTATTATTTTATTTTGAAAGGAATGATTAACATATAATTAATTAAATCACATGCTAAGAGATCCGCAATATCTATCTCCAAAAGCTCAATACTTTTAGATTCGATCCCTTAATTCCCATTAGAATATTTGTGATGATAATCTTTAATTATTTATAAGTTGATTAGGAAAATTCTCCATAATCACGTGGGAATTAGGTTTCGATTGACATCTACAACAGTAATGCCCACTACAAACTTATGGCTCTCATCCATTTAGGATAATGCTCCTCAATTATTTTTGTATAATATAAAGTTCTATAAAACAAACTTAATTAGTCCTCTAAAGTTCTATCCCTTTGTCCACGGTGAGCATGTGTTAAATATTACTCTCATTTTTCTTTTAGGTAAAAAGCTAGATGTGATTTGATTGGCGGACTAAATTATTTTGAAAAAATAATTTTGTGATTATAGCTTTGGTTTAATATTTTAGTTGAAATGTGGAATAAAATAATCTCAAATTTAATGAAACAAGGTGATATATTTCATAATTATGTTTAAGCTAAAAATTAATTTTATTTATTTGAAGTTATAAAATAAATTGCCGTCAGGTCTCAATTATCAAAATAAAAGATTATTTAAATTTAATCCTAAAATATTTCATATTATCCCATCCCGCGTACTTAATTCAAGTCTTCTTCTAACGTGAAACTCAGATAACTATCATAATTTTTTAAAAGAAAAAGAAATAAAATAAAAGGGCAAGAATCCAAAGAAAATTTAATGAAGAGTTGGGGGATGGGGAATGGGAAAGATGGGGAGGAGGAGATCGTGCTACTACAAATTTCAATACAAAATTTAAATATGTTAGATAGCTAGTCAATTACTTAACGAGACTAAAGTGTTACTTAAAAGATAAAATGTCGAGATCTAAAACCCTATTAAATAAGAATTTCGAAGAAAAAAATTATATTCGACACAAAATCATAAAGATTTGAATTCTTAAAGTTAAAAATGTTTGTTTAGTCAAAGCAAATAAAGTAGAAAATGACTCAAAATACTTAATTATATTCTTACACCAAATAGGAACAAAGATTGTTTTATTTGTGTTTTTTCACCTAACTTCTTTACGTAAATAACTTATTTAATTAAAAGTTAAGAAAAACGAATTATTTACTTTTTAAATAGTGTATATGCCAAATAGTTGATGTAATTTTCATTTAACTTTGAAATGGACCATAAAAGGCAATAATAAGTTTGGAAATTGAGGATAGTTATAACAAGCTAGCTAGCTAGAGCCTAGAAGCAATAAAGACAAAGGTCGAATTTTCTTAGAGCATATGCTTTTTGTGCACAAATAATGCTTCTTAACTTATTTAACGAGGAAATTCGGGACTTAAAGATTACAGCCATATTATTATTTTGATGTAGGTGCTGGTATTTTTGCTACGGCTAAGAATATTATATCAATAGTATTCGATTGGCAAAAATACAAGTATATAGGTCAAAGATTATGAGATCTATTTGGGGAAACAGTGACGGAGTCAGAATTATCAATATTGAGGTTCAAAAACTGAAGAAATAGATATTCGAAGTAGCCGAAGACATCGATTATATATACCTAAAAAAATATTTTAACCATACAATAATAATATAATTTTCCACCGAAGGGGTTCGGATGAACCCCCTAATGACAATGTGGCTCAGCGACTGGAAACGGTTATGGAAGAAGCAGCTTTAACGAACGCCCCAAGGTGTACACACTGCTAAAAAAAGACAGTGAATAACAACCTAAAAATCACTGACTTCAAATGAAAGTCAATAATTTTCGACCTCCGAAGATTAGTATTGTTAAAAAGATTAAAAAATATAAAAACTTTAGAAAATCGACTACAATGAGTTGATTTTGGTGCAATAAAAAGAGGAAAATCAAATACCGACCTTTAGAGGTTGAAATTTTTCCAAAAAATAAATTGCAATAAATAATCGACCTCTTGATGTCGGTAATAAATAAATAACAATATTTACTTTTTCTAAATTAAATATAAAAAATAAAATCAAGAATCTCTTTGAATTAGTTTTATTTAAATCGTCTTCCGGAGGACGATTTTGTGTAAAATAAAAAAAAATTATAATACTGACTTTCAAAAGTCGATAAAATTAAATAGTATGTAATTAAATTAATTTCATCAAAATATATATAGTGATTTTCAAAAATTAATAAATTAATATTTTCAATTAATGAATAGTTCTCTTGATGACGATATTATTTAAGTTAAAAAATAAATTAATACAGAATACCGACTTTTCGATGTCAGTTAGGAGATAATTGTACTTGTATTTCTAGAGTAATGTACAAATTATATGAGTCCGTCGTCAAATCATAAACTTAATATCTTATGTAATGGTGTAGAGGTAAAGAACTACAATGATTCATCCGAGTATGAAATGCGAGATGATACTCGTATAAATGTCAGGATAACATTAAATTAAATTTTATATTTATTATTAATTATTTAATTATTTATATATATGACCTTCAATGTCTTATCTCGTTTTATGAAAGAGACAATAGAACATCGTAAAGTACTTTACAAAGCAAGTTCTATCAAGATTATTACGTTTGATTTTGAATCGATGTCAAGTGTACTGATCATATAGTAGACAATGACACGGAAAGAATAATTTATCAGAGTATGCAATACATTGTTTATATACTCCTCGAGTAGTTTAACAAATCAAGTCTTATAATTAGTGGTTCAGATATGAAATACATTGTCAACTAAAGAAACACTGATGATCAATTTAAGGAGATTTATATATTAAATTTGATATGAAACTTTTGCTAATCGATAAAATTAAATTTATATAATTAGAAAATGTATAATTTTAATTTATAAAATTAAATGTGTGTAATTTAATTATATTACATTAAAATAAACTAATAAGTACCGACTTATATTTAAATTATTATTTTATTTAATAATATCGACTTTTGTCTCACTCCTCTCTCACGCCCACCCATCTCCGACCGGCAGTCACCACCACCCATCCCCGATCGGCGCCCAGCCGCCGCGTCCTCCGTTCCCCTCTCCTCTCCCCTTTTGCTGCTCCCTTCTCCGATCAACGAACCCGGTGCAGCCGTCTTCTCCTCTTTCTCTCCCCTCGCCTGCTCCTCTCTTCTTCGCCGGCGAGATACAACAGCAAGCAGCAACCGCGAGATAAGCAGCCGGCAAGGACCAGGCAGCTCCTCCCTCTCCCCTCCTATACTCTCCTTCTTCTGCTTCGGCGAAACAACAACTCCGACCAGCGAAGCAGCACACTCTGGTCAATTATTACAACAACCTTGGCTACCAATAGGCTTATCGGAAATCGGAAAGCTCGAGGTAAAATGACTCTTATTAAATGCAATCCAAGTATGTCTTCCTAATATGTATTGGCTAGCTATTCAAGTTCTTGTTTTCTTTAGAACAGATTTGAACTGATTTTTAGTATAATTGCTTACTTGAGTTAAATGCATGTGGTTGTTTGCCAGAGTGCGTGTCACTTCAAATTTTCAGCTTGCTAAACTGCTACTGTTAGAATTTTTTAAACTATCCTTGTTAATATGTCTAATGTGATTGTAATGACATTACAATCACATTATTTTCAAAATATTATTTGAATTTAATAGAATAAGTTGGTATTTAGTATCAATTGGATTAGTAATTTGTGAATAGTCAACTCCATAGAAAAAGACCATATATATTTTTATAAACTTGTCTACAAAAAACAGAAAAAGAATCAACATGTTGAATCTTGAGAGTTAACAGCACAAGCTTTTGAAGAATCAACAACTAACACTCCTGTTTGTGTACTGTCTTGTAAATTCTCAACGCGTAAACCTTCACAAGACACCTCAACTTCGCGACAACTTGTATGAGAAGGTGATTTACGATCACTGATTTGAATTTTCCCATTCAGACTAACAGAAAATCTTGTAGTTTGACCAGACGCGAAGTCACCAGCAATAGATGTACCAATCCAATATTCATATGCCTCAGGTAAAGCTGTAAACATTGAATCGATTAAGGTTTGATCTTTTGCATGTTGATGGAGTTTATCAAACACATTGGCACTCCAAAGAAGGGTGTTGGTATAGGATATGTTAGCCTTGAAATCATTGTAATAGAAATCATAATTGTTGTTAGGATTTTGAACTGAGAAAGTGAGGTTCCAATTGTCTGGATTGTACATTATCAAAGGATGAACATAACGAGTCATCACAGAAAACGAAGATGATGACACTGATTCAATTTGGAATTTGGGATCGCGAAGTACCATAATAGTATCTCCATGATCAACATAGAATATGCGAAAAGCTAGAGTGACACCAAGAACTATGGCTAATACAAGTAATAAGATTTGTAAAATCAGATTGGACTTTGACTTTTTTGTAGAATCAATTGTTGTTGCCTCCTTGTTATTTGATTTCTCCTCCATTTTATTAATTCGAAAAAAAGAAAAGATTTGACAAAAAAATTGATGAAATAGAAAAAGTTTACTAATGTTGAATGTAATTTCTTAGGTTAAAGTGTGATTGTTATATAGAAAAGCAAAAGTCATTATTCATAAAGGATCAGGAGAAATTGTTTCCATTATGGAATTGGATTTGGAATTATTTTAGAAATTTAGGTGTTGGATTAATTTTATTAAATCCTTGTTACAAGTGTTATCTCTCTTCTCTGTGAATGTGATTTAATATGTCTTTATAGGTTTAAATTTGTTAGTTTGAATTCTCTATGTTGGCTGAATTGATTCTAACTATAATCTCTCTCCAGTTAGTACTTAATTAATCCGTAACTCTAGTATATCTCATTCTATGTAATTGATTCGGCATCATCACAATTAGAACCCTTACCCGATCTCTAGTTCATTGACCTTTAGTTTGTAGGTGCCCTAACACGCCTTAATTCGTTAGGTGACGACTCTTCTTTCAAACAAACCCAAAAAAGAGTTGTTATGTCATGCACCAAATCCGTTTTGCGAAAAAAATGGGGCGCGATAATATTTATAAAAATACAAATATGTTAGTGACTTATGACGACTACAATGACTTGTAACTCTATTGTTTTGATTCTAATTTTATTTAGGTACTTAGATATTGTATGAGCTAATTGTTAAGCTTTGATTTGGCAATAGGAAGGTTGGTGTGGATAAATTTTCTCCTAAATTTCAACTTCCAGAGTTCACGGATCGGAAAATCAAAGTTCCAACTTCCAACCAAAATTAAAATTTCAAAAAGTTTAGAAACCATTCAACTTCCAACCAAAATCAAAATTTGAAAAAGTTAAGGAATATCACTAGAGTTCTGCGAGGATAGCTAGGAAATTTAGTGGATGGATATGAGAAATCTATTTTGAATTATCAAGAAAAAGAAAAAATAACACAACTTGTTTACTAATTGTCAACTGTTAATAATGACCGAAATCTCTCTATAATGACCACTAAAGAAATTATAAATTGTTTCTTTTCGTGCTAGGCAATCGAGGAAGCTCAACATCTAAAAATGTTGATACAAGACTATACTGCTTCTTTCATCAAAGTAGGAGATAAAGTTTGGTGTATCTAAATTTCTGAAGTTCAAGTAGAGTTGTTTTTCATAATGTGTTTGTGTCCATCTAGTACTGATTCTTAGTTTTAATTTTGTGTTAATTTGTTCGTGTCCATCGAGTGTTGGCACTTAGTTTTAAATTAGGTGATAATGTGTTTGTTAGCATAAGTACCACCAGTAGTTGATCCTATTGATGACATAATTGATTTTTTTGCAAGATAGATTTGTGTCCATTTAGTGTTGACACTTAGCTTTAAATTTAGAAATAATATATTTATTAAGCATAAGTACCAACACTAGTTGATCCTATTGATGACAAAATTGATTTTCTTGCAATATCGATTTGTGTCCATCTAGTGTTGATACTAAGCTTTAATTTAGGAATAATGTGTATGTTAAGTATATGTACCAACACTAGTTGATCCTATTGATGACAAAATTGATTTTCTTGCAAGATCGATTTGTGACCATCTAGTGTCGATACTAAGTTTTAATTTAGGAATAATGTGTTTGTTAAGCATAAGTACCAACACTAGTTGATCCGATTGATGACAAAATTAATTTTTTTGCAAGATCGATTTGTTTAATTTAGGAATAATGTGTTTGTTGAGCATAAGTATGAACACTAGTTGATCCTATTGATGACAAAATTAATTTTCTTACAAGATCAATTTGTGTCCATCTAGTGTTAACACTTAACTTTAAATTTAGGAATAATGTGTTTTGTTAGAAATCAGTTCGAATAAAGTTTGAATATCCCCTAGCTAGTTCGACTCATTATTTAAAATAATGTGGTTTAGTTGGTGGATTTAGTTGTTGGAATTAAGTCAAAACTAGTTAGAGTTGAAAAGTTATTTAGTTATTGAAATAAGTTCAAATAAATAACGTGGTTTAGTTGTGGATATAGTTGTTGGAATTAAATCAAAACTAGTTAGAGTTAAAGTTGTTTGCATACACCCTTACCTATAAATGTGGACCCGTCTTTGAACGGAAGATATATCAATTGAAACCTCAAAACTGAAATGATGCCATATCTAAAGGGTTGTAACTTTGTTTTTAGTTAATTTATAAATCATTTTCAATAGTAAATACATGTTTAATTGTAATACAAACTTTCAAATCTCAATGTGAGATATGCAGTTGTGAATTTGACAAAATTTAAAACAACCCAAGTAGATCTGTGTTTATAAAAAACACTAATTAGTTGGAATATTACATAATTTTGTCACCAACTAACTTACATTAGGTATAGTATATGATAATTAGAGTCTTTTAGATAGGCTAATTTCTTTTTTATGACAACATACAAATAAGTATTATAAGATTTGGATATCAAAAGAAACTCCTAATTTGTTATAAATAATGTGTTAAATAGGGGAAGAAAAACTATACCAAATTACCCAAAATAAACACTGAATTAAGATGCCTGGTATGATTGATTCCAATTACTTGTCAGAAATTATATGACATTTCCCAATTAATCAAGTATTTTGAAAGAGCAGAATTATAAGTGAATCAGAAATATACCATCACATGCTATTCATAATAGTTATCTTGTAATCAACTCGTATCATCACTAGCCATCATTTACAATCATCACTATCAATCACCATTACAGTCAACTGATAATCATCACAAGTCACAATCAATATATATCGTCAATTACCATCATTATTCATCACTATCATTAGTAATCATTATCATCTACCGCCATTACCCCTAGCTACTTTCCACAACACCACCATTAGCCAACATTTCTCCAATTGACACCCACATACACCGCTAGTTTTTTCATACATAATTGCATTTGAAATGTGAAATAACCAAAGTAGAAATTTTTGGTTGAAACTTGAAATGGACTAGGGAAGGCCCAACCTGTTCTTTAAGGCTTTGTAATCCACGAAGGGCGCAAATTTACGAGGAGTAGCCTTTTTAAAAGGCTGATGTTTGTTTATGGGTTGGCCTCTTTTGAAAAGTTGTGCTAATAGCCAAATATATACATTCGTCAAGAATTTCTCCTTTTTCTCCTAAAAATCAAAAGATTCAACACATTTTTGTTATCATTTATGATTGATTTTAATTGAAGAACATTATAATTGAGTTTGAAGAGTTATGTTGCGTATTGGGTTAGCAGAGGTGTAGTGTTATCTTGTTGTGCATAGGTTAGGACTTGTTATGTTGTGTATTGTGTTTCGATTATAACGTTATTTTTCTGATTAAAGGTTATGTTTTTTTCATTGTTTTCTTCTTCTTTTACTTGAATTGGATGTACTTGAGCTGAAAATCTTTTGAAAACAACCTCTCTACCTAAAGGCATATCTAGGATTGGAAGATGATGGGTGCACTATTAATAAAAGGTTAATCTAAGATGTAAATTTTATCGGTTCGACATTTAAGTTCTTATTACTGAAAATCGTCAAAATTTTAATATTATATGTCCAAAACTAATTCTTATATATATCATTTTTACTAAGAGAGTTTTCACAGATATACAGGGGCAAGTCATTTCCCCTTGTGCTTATCCAAAAAGGTATCACCTTTGCCTCCCCTTCTTCAGTTGCGCGTGTTTTTGACTTTGATTGGCGAGGATGCTCCTTCATTTTTATGGCAAAACAACACATTCACCATGTGCTCTCTGAAATCAACTTTTCAGAGGTTCTCTTTTGCGAACGAACATAAAGGTATCCCTTCTGTCTTTGTTGTGTTAAGTTTTCTCCGTTGAGTTTTCTTGTTCTAATGCATCTTTCCGTCTGTTCAATGTTGTATTTTTTACTTTAATTGTTACCTTCGGTTTAAATCTAATGTTATTTCGTATTGGTGAGAATCTGTTATTGAAACCAGCCTAGGGTTATAGCTGCAAGGGGCTTTTCCGATTATTGTGTACTTCACATTTGAGTGTGGTGGGTTTAAATTTGAAAATAATTCCGTCTCATGCTTCTGCTTATAATTTTGAGTTATTTCGTGATCAGGTCCTAAAAGATCAACCAAAAGACTGGTATTTTTACTTCTGATGAATTTTACTTCTATGTTTAACGGGATTAGATGAAAAAAAATAACAATTCCAAAAAAAAATACCTTCCGTTTAAACCTAATGTCATTTCGAATTGGGGAAAATTTGTTAGTGAAACAATCTAAGGTCATAGCTGCGATGGGTTTACAGCTTCAACTTGAAACTACATAGAGGGTACGTGTAGTAATGAAAAGAGGTTCGTTGTGGAGTTCACGAAGTTTTTCTCTTAGTGGGTTCTTATTTTAGGTGACGATATCATTCTGAGTTAGTTTTTTTGCATTGTAATTGCAATCAATAAACTACTCTCCGATTCTCTCTGTTTTCTACTTCGCTGTTACTCTTATTGGTCTATTAGGACTCTGAGTCTCAGACATTAATTGACCTGTCCAGCGTTATCCAAAAGAACATAAAAATATTACTATATCTCTTACAATACATAGATGGTGATAATTCAGGTAGGAGAAGTAAAGAGGACAGCCAATTGTTCACATTTTAAACTCACAACAGAGTTATTAAAAATGATACGTGGATGATGATAGTTCAGGTAGGAAAAGAAAAAGAGAACAACCAACTATTTACGTGTTAAACTCGCGAAAGAGTTGTTAAATATGATACATGGATGGTGATAGTTCAGGTAGGAAAAGAAAAGGAGAACAACTAACTGTTCTCACGTGTTAAACTCACGAAAGTGTTATTAAAAATGATACTTACATTACTATCTTCTTTTCAGCCGAGAAAAAAATCATTAATTGCATCCTTCTTCTAGGACAATTAATGTGTAGAATTGAAATCTTGCTAACACCTAACAAATGTGATAATTCAAAATAGGAGAACAATAAAGGCAGAAGAGATGTAACAAGTTCACCGTTACTGAGTAATGAAATTTTTTGTAAGGTATTGATTTAGTGAAAGTTTCAGTTTTAGAAAATGTAGCACAATTTAGAAAACAATTGGTTGAAAAGAAAGCAGGATAGCAAATTTTGACACAAGTAGTCAAACTTTGGTTTGTTTGGAATGACTTGGGTATCAGTATCACTTTTACACCTCGATCTCTTCAATTAACTTGTGAGTAAAAAGATCAAAACTTTGCAAGACAAATGCATCATTTTGAAGATTTAGACAATGTAAATAGCTCCACTGTTGCAAAGTGTGTTACATGCCAGTTGGATAAAAAGATCAAAACTTTGCGAGACAAATGCATCATTTTGAAGATTTAGACAATGTAAATAGCTCCACTGTTGCAAAGTGTGTTACATGCCAGTGGTTAGATCGATAGGTTAGCTTCCGGTTGTCTCTGTTTTCTACATTGTTGTCACTCTTAGTAGTCTTAGGATCTAGATATCTGTCAAATTTTACTAAGAATTATTAAAAATAATGAAAAAGTAACACCCATAGGAAGGATTACTAACTACAGAAAGTAGGAAGATATCAAATCTTGATTGTTACCTGGATATAGTGCAAAAAATTGAGGATAAATTACAGAAAACTGAATCAGGTGATACCTGAAGGGGCAAAACCATAATGAGTAACAGAGGAGATTTTGGCTACGGGAGTACCTGTAGAGGCATCGCTTCGATTCTCAGTCTGAAGCATTAATTGACCTGTCCAGTGCTATCCAAAAGAACATAAAAGACCATCACTCTTTCCCTTATGATACATAGATGGTGATAGTTTAGGAAGTAAAACAAAAGGAAAACAAATTGCTCGCGGGTGAAACTCGCGAAAAAGTTATCAAGAATGATACATACATAGTGATAGTTCAAGTAGGAAAAGATAAGGAGAACAACCAAATAAACGGCTGTTCAATACGTGAGTGCAACATAATTCAACAAGAAAGAAGAGTTTTTTTTATTTGTAGCACAAGTGAAAGCAGCAAACCAGAAAAAGCAACAAGCTCTTCTTCATTAAAACCTACCTAATGTGTCAACATATATGTTTGTCTCTGCCATGAATCTGTTATTTGCACTTCTGTTGTTTGGTATTTTCCTTTTGTTTTTTGATATTTTCCTTGAGATGGAATTCATCAGGTTCTGCTCTTAGTAAGCTCCCATTTGACTTTTCTGCTTAATTAGAGTGACTTTAAAAATAAAATCGTTGTTTAAATTTATGGTTACTTGACCTTCTGTAGTATTTTGGAGCTCACATTTTTCCAGCTAAGGAAACAAAGGATACACTCTTCACTGGCAAACGAAAGTTCCTCCATTTCTGTGTTCTACATATTTACTTATGTTAATATAATAATATAATGTTCTGTTCTTTATTTTATCGAAATAACTCTTTGTGCCTGGACCCTAACTGGACGTTGAGATTTTACCTTGAATAAAAGAATTTTACTGAATATATTTGCTACCAGATGTCTGACACCAAACGCAAAATGGATGCACTCTTTAATGCCCAACAAGTGCTGCCAAAAAAGAAGCCAAAAATCTTAGAAGTCGAATTGCTTACCAACAAATGCCGCCTGAAAAAAAGACCGCTCTTCTAGCACGATGCAACGCAGAATATTCTGCTCGAACTCGTGCTTTTTTTCAAAAACTTCCTGTTGTCCATTTTACACAGCTTGACTCTGACTGTCAAACTATAACTTCACTGCAACCTATTACGTTCGCTCAAAATAAACCTTCCGCTGCTACCTCACTGACTCAATCAATTCAATGTGACAGTGTCTATGAAATAGGTGAGTTCCGATTAAAGTTACTCACAAATAATAAATGAACAATTACCTTACACCTATTTGTTCTTATCCCTAATCGTTTCACCTGGAATACACCCTTTGATTCCCATATTAGGCATCAACAATGAAAAAGCCAACAGAATATACCACATAATTCCCATCCACCTACTAAATTCGGCCCTTGATTTTACATTTCGACTGCCAAAACAAAATGGCAACGGAATATACCACATAATTTATACTCACCTAAACTAAGCCCTCAGTGTATCACCATTCTGGAAAACCAGATAAGAGAAGAAGAATCCTAAAGGAAATTGGATGATGACCTTCTTAAAGCTGACACTTACTTGAAGTTTATAGAGGAAACGATTGCTGAGAAACATACTCTTAAGAGTAGAGAAAATTCAAATTGTACTAGATTTTCCCAACTCCACATTCAATTAGTACTAAAACAGAGGATAAAGGATGAGATTGAATGCCATTTTGTTTTATTTTCTTTGATGAGTCATTGCTGAATATTAATTACATAATATTGTGGGCATCATCATAAATAGAATTTCCATATTCATACAGTCAATGTTTAAACCCTTAGAAGTGAAGACATCATCTATTATCCTTAAGAGTCCAATATATAGGACATCAAACTTTGATTATCGAACAGTCTTGTAAGAAGAACCTTTATTTTCCCAGCATTTGCTTCTAAACCATCATTAATAAGCTAATCCAATATAAAACATTAGGAAAAGAAAAGGAATTAATCTTTTGGTGAAATTAACTAGTTTTCCTCTTTTTCTTAGCAAATCAATTTTTTGGACAATCGTGATTGAAGTTGAACTGAATTGGATTGGCAAATTGAGTTGGATTAAGATTTGATATTGAATTGTGGTTTGTGAATTTAATTCAATTTTACTCGTGATTGATGCTATCATTGATTGTGTTCACTATAGAAAAACTCATCCAGACGATTGTGAAGTAGATGATGTTCGTAATAATTACTTGATACTAAGAAATCATTATTCTGCGATTGTTTTTAATTTCTATTTGAAGTATATTGTTTGGTTTTAAGTCTTTATGACTGGAAAATGCTGTGGAACACTGGGACCCTAATTCCAATGTCTGCTTTTTCTATTCAACACATTTGAATTTTTGTATCAATCTGAAGTTGGTGTATTATCTTATTGTTGAATGTTCCAGGAAAAGAAATGTCTCTGCTTACAATGACGGAGCTTAAATTTGGTTACTGATAAACCAAATTGGAGAAGCTATCATGACAATTCTTGAAGAAGTTCTCGAATCACATGCAATGGCTAAGTTCTGAAATTTCTGCACTGCTCATTCGAAGGTATGCTAAAAAGGTCGAAACTTTTGATTCACATACGTGAAGAGCTAGGATCTCTGAATAGGAACCCTACATTTGCATTTTGTACTTGTGTGACTGATGACAAGTGTGATAATGCTAAAGCAAGAGGCGATGGGTCGGAGTCTGAGAATGAATGGGAAAAATTGCTCAAGCCTTTTGACTTCAAACAACTCCAAAGATCACTCAATAAAATTACCCCGTATCAGCTCAATAAACTATTGGCACTCCCTTTGGATGTACCAACATCGATGGAGCTATTCCAGTGGGCCGGTAGCCAAACAAGCTATTGCCATTCATTTGATGTCTACTATACTTTAATTGATAAACTCGGGGCTGCCAAGGAATTTAAGATTATAGATAGATTGTTATTACAGATGAAAGATGAAGGGGCAGTTTTCAAAGAGTCCCTCTTTATTCTGATAATGAGGCATTATGGAAGAGCTGGTTTACCAGGGCAAGCAACTAGAATACTTTTGGATATGTGGAATACTTTCTCTTGTGAACCCACTTTTAAGTCATACAATCAAGCGTTGGATATTCTATTAGCCGGCAATTGTCCCAAAGTTGCTCCAAATGTATTTTATGAAATGTTGGGGAAAGGTATTTCTCCTTCTGTATTCACTTTTGCTCGGGTGATACAAGCATTATGTGTAGTCAATGAGGTAGACTCTGCTTGTTCACTTCTCAGAGACATGACAAAACACGGGTGTGTACCAAATTCAGTGATTTACCAGATTCTTATTCATGCTCTTTCAAAGTCTAATCGGGTAAATGATGCGTTAAAACTTTTGGAGGAGATGTTTCTTATGGGTTGCATACCCGACGTCAATACTTTCAATGACATTATCCATGGGCTTTGCCGAGCTGATAGGATTCATGAGGCTGCAAAACTGGTTGATCGGATGCTTCTTCGAGGTTTCACCCCCGATGCTATAACTTATGGCATTCTGATGCATGCTTTATGTCGAACAGGGCGAGTAGATGAAGCAAAGGTTCTTCTCAACAAAGCACCTGAACAGAATAATGTCCTCTTCAATACGTTGATCAATGGCTATGTAACTAATGGCCGAGTTGATGAAGCAAAAACCATTCTGAATGAGAACATGTTGATTAAAGGTTATCAACCAGATGTTTATACATACAACATTCTAATTCGAGGTCTTTGCAAGAAGGGAATTTTGTCTTCAGCTCATGAAGTTGTAAACGAAATGTCATCCCAAGGTATCCAGCCCAATGCAATTACGTACACTACCTTGATTGATGGCTTCTCAAAGGCTGGCCGCCTACAGGAAGCTTATGACCTTGTTACTGAGATGTCAGCAAAAAGTCTCAGCCTAAATATAATGGGTTATAACTCTCTTATATCAGCTCTGAGTAAACAAGGAATGATCCAACAGGCATTAGAAATTTTTGGTGATATGTCGAGCAACGGATGTAAACCAGACATTTTTACATTCAATTCTTTGATTTTAGGCTTTTGCAAGATTGACAAGATGGATGAAGCTTTGGGGATATACCGAGATATGTTCCAGGAAGGAGTTATTGCTAATACAGTCACCTACAACACTTTGATTCATGCTTTCTTGAGGAAAGGTAAAACCCAAGAGGCGCTTAAGCTTGTAAATGATATGTTATTCAGAGGATGTCCCTTTGATGAGATCACATACAATGGCCTCATAAAAGCACTTTGCAATGATGGAGCAGTTGAGAGAGCATTAGGACTTTTTGAAGAAATGATGAGAAAGGGATCAAAACCTAATCATGTAACGTGCAACATCTTGATCAACGGCTTTTGCAGAATAGGTAAGGTTCAAAATGCCCTTGAGTTTCTGAGAGACCTGATACATCGTGGATTGACACCTGATATAGTCACATATAACAGTCTAATAAATGGCCTTTGTAACAATGGTCGAATTCGAGAAGCTCAGAACCTCTTTGAAAAATTAGAACTTGAAGGAGTTTGTCCTGATACTATCACTTATAACACCTTGATTTCTTCCTATTGTAAAATGCGCATGCTTGATGATGCTTATACCCTGTTTACTAGAGGTATAGCTGTTGGTTTCATTCCCAATAGTGTCACATGGTACATACTAGTTAGAAATTTTGTTCGAAAGAGTTATGAGTCAGTTACTACTTTTGACTTAGGTAAGTCAATTTGAACAAGAATCGGCATTTCTGAACATGATTATATTCATGCTGTTGTTCTTATTTTTACTGTTCTTTTGTTGTCCGTTAGAAAGAACAGACAACATATTTCAGAAATTGTCTTGTGATCAAGTGTCTTTCTTTTTCCTTTCCTGTCTTCGATGTCCTGTAATTGAAGAGTTCTTTGTGATTTTGTGCAAAGAATCATATGAAACTTTAACTTTTGGTATGGCTTCACATTGTTTAGCTGATATGATAACTATTGGCATAAACTAGACCATTTTTTCTGCCCTGATTATTGGCTGTATTTTATGCACAAAGTTGGGATGTTTGAGATTGTACAATAAGAAAATTACATAAACATTTGGTCTACCCTGCATGGACTGCATTTTCATTGAGAATTTATTAGCCTTTTGGGCAGTGACGGGGCTAAAATTTTCACTAAAAGGTCATTCAATATGTCAATTGACTTCCCTCGAACAAGGGTAGTAAAAGAAAATGCTTTCATTGAGAGTCGAACTCAAGACCTCCCGCTTACTAAACGGGTGCTCTAACCAACTGAGCTATGAAAGCTGGTTGATACAAAGCTGGAATGCTACATATATAATGGCAAACTTTAAAAAATTGATGTCGATTTTTCTTAGTACTATATATCAAAATATGAATATCCTCAATTATTTTGCCAGACTGTTTTCATCGTAGGAAAGCCACAATAATGTGAGGAGGACCACACAATAATCCTTTTATTGTTGTCGAATTAATATAATTACGATCGTACGATATAATTTACGTTTTTCATGAAGTATTTGTTACCTATATAGGTGGATAGAAAAGTAAATGAAAATTTTTAATAACTTACTTGGTTGAGTATTTGAACTTTCACCTTGTTTGAAATATTTGATTCTCCATCTTATAAACCTTTTTCCCTTGCTCCTACCACATACACCAATTTAATTTTGTTACAAAAATAATACAAAAGTAAACTTTGAAATTTAGTTCTTATTGTTTAGATTTCGTCAAAGCAGTTCAACGAAAATAGAAAAAGTCTACGTCCTGAAATAATTGATCTAAGTGAGCTACGATGTTAGTCTTCTAGGATCAACTTACTTCATAGTGCCTATTTATTATTTGTTAATTTCTTCCTATTAGTGATTATGTACTAGGCTTGTAATGTTGAATACATATATACCATATAGTATCTATTTTAGTAAAAATTGGATGGATAAAAACAAAAGATTTGCTCTCTGTGCTAAACTTATCTTTTGTAAACTTAAGGCTAATGTACAAAAAGTTTCTTAGAAAGGAATAAAACCTGAAAAGAACATGTGAACATCACCATATATTAGTGGATTTATTCATGATTCTTATGTCATAAATTGTCTCATGCTTTGTCATGTATATATATTGCTGTAGTAAAGTGTGCCACCAACCACACCTAGCTATATATAATCCTTTTCCCCCCCTCAAAATCTCTTAAAACTCATTACACAAGTTGCAATGTGAAAATTACTTGTAAATATTAGAAAGAATATTCTTTTTCATTTTGAATTTTCACTCGGTGTTTTGTATATGTTCTAGGGTCTAATTTAGTTTTATGTTAGAAAGTCTTATTTTGAAAAGTAAAACACTTTCTATTAAAAATGTTTGCATATTCAAAACTTAAACTTGAAACATGTGATTAAGAATGAAGAAATGTTTATCGTTTCACTACTATGATATCGAAGAGAAATAGTTAAAGAAAATTTATAACAGTAGATCGATTATTAAAATTTTAATTAGTGACATTAATGTTGTCCATTTTTTTTTTGTTTCACTATTAATGTTTGGTTTACTATGTCAGTGTTGATCCTAAAGTTGTGGCATTGTGGATTATTAATACGTAATCTGACTAGCTTGATCAAATCTTCTCATATAAAAAACATATGTCATTCTCTTTTCATATTTTATTATCTCATAAGTATTTTTATATTGGGAATCTTATGTTTAATTTGTATTAATTACTTTAATTAGATTAGTCTTAATTCGTAACTGTGTAATGACAATACATACATAGTGAACAATTGAATTACTATGAATTACTAGCATTTTTTTTTTTTTTAATTACTATCAATTAAAGATTGCTTGTATGGTATTATTTGACTTACATATCAAAACTTATAACGTTCTAGATTATGTAGGATTATATATTATATATCAAGATCTTTCTCCATTCGTTCTTTATAGGAGCAGAGCTAGAAGTCTGTGTACGAATTTGATCAAATTTAATAACTTTTGCTCAAATAGTATATTTGTATTAAGAAGTTTATCAAATCACATTTATAATCCAGTTATCAACACTTTGAAATCATCATTATAAAATTTCAGAACTCATAAAATTAAAATTTTTGCGTCATCTGTGGTTCTTTACGATATATATTACTTTACTAATATTCAAGTATTGCACGGTGATCCTTGTTCATTCATATGAAATTCCACGTAATCTAGATTATAAGCTAGTAATGCTTTCAACTACGACACAATTGTGATGATTTTCTTAAGAGTAGTTAGCTCTAGATCATTATGATTAATTATCATGTTGCGTGTAACGTGGTTTTAGACCTACCTAATGAGAGGTACACTTTTTTTAATTAGTTTTTAAGGAGAAAATGAAAGGATATATATTAATTGCTATCAAGCAAATAATGGCAAAGATTAGAATAGTGATTTGTACTTCATATTATAGTGTTTGTCTCACGTCAATGTTGGATACTTTTTTTGGATTTGTGTTCTGATTGTTTAATTAAATAACATTAAGCATGTGACACGAAATTCTTTGAAATATATATAATCCGTATTTTAATTTATGTGACATATTTTAAATTTCGATATTATTAAATTCTTTGTTTTTATATTGAAATTTGTTATACGTACTTGAGTTAAGAGGCTTTCGAAAATAATTTCTTTACCTAAAAAATAGTGGTAAGATCTGCATATATTCTATCTACGAAAACTTTATTTGTGGAATTCTAATGAATATATTGTTATATTATTGTTTTTGAATTTCGATATTCAAATAAGTCTTTCTTTATGAAATTTCTTTTATATCTTTTAAATATATTTCAAAAGGCTTTCAATTTTTATATAAAAATTAAATTATTTGACTTTTAGTGTAATAAATTGAAATGATATATATATATATATATATATATATATATATATATATGCACATGAGTTCACACGCAATTTCAGGAAATTAATAATTAATATATTGTTACAACAGAACTACATGTTACTTTCATTTCAAAATTTCAGTTAAAAATACTCTACTAGCTGAAAATCCAATTGGTTGTGAATTTCTTAAAACATTAATCAAAATAAATAAACATAATTCTTTAAATTATATATTGAAAGATCCAAATAACTTTGAGCTACATAATATTAAATTCAAGTAAATAAGATCTATGCAACATTTGTTTTATTTGTCCAGGGTCCATTTCAAAAATTGATTGCTTTTGTGTTATGAAAATGAAATTACACCCCTCCCTTAAATTTATTTATCTTACTATTTGAATAGCTAAATGAATGTTTTTTTGTCATAATTTTAAAAATACGTTTTAATATTTTATATTGTTAGCACCCCACCCTATTTTTTTAAAAAAATATTCGTTCTTATTTGAGCAATTAATATTATAACTTATAATTTTCTTCTACCCCTAATACGAAACACTTATCATCCAGATAATTTTCTACTTATAATTTTTTTTATATGAATTTTAAATATATGGATTTAAGATTAAATGAAGTTTTTATATCTGAATTACATTGGCCCATTAAAAAAAAATTAATTAACAGGTCCACCATGTAATCAGTGTGAGACTTAAATTTAATCAACAACCCCCACCCCACCAACCCCCAAAACCAGCACCCAGAAAAAAATTCTCAATTTCATTTAAAAAGTTATTTCTTCAATTAAAATCTTATTGAAATACTTTATTTTGTGAAATTTAGATATATGGACTTTTCTCACCAATTAAAAAGCAGCTCGCAAGAAATAAAAATATATATATTGTAGTAGTTTATATGTAGTTTGACAATAGCGATCGATAAAGATTTTGTTAAGAATATCCAAGATTTATATATATGTATAAAAAATAATTTTTGATATATTTAATATAATTTTTAATATATATAATATAACTTTTAAAAAAAATATTTTATTGTCTTCTCTGAATTATATGTGACTATGCCACCTATCTTTGATGAGCTAATAAGACGAATCAGAATAAATTGCATAACTTGAAAGTGATCTAACATTAGTAGAATCTCTCTATATCTCATATGCCATATCATGTGGTCATTCAAAAGTCTCTATCTTAGAAAAATCCAACTAAATCGAGACGAATTCAGAATTTTTATAATGAGATGAATTTAAAAAATTTAAAATATAAAAATATAATTTTTATTAAAAAGAGAGGGAGAAAAAGTATTAATCAAGTGCACTATTTTGTTTTTGTAAAACTTAGAAATTAGAATATTATTCGACTCATATTAATCATAATTTTTTTTAAAAAAAATTAATTGAATTAATCTACTCTTCCATTTCATTCATATACTTTTAAAAAATATATTCAATATGAAACGAAAGAGTGGAGTTAATTCTAAAAATATATATAAGATATTTATGAATTTACGTATATTATAATTTGAATCTAAATTTGTCCCTTATTAATTTCGTAGCGTAAAGCACTAAAGAACAATAAAAGGGGGGAAAAAGCATGTGCTAATTCACGTTTAATGTAACGCAAATTATTGCTCTTTTGTTACCCCTTGACAACACCACATGCTCTTCCTCGTTTGAGACGACACAATTTATATACACTATGTGTGTGTTCTCTATGACTAATTTTTTTTATTTACATAATACATCGCGCTCGTTATTTAAATTTGTCAAAATATTTTATTTTAATATTTAAATTAAATTATAGTTTATTAAAATATCACAATTTTTAATATAGTATGTTAATCGAACATGTGAAGTTTGAATCTTAAAAAACTCTGTGTTTTCATTAGTTCATAAGGTAGTGTTAGGTTAACCTTATAATATATGCCATCTTATTTTATTGATGTTGATGTATATAATTAAAAATGACGTATTTTATATATTTAACTTAATTAAAGTATCAAATAGACAGCACGAAAACATGAATATTTTTTAAGCCATAACTCACAATTAAAGTGTGTTTTTAATTTTTTTAAAGAATAGCTTAAACAAGTAAAAAAATAATAAATAGTTAAAATATAAAAACTCGACGAAAAATAATATCCGCCTAATTTATCTCACCGTATATATGCATGGACCACAATTGTTATTTCTCTCTCCATATGCATCACATATATTTGACAAAATAATAGTAATGAATAATGATCAATAATATTTGTTGAAATTAATATTGATTATTTCAGTCCAATCCTCATATATTTGACAAATAAAATCTTTCGCCGCTAAACTTCTAGAAAAACTTTAATTTTTTTCTATGAACAGAAACTTAAAGTTGATTAACACTGAATTTGGTTAGCAAATTGAGCATTAATTATAGTGTTGTGTCACTATCATTTTTTTCAATTCCTTTTTAATATTGCCTACTTCAATTAGATTAAGAATTTTGTTAGATTTTGAGTATTATTTTCTACTAGATGTACCTTTTTAATCTGTGCATTATCATTATCCTCGTAGTTTCTTAGTCTTCTATTTCATAATTTATATGTATTTTTTTATTCTTCGGTTAACCAACGCAGTTGTCATTATTATTTATATGTATAGTGCTATTTTTTATTTTACACTATTTTATTATTATTACTGTTCTTATTTTTATATTCTCATTTTAAACTGTATAAAAATATTTTATTATAAGTTGATGATTCTATCTCTTTTAAATGGGGATAAAATTTACGTATACCTTACATTATCCGATCTCACTTATAAAATAACATTAATACGTTGTTATAGTACCTTTCTAAGTCTAATTTGTGTTTTATGTTCAATTGCCTCGATTTAAAAATTGGTAATATAAAATATTGTCTTGTCTTCAAAAGTTTCTAATTCTTTTTCCATGAATTTAATCTCTCTTTGTAGTATAGGACAAATAAATAAAATATTTCGAGGGATAGTCTTGGACAATACAAATAATTTTAAAACTTAATTACTTAAGAGCACATTTAAAAACAATATATGTTATTAATGTAGTGTAACATGTTAAAGTTAATTATTCATCATTTATTTAATACTACTTGTTATAGGAAGATACTCGTGACTTTTTAAATATCTTTTTGTCACTTAAATGACCGTCATTCAATCTCTTCAACTATATATATATATATATATATATATATATATAATTCATTTACATCATGTATATAACCATATATGATTAGTGTATAACATATCTATAATTACTTTTCAAAAATTAGTGAATTCAATATCTTATTTTTAAAATTATTTGATATTTAAAAAGAATTGTTTACTACTACGAGTGTGAGATTTGATATACCCGAGTCATAGAGTTAAACTCGAGATCTTTGTTAAAAATAAAAGAGTACTTATATCATCAGTGGCGAAGCTATAGAATTTTTCATAAAAGAATATAAAATCTGAAGAACTAAACACACAAACTAACCGATAGGGAATCGACATATAATATATATATACTTTAACTATGTATTGAATAATAATATTTTCAATGGAAGGGTTCATCTGAACCCCTAATAGAAGGCTGACTCTGTCTTGTTTACCACTTAATCATAATCTTTATTCGTCAAAATAATGTAGTTAAGTCATACTTAAATCAACATAAGCTATGATAAAATAACTAAAAATTAGTTAAACTTCAATAAAATTATCGAAATCAAATCATTTTTTTTAAAAAAAAAAACACAACCTGTTGCTTTGAAAAAGAGAAAAGGAAAAAAACAAACAAACGATGAAAACGTTTAACGAGTCGAAAGTAAACGTACGTCAATCATTTCTTTTCTCTTAAACTTTCTTTAATTGCATAATGACCCCTCAAAAGTTTCAAATTGTCTCAATTTCTCCCAACTTTTTTGGTTTCATTCAGAGAATGAAGGAATATGCTTTATCTTCCTCCATAAATTGATTTGAGAAAGACAAAGAGAAAAGGGAACTTTTTTTTTTAAGCAAACAGAGATAGAGATAGAGAGGGGAAGAAGGGGATTGAAGAAAGAGCAAACAAAAAACCCCTCAAAATTCAATTTCCTTTCTCTGCTCTGTTTTCTGTTGTAGTTGTTTTTTATTTGTTGTTTTCTTTTCAATTTGGTTCAAGAAATTTGTTGGGTTTGTGAGATTTTTGTTGTAAAAAAAATGGAGGGAGAAGTTGGAACATGTTCATCCATGGCGGCTTTAGCTGATTCATTGAAATGTGAAACACAAGGGGAAGGGGCAGTGGTGTTATTGTAAATGAATCGAAATCTGCTAAGTTTCCTTTGTCGTTTTGGGAGATTGGTGTAGCTGTTAGTGTCGTTTTGGGTTATGCATTGGGTCTTGGTTGTGTTTATCTCACCATGCCTGCTTCGGATTATAGCTTCCTCAAGCTTCCTAGAAATCTTGAAGATCTTCAAATACTCAGGTAATTTTATGAGATTTTTTTTTTATTCTAATTAATTGCCTTGAACATGTTAATGTTGGCTTTGTGAGATGATGGAAATGAGGAAGTGCAAAAATGGTGTCTTTTTTAAAAGCCCAAAACCAGAAAAATGAAAAAAAAAAAAAAAAAAACAGACTTTTAATGAACAAAGTCATAATTTGTTTACTGGGAATAAAGGGGTGTGCACTATTAGTAGAGTTGTAAAAAAGATACCTTTGATAAGGTCTATAATGGTGGTGAAAGATTTCTGCAAGAGAGCAATTACATCCAATTCATTCATTTTTGTAAGCCTTGTTATTCTTTCTTGTCCTTCTTTGGTGCCTGCTGCTGCCTGGTGGTGACCATTTGGGAAGTTGATCAGTCTGGTTCAAATCACGGATTTCTTGCAGGAAAAATCCTTGATAAGACTTCAAATGTGCGGATTTGCTGATCTATGAGTAAGGTACTCAGGTGGTTGGCAACTTGACTATGCCATAAGCATCTGTAAATCTATTAGCATAGAAGAGAGTCTAGATGGAGGTGAAGTATACACTATTTATTTCCCAAGAGTGAACAGATTTTCTGAAGGAAAGGAGGACGGAAAACTTAGCCTTTAAGCATTTCATGGATCAAAGTAGAATGTTTATAATCTCTTGTGTATTCCACTAAATGGTGGGATGAGTAGCAATTGACTGTGAGGCTGGATGTGGGAGCTGTTTATAATTCAACGTTATGTTAGGGAAACAAAATATCGGTGAGGGTAGGCTGCGAGCTATGCCTTGGTTGTTCACTTGTGTCGTATTGGAATGAACTTGAGGGGGGTGAGCGTGAGGGAGTTATATATAATCTGATTTTACAAGCATTTACTAGTTCCAAGGACTTCGGGAGTAAAAGTCTGTACATCTGACTATGCCTCTCTGCCTATTTTAGTTAGTGGTTTTAGGGGCATTTCGAACACTCGCAGTTGCCTCCTAATTGATGGAGAGAAATCCCATTGACTGGTGATTAGAACAGATTCTTAGATGTAACATGCGTAATGCAACAAATAAAAAAAAAGCAGTAAATTAATATGCACACGCATTGCATGAGTGGAGGACTTGACCAAGGAACTGATTAAACAAGGGGGTGGGAAGATAAATTTGTTCACTAAATTTGTTGGTGATATCCCAAATATATCCTGGCTTTGAATTGTGCGCTTAAAAATGCTAAGTGTATTTGTGCATGCACATACATACATATCTACAAAAGTAGCGCTTGTAGTTGAACAGTTGGCATTATGGTGATGCAAAATACTGCACTTGTAGTTGAACATGCATGCAAGTCTGCATTCTGAAACTTCGGGCATTATTGATGGAGATGACATGAATATATCTTTCATCTTATTTCATACTAATTTCCATATATGACACTTGTATGTGCTTCAGCATCTTTTCAAAATATGAATTGATTTTTGATTTTTATACCACCAATCGTTTCAAATGTTCTGTAGGGATCACCTGGAGAGCTATACCAGTGACTATACTTTTCAGGTCCTTGTCGGATACTGTGTAGTCTACATCTTTATGCAGACATTTATGATCCCAGGAACAGTTTTCATGTCACTTCTTGCTGGGTCTCTCTTTGGAGTCTTCAGAGGTGTAGCACTGGTCGTATTCACCGCTACTGCTGGTGCATCATCTTGCTATTTCCTATCCAAACTGATTGGGCGGCCCCTTGTGTTCTCGCTATGGCCTGATAAATTAACTTTCTTCCGTGACCAGGTGATTTTCAACTCACAACTCGGTCATCATTTTCTGCTTTCCTTATATGCTACTGTTGCATTAAAATATCTCTGATCTATCAGGTCGCCAAAAGGCGAAAAGGGCTGCTTAATTACATGCTTTTCTTGAGAGTTACACCGACACTGCCAAACACATTTATCAATGTTGCTTCACCAATAGTGGATGTGCCTTACCATACATTCTTCTTTGCAACTGTCATTGGGATCATTCCAGCTGCTTATGTCACTGTCAGGGTATGTATACTCTTTATTCATCTTTATGTTAATTGCCAATGACTAAGAATTTGGAAACATATTTTGTTTTAGCCAACTATGGTTTCTAGTCCATGTTTATTGTAGCCTCGGAATAATATTACTTACAAAGCCATTTTAGATTTATCATGTAAAGAGGGAGTAGACTCACCAACTCCTGGCAAGGGGAGTTGGGGAATGATGTTCACAAATCGATCTAAAAAATTGAACATCTTAATATATGAAAGGCTGATCTTTTACTTGTATTTGAGTTCGTCTGTTGAGCTCTTTTTGTGTAAATAAACATTAACTAAGGATGACAGCAGAGTTCATTGTCTAATTTAATGAACTCATTGTGTGAACATGAGTTAGGATAGTAGTCAAATAGCCTATTTGCTGAAAATTCGGACACTAATCTACAAGCCAGGAGTTAACAATATTTTACGGCATTAGTTTATTTCTGCTAACCAAGGATTACAATGCAGGCTGGAATAACTCTTGGTGAATTGCAGTCAGTGGGTGATCTCTATGACATGCATTCTATAGCTACTCTTTTCCTTATCGGCCTTGTATCTATTACCCCGACATTGATTGGAAACAAGAACTAATACAGAGCTCAGCATCATCATAAAGCATTGTGAAGTGCCTAGACCACCATTAATCTTCCTCGGCATGACTTCATTATCTGTACAGATTAGCGTTAGACAGTTGCATTGTGCTCAAGTCTCAGCCGCAGAAAGTTATGAAGCTATTGAATTTATTCCTGAAGCATTTGTTTAGCTATAAGTTGCAACAGCAACAAAAGAAGAAAAAAAAGGAGAAAAAATGTGATGTCATTTGAAGATATTGATATGTAAACTCCAGTCATGATTCTGTAATAGTTTATTTGGCATGCTATTGGTAGACATCACAGTAGATGTTATATTCATTTCTTCCATCTGTTCCCTTTTCCTTACTTTCATATTTAAATAAATGAAGAGTTAGAGAGCCAAAATCTTAAACAACTTGATTGGATATGCTAGTTTCTTTTAGTGCAATTAGACCTTATCTGGTGTTTTTGAAAGAGACTTGCATGGGAGCATAATGAGCAAAAGGTAGAGCAACAATTTGGCTTAAAACTAACCAAGACCATAAGCTCGAATGTCATTATGAGTTGAGAAATCAATATAAGAACTCACCAGCTAGAAAAGAAAAAGGATATAGGATCCAAGAATACATTGTTGATAAAAAATACAATGTCAAGGAGATGATCGCAGATATCGCGCCTCGGAAATTATCTGTCCATACAACGATCAAGAATAATCGGGCATAAAAACAGAATCAATAAACGTAATCCACTAAACCTTGACTAAAGAGGAAGTTGTACACGATTTAATTCTTAAAGATGAAACAGAAAACTATAATCCTGAAAAGTGAACATATGAATGACACACTTTCATGTATAACATTGTTGAGAATGTATGACCTAAGATTTTCTAAATTTCTTCTTTCTGCCTGCAGTGTCAGGTGTTCGGTTGTCCAGCTTCCGTTTTGTTCCCATTTGTTTCAAGCCAGAGGCAGCAGCCTTGAGTTCTTTTGCTTTTCGTGCAGCAACAGATGGTCTCTTTGCTATGCGCTCTTTTGGCTTTGTCGATAACTGTGCTTTAGGTTTCAACTTTCCCCGGTCACTCATCCTCGATTGAGTTTTCTTCTGGACACCAGATTTGCTTGCCTTCACGCCCTGATAGGACATGTCGGACTTTGCTGTAGCCTTATAGCTACTACTGCCTGGTCTAGCTGAATCTGCTGCAAACTTCTTTGCCGGGGACCTGAATCTGTCTTCGGTTGATAAACTTTTCCTCTTAGATGGAGTAGAATCTGCTTTAGAATGAGACACTCTCAGCTCGCGATCTCGTAATTTCAAGTTACGCTTTCTAGAAATAGTGTTCGCGGCCTCCTGCAAACCCAAGTAAAATATATAAGGAACAACTTATCTTTGAGTTCAGCTACTAGGATATAAACTTACTGAAAAGTTAGTGACTCTCTCATCCTTACAAAAAAATTAACTTGAACTTTTCTGTAATATTAGAAAAGAAAAAGAGAGTCCTAGAAACCGAACCGTTGTTTCAATTTATTATTCCTTCAAATCTTTCTGTAGGCAATTTTATTATTATTCCTTCTATGGTGTTTTGCAACAAAAGTACTACTTTGTTAAAATAACCATATATACAAAGAATGATACATATCTAACATTATATTCCAACCATTTGTAAAAGACCGTCAGCTTACATATCTGTTTATTTGGGCAACTGCCTCCAATCAACAAGACTGAGGAAGCCAGGAAGGAAAGCTAGATTACCAAAAAAATCCCATCATAAGGTTGATTACGCGTCATCCACCTCAAAGAGAAAATTTACTGTCTATTGCTGGAAGATCAACATAAATGGGACCTTTCTTCTCTCATCTCCTAATGCAGGTGGAAGTACTAAGCAAGAAGTTTTTCTCATAAATGTGGAACATTTGTCACTACATTACAAACTCTGGTCTAATTTATTGAAAAGCGAAGAAGAAAGGTTTATGATTTGCTATTTATCCTGCCTGTCAGCACCCTTTCTGTCAGTTCGGAGGGAGACAGGATAATTGCTCAAGAAAATGTAACCATTAGTATTTGCCAGTTTGAAAGAAAGAATTACATCTTTCCTTGAACAACCTCAACTCATTTTCTTCCTGTCCTAAGGCAATTGGCTCAAAATTTTCAGAGGTTGAATTTGCTGTCTACATTTTGTTAAAGATCAAGAAAACTACAACCTTCTGTGCTTGTGTGCAAAGCAAGGAAAAAGGTGGTTAGGGTCCGTCAGGAGGTCTCCTTTTTTAGTTGTTCTAATTTTACTAGAATAAAGAGGATAAGTGCCCTTATCAAAAATACATAAATACTTCATTCGTCTTAATTTATGTGTCACTTTTTGTGTGTCGAGATTCAAACTATGTGACCTTTGACCAACATTTTATAATGAATTTTGTAGTCATATTGGCATGGAAAGAATTTGCAACTTCTAGTACTTTTCATATACTTTTTTATTATCTCAAGTTTAATTATAAAATATTAAGTTGATCTACTCCAATTTAGCTTCAAAGACTAGTCAAACTGGCTCTCAAGAAGTGAAAAGTGCTACATAAATTGGGACGGATGGTGTAACTAAACAAAGAGGATAAGTACAAGGTAGAATTACTTGATGAAAACAGAGATAAAACCGCTACCAGTTTAAGTCTAGATTTAGATTATGGAATAAGGACTGCTGCCTTAGAGGAGAAGAGTAACAATTGAAAAGACAACTTTTAATAACTTAATAATTGAAAAAATATCCTTATCCCAAAAAAAGAAAAATTAAAGCAGCTAATGCACCCATGTGATTTCATCCATCAAGTCCACCAAGTAAGCCAAAGGAAAAGCTAATTGAATCTTCTAGGACAAAAGGAAGAACTGAATAACCTCAAATAGTTAAGTGGCCTTTTTGATTAGCACCAATGACCCACAAAAAAACCAAAACCACAAATATCCTTGTCTATGAAATGCTATAACTAAAGCAAGAAACTAATCTCAAATTAAAATTTGATCTTCCAATATAACGGTGGAGGTGCATGCCAACAATAGCTAAAATAGTAGTCTATATAATACGAAGCACACAGCACAAATCTTAAACTCATCCAAAATTGGTAAAACAATCTAAATGTGAAGAAACTAGATAGACCAAGACTTATCTCTCTTTTCCCAGGTGAAACAAAATGAGTTTTTTCTTGCTAATCTAAGATGAGGTGTAAAGCAATCAATCAACTAAGCCTTGCTTCCAAACCAGTAGGCTATATTATTATACTGTGTTCATCATTCAGAGGACCCAGGTGGTTGTTAAAGCAAACATAAAAACTTTATTTCCAGTTACGGGATACAGTTCTAGTTCGTCTCCGAAATCAAAGTGCCAACTATTCACTATGAATCACTTCAAACGAGTATGATGTAAGAAAGGAATAGTAATGCCATTATAAATTTGGAAAACAAGAGAAGTTGATAGTATATACCCTCGTTTTGAACAAAACATAAGCTATTCCTTTTCCTAGGAGAGTATTGGGATCTCTGATCACCCGAACAGCCTCAATGCTCGATCCAAACTCTTTCATACCAGAGAACAGCTGATAAATTTCTTCATCCTGCAAGTAAGTGAACAAAATTATTGTTGGATACAGAAAGAAAAAGGCTGATTAGAACAGTAACAAGCATTCACCCTCAGGTAACGGACCTTCACATCAAATGGAAGGTTACCCACAAAAACAGTCCTTTTGTTGTCATACAGTGCACTATTGTCTCCCTTCATCTTCTTGCGTGGTGGACATGCTCTGTCAACTCGGATATGTCTTTCTCCAACCTATATATAGATAACTACGATCAAAAATCCCAACTATGGACTCCTGAAAATGAGTTATTTTCAGAAGAATACGCAAATGAATCAACTCTAAGAGAAGCTTACCACTGCCATATTATGAGCCAAAGATGCCTGGGCAGATTCCTCTGATTTAAAAACAACATAAGCATTAACACTGCAATTACAACCAAACAACCTTATCATACAATAGGAAATCAGATATAAAGAAATACTGATATAACAATGAATTCAAAGAAGCAACAGTTTTATGAACAAGAAAGCTTTATCTCCCATCCCTGTTACAAGAAAAGAAAGGATATGTCTATCATACCATATGCATGATCAAGTAACTTTGATATCTTAGAACAACTTACTAGACTATAATTATGAGAAGCATCATCAACAATCAATCAATGACGCCTCAGTATAAATTAGTTGGGATCACCTACATTAATCCTCAGTATCCATTCCACTCTATTGGGGTACATTTAACTATTGAGAAAAGCCATAATACAGTTTAATCGCTATGTGTTTATCAAACCTGTCCGCATTATCATTGAGTTTTTGCTTAATGATAGCAGCCTTCCTTGGAGTTGCACTCTGAGAAAAAGGACATTTCAAATCAAAATCAGGTTCCAAGGTGAAAATATGTAGACATAATTCTTAACATGTAAATAAATTGCTAACACTCACATCGGCTACCGGAATGGACCGAATCCTCACTGATTCTATCTCTCCAAAACTCCCAAACTCCTTCAGTAAAGCCTTCTTCTTGATCTTCAAAGGCAAATTCCCAACAAAAATTGTCCTTAAAAGTTTACTCTCATCATCAAATCCCTCATTTGAGACCATCATATCCTCTGGATTATCCATCTTCTTCCTCTTTTCCCCTACCACCACTTCTCCAATCCCTTTCTCCACATCCTCCATCGCATCCACCCCATATCGCTTCGCCTCATACTCCGCCTCAATCTCATCCCTTTTCCTCTTCTTCTTCTTATCTTTCTTCAACTCTAAACCCAACTTCCCTATGTTCCCAGAATCAGAAATTCCATCATTTGATTCCTTAACTTCTTCACCTCCAGATTCCAAACCCAAAATTACTTTTTTATCCTTCTTCTTCCTCCCAGAATCAGAAACTACACCATTTGATTCCTCAACCCCAGATAAAGCAGCCCTTTTCGATTTCCCCCCTTCTTCCTCATTAACCTCTTCAGCTACAGACCCAGAATCCAAGTTTACTTTTTTATCCTTTTTCTTCCTCTTCTTAATCTCTGCAGTCCCAGAATCATTATCCCCAGAAACCCCATCAGCTTGATTCTCAATAGAAACTTCTACAACACCTAACTTAGGCTCTTCGGTAGCTGTTGGATTATCATTAGGCTTTCTTTTAAAGGGATTATCGTCGGAAAAGAGTGAAGCAATGTTGGAATCTGCTGGGGTTGCTCCAAAAAGGGTATTGAAAATATCTGAAGAATTTGAGGTTTCATTGTTTGGTTGTTGTTTTTTCTTATCTTTGGATTTCTTTGCCATTGAGTTACAGACACAAGAAAGCAAAGATTTCTTGGATTGAAAAGCGTAAAAAGGGTGAATTTGAGGGGTGGTAAGAAGAAGAAGAAGAAGAAGAAAGAAATTGGATTTTGGAGGAAAAAAAGTGGCACTTTATTTTAGTATAATTTCAGGTATGTGAACCCTAGTTTTTAATGTTGTTCAATATATTTCTTTCCCCCCTCTTCCTTTTTTTTTTCAAAAATTATTTGCTTATTCACATTTTTTTTCAAGTGACGATGATGCTATCTAGTGTAATTCTTCTACTCTTTTTCGAAAGTGATTCGATATTAAAAGTATATCAATATCATTTTGAACGAGTCCATAAGAAGTGATTTCTAAGCCCAGATCAGTAGGTTGCTCCAAAGGACAACATAGGTTATTTCTTCGTTTCAATACTTTCTTCACCTCATCCGTCAATATATAAAGAGATAATTTTATTTTTTAAAAATACTATGGTACCACATTTGGCAAAAAAATTGTTGTAATAGCAACTTAAATTGTAAACAAACTGTAACCGATAAAACAAAAATTAAGATGATCAACCAACTTATAGTTATTAAATACCTCCAAAAACTGAAACACCATAAAAGAACACCAATTTCTAATACACAAAACTAACAAAAAAAACTAAAACAATTAAGAAAAAACTACTAGTTAATTAGTTTGATTTGATTCCAATATTTGATAAACCATTTAATTGGTTTAGTTTTTTAAAAAAGGAAAACTGACACATGGAACACCCCTAGTTGAAAGTGCTAGAAAAGAGTAAAAGTACCTAAATAGATGACTAATTCACTTCAATATGATCAATAAGATAAAAACAAAATATGCTCCAAGAAAATGCACTAAACGAACAGCTATTTTTACAATTATGTTTAAACTTCAAGTTGAAGTGGACAACAAACAAACCTTAAAAGCAAATGGTAAACAAAAGAAAATTGACTATAACAACATCCTCAAAGGAAAATTAACTAATTAGAAACACTCAATATACTTATAGCAACTGTTTAAGAAAGCCTTCTATCAATCTTGTTTCTTTTTCTTCCTTTTCAGATATTCATTTGCCTATTCTCGGTCGATGATTACGCGTTGAGGAGATATGGAAACATGTTTAGCAGAATGCTCAGAAGCAGAAGCCAGGCCCTGCAACATTCTCAGAATCTCTGTAGTGTCCTCCAAATAATACTTGGCCTTGCTTGGTTTCTGGCCAACTGTGCAAGCAAACACTTCAGCAACTGGGGAAAGTGAGGCACTTGCGACAGCACTCATTATAACCTCGAACATATCCTCATCTGATCGATCATCCCCTATGCAGAGCACGAAATCTGGTACCGTTCCTTTCTTCTGCATTGTTTCTAGGAGACGTTCTGCTACAAGACCTTTGTTGACACCCTAGGAGGTTGAAATGAACGTTCATGGCAAAAGCAAACCATCAAATTGAAGTCAAAGAAAACAAAAAGGATGAGAAATTCGAATCAGAAAAAGAGAGATGATTCTAATTTTCCGACTTCAGGAAACCAAAGAAAGTTACATGATTAATGAACTTTTATTAATGTACACGATTTATAGTGTGTAAGCTATTTTAAGAAAGCATACTTAGTTCTAAAATAGAGTTGCTGACTCTTTTGCAGAGCATGTTTGAACTCTAAACACAACTCCAAATTCTCCAAATGTGATTAGTGTCCAAATAAAAACTATAAAGCTATCATATATATTAAGTTTCATAACAGAACCAATTCTTAAAGTTCAGTTTTGTTGGTTTACTTCTTAAATTTTACACAAGGAAGCAACTAACAAATTTTTATCATGTTATCTGCCATAAGAGATCAAATGCTTGAAAACAGTGATTTAACACACTAACCGAGTTAGAGGCTGTAAGCAACTTTTATGGTCAGTAATATGTGAGAATCATGGAAGTTGAAGCAATGAATAACAACAACGGGCTCGATTGAAGAGTTTTTTAGACACGGTAAAAAGGAGGTTCTCAGGTCAAAATAGTATAGACTAGAATGAATAGGATTCTTAGACGTCTTCACGATATACAACGATTTGTGGAAGTGCTTCATGCGAGAAATGTGAAAAAGGACATCATACTGCTCACCTGAGGCTTCACTTCTACAATGTTCTGGCCACTCTTGACGGTAACCGGTTCATTTGCAAGAACGCTTTCCAAGTGATCTAGAAGCTCTTTTGCCTGACATGAGCCAAAATCTGGATCTGCATATTGGTAATTCCAAACAAGTGTGCTTTCCTTGCTATCTATGAAAGAACCATCAGTGGTTTCTGTGTAGAGGCTCATTACAGGCTCAGCAATCTGCTTCCAATAAAAATCTACTACTGCAACACAAGTTTCCCATTTGGCATCATGATTTGGCCTGAAAAGGAATTGTTTCAGCTTCATAGAGAAAACAAAACATCAAGCACCGAGAGCAGGTGGAGACAGTTAACATTAAGGAAAAGCATTAATGAACTCCTCCCGACCAGTTTCCCATAAACTGTGTGCATAGACACAAAACATACATCTGCAAAAATTGAAGGAGACTGCCACCTTAGGAGTAGGAATATACATATACACTCGGGCAGTCAAGATCTTCTGTTTTCACCAAGAACATTTTTTTACATTATAGAAGCACGACCTAAGTTATGAAAAGAGGTTGATTTTCGTATGTTACTGCTATTCCCGCGAAATAACTATCGAAGTGCTACAAAAACCAAACTCTGGCAGCTTCCACCACAGAAGCGCCAGTCCAAGTTTAACCATAATTACAACCACCCCAAGAACTATGTTGTTTTGCAGCTGGACAGCTGGTCACAGAAGCCGAAGAAGCAAATTAGTTTTAGAAACTTTATTGTCATTAATCAATCTGAAACACCAGCAAATTCAGCATTCGTTGAATTGAAGTGTGTCAAATGGACAAGAAAATTTTGTTCCTGTTGTCCCCCATCCCTTGAGAATGATTAAAGTTAGTTATACCCACAAAAGATATCCCGTAGATGGTCCCACTGAAACATAACTTGCATGTTCAATACTGTAGTAAGTATACTTCTAGTTCAACCTCTCAACCAGAGAAGATTGAACAGTTTAATTGGCTCTTGTAGTTAGGACTAGCTCTTTTTGAACTCAATGAATCTGTGCCAAAAGGAGTTGAAATGTCTCATGTGGAAGAGTTCAATATTTTAAACTGGTGCTTGACACAACCAAACTGACGTGAAAAAAGCAATTAGTCCTAATTATTTGGTAGAGTGGCATGGACTGATCAATATCTAATTTTTATAAGACCCTATCTTGTCCAGTGCAACTGTGATATTTTGATTGGTCTGAGAATATCCAAAATAAGAAATAATTTAAAGATTGCAGTATATTATTTATCAGCTTAAAACATCTTAAACACCACAGCGCCTCTCCCCTGGTGGCAGAGACCACCCTAAGGCCAAAAGAAAGTGAAAACAAGAATGAAGAACCAACAAAAAGTAATACACCAGCAAAACGAGAACAGAAAGACTATGTCATCTACTTGTCAACTAGTAGCAGAAAGACAGATATAGGAAGTGGAATTTAGCCTCAGAGATAAACTTGAACAGCAAGCTGTCGTCTACCTCCGGTTTACTGACTGCATTTAGACCCAGAGTTAGTTGTTTCCTAAATACTGTTAATACTTCTCCTTATCAGGTTTCTCTTATGTGTTGATCAATTATGTTTTCTTGCATTCTTAATGTCTACTCTTCTGCTTGATATTAATTTGACTAATTGAAGCAAACTCTGTACTTCAGCGAGAACACTTCCCACACACGAAGTCTTGAGATTTCGTTAGTGATTAGCAACAATAATTTTACAACCATGGAACTTGATAATCATCACTTTGGGGGATAACAGTAGAAATCAACACAGATAATTCCAGGATATAAAATATTTACCTCACAAAATAGCCATGCTCTGCTGCAAGGCCTAGTGTTCCACACGAAGAAAACCACTGAGTTAAAGTCTTTGTGTCTTTTCCACTAACAATGTAAACAATATTCTTTGGATCCCTGCACAAGTTGTTTAAGATACTAATAACCTCTGCATTTGGACCCTTGCTGATAGAGTTTCTGACTGTCATTGTACCATCATAATCCAAAAGGATTGCCCGGTGCTTGGTCCTTTTGTAAGCAGATACAATATGCTCAACTGACAGTTTCCGGAAGCTTGGATCCAAAGCAACCACACGGAATCCTAAGCCAAATCCAATACCCCAACACCTCCTTCTCACATGATCCCTACATGCTCTTTCAAGATCTTGCAAAAAGCTCTGAGCCCAATATGCCACATCATGAGTGCACACATATTTATAGTGCTTCTCATGCCGCATCTGCTTCTCTGCCTCGGAGACAATTAAAGCAGAATCCATAGCTTCAGAAACAGCATCAATATTCCATGGATTGACCCTTATTGCACCACTGAGAGATGGAGAGCAACCAATAAACTCAGAAACCACCAACATGCTCTTCTTTGGTGCTGTGGGGTTCAAGCCCAAGGTAGCATCCAGCTTCTCCGTTCCTTGCCGGCATATAACATATTCATAAGGTATTAGATTCATTCCGTCCCTTACTGCAGTAACAAGACAGCACTCCGCGATAGCATAGTAAGCAATACGCTCGTAGAACTGAAGAGGCTTATCAACCAGGATAACTGGTTCATATCCAGTCCTTCCAAATTTCTGATTTATTCTCTTTACAGTTGCATAAGTTTCAGCCTGGACTTCCTGCACATCTTTCCCTCGGCCTCTGGCAGGATTTGCAATTTGAACCAACACCAATTTACCCCTCTGATCTGGATGCTGAGAGAGCAGGAGCTCAAAGGCCAAAAGCTTCAAACTTATTCCTTTGAATATATCCATGTCATCAACTCCAAGTAACACTGTCTGACCGCGGAATTTATCTCGCAGCTCAGCAACCCTGGTCTCTGTCTCAGGAAGGTCCAGCACTGATTGAAGTTGAACCATATGTATTCCAACTGGCAGAATCTTAATGCTAACAGTGCGTCCATAGTACTCTAATCCTATATAACCTCGTTTAGATTGATATGAAATGCCAAGCATTCTACTACAACAAGAAAGGAAATGTCTAGCATAATCAAAGGTATGAAAGCCTATCAAGTCAGAGTTCAACAGTGCGCGTAGTATCTCATCCCTTACAGGTAGAGTTCGGTATATCTCCGACGATGGAAATGGGCTATGGAGGAAGAAACCGAGCTTCACTCTGTTAAACCTCTTCCTCAAGAATGTTGGTAACACCATCAAATGGTAATCATGAACCCAAACAAAATCATCATCAGGATTAATGACCTCCATTACTTTGTCTGCAAAGATTTTGTTCACCGAGACATAAGCTTGCCACAGCGAACGATCAAACCGACCACCAAGATCTGGAGATAGCGGAAGCATGTAGTGAAATAAAGGCCATAAATGCTGTTTACAGAAACCATGATAGAATTTACTGAACAACTCAGGTGGTATAAAAGCTGGTACACATTTGAACGTTTCGAGCAAAGTTTGAGCCACATCATCTTGTTGACTCGGATCAATTTCTTCTTTAAGGCTGCCTACGTAAATCACTTCTACATCTTCTCCAAGACCATCTTTGAGCTGTAAAAGAAGGGAATCCTCATCCCAACTAAAGTTCCATCCTTCCTCACCATCTTTTCTCCTATGAGCTCTAAGAGGGAGTTGATTCCCCACAATTATCATCCTCTCTTGAGTAACTGATGATGGAGCATCAGAAGCATTACTTCTACTCTCATCATCAAGCTCAGATAAAACCCCAGCTACAGTTGCTACCCTCGAAAGCTTTCTACCCCCTCGGCCAAATGTTGGCGAATCATCAGAAGTAAGATCTAGTAAGTTGGAATATGACCTTGAAACCATCTTTTTTAGCTAATGAAGTATCCCTCTTTTATTTTTCCTGCAATCAGAAGAAAAAAATCCTCCTATGTTCAACTTATAAAATCAAGGTTTAACAGTAAATGCATGGAATGAAAAGATTGAAAACAGAAAATAAACAAGAAACACACTCAGATCATTGACAAGGTAGAAATGCAAACAATCACAGTAAAATATAACCAAGGTCCCACTATATGGTCCATTAAAGATTGATAATCATAGCATTAAAGATGAAGCCAGAAGGGAACACCCCACAAATAATTACAGCTATAAAGAAATTAAAGCAGCTTAACTAAAGCAAAAGAAGACAAACTGAAAAATCAAAAACCATGAACCAAAGTTTTGAACTTTGATACAGAACCTAAACAAAAACACAGAAATAAGTACTAACAGAAGTCTAGCCACCACCCTAGAGGATAAATCTGATGGCATGTGCAAAAATCAGAGATAAAAGAAGGTTTGAGGAACAATACTAAAAAAAACAAGTTCCAAGAAAGATTTACCTCAAAAGGGCAACCAAGAAACAGACCAGTTACCCCACATGTTAAAAGCCTAGCAAGAAAATATTGAAATGTAACAAAATTATTCCTTCAAGCAACAAAAATTTGGTTTAAGAGTACACTTGCCAAGAGAAATGGAAACATTTACACCCCACCCATAACAAGAAACTTGATTGTGATGAAGCAAATGCTATTACAAGTACTCAAGAGGTAAAAGAAACATCATACAACACTTGTAAAAGAAATTAACAGTCAATTTTAGCTGAGGGGTTCAGTGGTACAAAGAGGGGGGAAAAAAGTTTACCTTTCAAGAAAACCAAAGAATGATTTTTGAAATTTTTTAGAGAACCCAAAGATTCCCACTATGAATATCTTAATTTAAGATTCTCTTTCTCAAATAAAAAACAATGGCTTCAAGAATAGGCTTTTTTTTTTCTCCCTCTTCTTTCTTTAGCTTGTCAAAATGTACTTATGATATATATATTTTTTGCTGCAATCTTCTTTACAGTACTAAAAACCCCAAAAAGGTGGTGTCTTTGTACAAAGAATTGGATTCCTCTCTCTCACATAACAAACTCACTTAAATTTTGTAAAAAGTTTTTGATGAAAGCAAGAAGGGAGAGAGAGAGAACAGTAAGCACCACCTACTGGACTCTGTTAAAATTTTTGTTTTTTATGTCACTAAATTATGTCTTTATTATTACACTTTATTTATTTTTTGAATGATGATTGTTACATTTATTTCATAAAAATATATTTATTTTTTAAATTATATTATATTATTTTAATAAATATAAAATGGCTAGATGGTATAGTTTTCATGTTATATAATGTTATACATCACATATATGAATGATAAATCTATAAATAAATAAAAAAGTAGGTTACGGAAAAGAACAATTATCTCCGTTTAAATAAGAAATGATTCTATTTCATTTTTAATATGCTTTAAAATGAATGATTCATTTTTTTTTTTGCAATACTTTAACTTTAATTTTCACGTACCATATTCAAGACCACAAAATTAAAGGGCATTTTAGTAAATTTGACATAACTCTAATTTAGAATCATGAGATTAAAAAAAAAAAAATCTTAAACTCCGTTCCAAATCAAACTAGGTCATCTTTTTTTAAACAGGGGAATATTATAAAAGTAGAGTTAAAATGAGAAGAAAATACTAAAAAAAATGCGATCGTATCAAATTAGTATTGTACACAATTAAACTTTTTATTATTATCTAACAATGAATTTAAATAACACATAAATTTAAAAGAACAATTAAAACTAAGAATATATCTAAACTAAATTCAAGATATTCCCTTCGTCCCTAGTTATTTATCTATTTTTATCTTGCATATCTATTAAAGAAATAGGAGTAATAGACATAATAAATTTACCATTTTATCTTTATTAGTTGATATAATTTTAAAATCAATTTACTATTCATTAAGATATTCTATCTTTTTCAAAAACACTGACTCTCTAAATAAATTGAGGATATTAAATGTAAAAAACATTTTTTTTATTTATCAAAGATTATAAGTAAAAAGTTAAAATTCGACAAGTAAAAAGGACAGAACGAGTATTATCCCATCGTCCAACAATAGTTATTTACTTTATTATTTTGGGATGTCCAATAATATTTGTTTACTTTATAAAATTAATGAATAATTTTACACTTAATTCTTAATTTATCTATATAATTTATCATAGTCATTATCTTATTATATTTTTTCAGACATTATATTTATTATATTCAAAAAGTGATATAAAAAATTATTTTTTATTTATAATTTCTTAAAAAATATATCAAGTTAATAGTGAACAATGATTCGAAAAAACTAACAGTATATAGACTACATACAGTTTATTAAAGCAATTATTAAGCATATATAAAATTGACATGGGATTTAACTACACGCGATTTATATGGAGCGTGAATATGACGCATAATTATTAGGTATAGGACAATCGCTTGTACGGTGGAAACTAGAACGTTCTGGGGATGTGTGGACATTTTGGTGTGACTTGTCGGCGAGAGTAATAGTTACGCGCTATGATTTCGAGTGGGATTGAAAGATAAAAAGGTCATATTTTCCTCGATTTTCCCGCTACTATGTTTGTTTTGTTATATTAATCTGACAAACGAGGTCGTTGTAAATTTCAGGAGTTTTCTAATGTTGCGGGGGAGTTCATAGATTTTATTTAAATAATATATTTAAATTCGATAAGTTCGTAAGACTATACACTTTATAAATTATATTATTTTGAATTGAAAAAATTAAAATATTGTTAGATTTAATGGAATAAAATATTATATTTATGATTAATTTTGAGATATTTTAACTTATTCTATATGTTAATCGATATTTATAAGTTCATTTTATCTCACATACTAAGCAATCCTTATAAGTTCTATTAAGAATTATAAATTAGAATAAGTATATCTCGCTTAACCAAATTAGAGGTTAAGCTAGTTTGGATACTAAATAGAATATTTATAACGGTTAAAAGGAGTTAATTTTCGTATAATCACTCAAGTAATAATATTTTTATTTAAAAATATTACTTATTTGTTGGAGAAAATTGGAATTTAGAAAGAAAAAATTCTTAATATTTTCTTTGAGATAAGAAAAGTATTGGTTAGGTTGGGAAAATCAATTAATTCCTTGTTAGAATGGATAAAGAAGATTAATTATTGACATGAGTTTTTAGATTTTGATATTATTAGATATTGAGAAAATGGCTAATTATTTTCATTCGTATAACAACGTTAACGGGGCTACATTTTGTCTTTGTTTGAGTTACACTTGAGCGTTGTACATATAGTTTTATATTGTTGTGTATCGTATTATTAGGAAAAAAGATTTTTAAAATCTTAAATCAATGAGAAATTTATATTATGAAATATCATTTTTTTGCCCATTCATTTATCATCAAAACTAGCTCAGTAGAAAAATTTATGGAGGAAAATAAATTTTAGTAAAATATTAAAAAGTTTTTTTAGTGTTAAAAACAATACTATTATTTATTTGTTTGTTTATTTATCAATCATCGATTCAATAAAAAAATTGTGACAATAATCATTGAACATCTTTTCGATTGAAAATTTCAATGAGAAAATAGTAATTTTTAAGTAGTGATTGTTTTGTTGAATATACCCATTTGGATGGATTAAATTATACTATGTCATTACATAAAGTCACATATAAACAATTTTAATGATATACATATTAGAAATGATATGCTCATAATGTCAAACAATATGATCTAATAAAATTTAAGTGATAATCGAAATAAATATTATTATATTTAAACAAAATAACACCATGGAAGATAATAGTTAATTTAACAATCAATTATTGTCACTTCTTAATTATGTCAAATCAATAAATTTGAAGTTAAGAGTCACAACTTAAACGAAAATTTATGTATATCATTTAATTATAGGTATATAAATAGAAAAGTTCATATGCATGATATACGTTGCAATTTTCTTACATTTATTGCTCTATTAATGGACTAGAAGAAAATAATCAATTTTGAAAAATCACTCCATGCATTATTTCTTGGAGCTTCATGAGAAATACTGATATTGTTTGGTTGCTTATACTTTCTATGATCAGAAAAAGTTCATAAGAAAGGGTTTTGAAACAACTTTTTTTATTTTTCAAAAAAAAAATAAAGTGCATATAAATACTTTTTGAAAAGATAATTATATACATTCAATATAAATACTTTTTGAAAAGTTGCAGTAAGAAAACTTTTCGAAAACATTCCCCCAAAACTGGCAAAAAAAGAATTAAATGCAGTGAGATCCTTGTTGCTCCCTCCGTCCATCTTTTAAATATTCTTTCTATCAGAAAATTTAATCAGATTTGGTTAATATTAATATATTTTACACTATATTATTTTATCTTTTTATGAGAAAAAGATTTATTTATTTTAAAATAAAAAGGATATTATAGACTTTGAAAATTCTGACCAAATTTTGATCATGTAGATACTATTCAATATCTAATACATTTTTCAAAGCATTAAATTCAATAAATTGTGTATTAAATTAATATAGTGGATAATTAATATGGAATAAAAATGGAAAAATTACATAAATTGATACATTTTAATAAACAATTACTGATTTTAGCGATATTTTTTATTTATTACCATTTATAGCAATCTTATGTAAAATCTGCAATATGAATTAAAAGTGAATTATGCATGCAATATATATGAATTATAATTATTTTTTAAAATATATTATATTTGTTTGGTAAAAATTTGACACATTGTATTATAAATGTATTAAAATGTGTGAAAAATATATTATCCATCATTAAAACTTGTATTATATGTGAATAATAAATTGTTTTTTGTAATATGTATTAAACTTGTATTATAAATGAATTATAAATGATCAAGTGAAAAAAATTTATTATTGTTATAAATGGTAAATATTTTTTTATTATAGTATATTTATGTAAGTTCTACAATAATATATATATATATATATATATATATATATTAAAGAATGACAAAAGTCTCACATCGGTGGTTAATGAGATGAGTGGACTCCTTATAAGGCTTGGGTAATCCTCCTCCCTTTGAGTTAGCTTTTGGGGTGTGAGTTAGGCCTAAGACCTAATTCCACAATAAATATATATATATATATATTTTAAAAAAAGAAATTGTATGTCACAAAGAATAGTTGTGAAAAGTGGAGCTATTACGGATATAATTAAACTATAGAGTAATTAATTTGCTAATTTTTCGAAGGAAAATTATCAATGTTTTAGAATTGATTTTTTTTGTTGAGAAAAAAATACTTACTTTGAAAAATTAAATGTTTGAAAATTTCTTAAACTACTTTTGAATTGAAGCAGAAGTAGTTGGAAGAAGCTAAAAATTTATGCTTTCTAACAAAAAGCACAAGCAGAAATAACAAATTAGTAACTTTTTGAGACAAAAATATCCATTATGTATATGCATATTTATCAATGTATCCCTTATTAATTAATTAACATATCTTATAAGTATGATTAATTTTTATTCATGAATTTATTTTTTATTTTGTTTTTGTTTTATATTATTATTTATATATTCTATTATATATATTATTTTATGTATTATTTTACAAAGTTAGAAATAAAAGTAACAACGATAATTTTGTAGAATTACAAAAGCAATAAATAACAGTTAAAGATTTCGACCCTCTCAACAAATTAACAAATAACAAATTTTCTTTTCTTAATGTAAGTATTATTTTATATTAGTTTGAATTTTTAAACTTTAGAGTATTATAAAAAAAAAAAAAAGAGAATAATAGATAAGATTGAATTCAAAAATAAATAGATAATAAATAAGATTCCTCTTTTTTCAAAAAAGAAAATCAACAATATTTATCTATGTACAATATTGATTGAAAATTTGAATATATATATGTCAAATATTTAAATTAAAAATATAATTAAAGTTTATGTATTAGATGTTTTAAATAGTTTTTCTCTATAAAATAAGCTTAATATTAAAAGCACATTGATACTTGTCATTTTTTGTAATTTGACTCTCAAAAATATTTTTTAAAGAAAATTAGCCAAACACAAATTGCTTATCAAAATCACTTTTCAAATAAATTTATCAAACACAATTTTGTTTTAAAAAAATCTTTTCTAAAAAGTTATTTAAAAAATGCTTCTAAAAATAAGCATTTTTTAACGGGATAATTGTATATAATAGCAAACTAATAACTTAAAATAAATGGAGTAGCTAGGGTTTGATTTAATTGTGCTCCATAGCAAACGTTTGCCAAAATTTGCCAGCGAATTATACAATTGCAGCGAATTATACAATTGCAGCGAAGCAGCGAATTATACAATTGCAGCGAATTATACAATTTAGGCCAGTGAATTATACAATTGTATATGTATGGTGATGCCAGCGAATTATACAATTTAGGCCAGAGAATCATACAATTGTATATGTATAGCGAATTATACAGTTATATGTTTGCTATGGAGCGCAATTATGCAAATTTTGCTATAACATACTAATATAAATTTTTTATTTGCTATATGTGAAAGTTGACCTTTTTAAACCAGTAATGCCAAACTAATGAGCATAACAAGTAATTTGTAAAAATTAGGAAGTTACGTTTCATATTGATGAACTGAGGATAGTAATTTCTTTACGTTTCAAGTTTCTCCTTAATTGTATTAATATCTTTTATAGCAGAATAAAATTGATCATGACATGAAATTATGAAAATGGTTGATAGTTAAGGTTTACTAAAAAAAAAAAGGACAACTTTCACATATAGAAAATAAAAAATTCATATTTGTATGCTATAGCAAAGTTTGCATAATTGCGCTCCATAGCAAACATAGAAATTGTATAATTCGCTATACATATACAGTTGAAGCGAATTGTATAAAACGAAGTGTATAAAACGAGAAAGAGAAAGACACTTGGGCAGAGAATTGTATAATAACGAAGTGTATAAAACGAATTGTATGATTATAAGTGTATAGAACGATTATATACAAATTGAATTTGTATAAAATGAGAAAGAGAGAAAGACAAAACAGACTTGGGCAGGGAATATACAATTGAATCGAATTGTATAAAACGAGAAAGAGAGAAATTAGATACAATTTGAAATTTGTATAAAACGAGAAAGAGAGAAAGGCAAAAGAAATTGGGGCAGAGGAGTATTTTTATTGTATAATTATAAGTGTATAGGACGAAAATATATGTACTTGCATGTGTATATACAATTTTCTCACGCTTTATACAAACAGAAACGCAATTTATACATTTCGCTTCTGTTTGTATAAGTGAGAAAGGCGAGGGTGGCGAGCGAGATTTGGGAGAGTGGCGAGCGAGATCTGGAAGAGGGGAGAGAGAGGAACAAAAATATATTTATTTATATAATTTTCTGTGCTTTATACAAATAGAAATAATTTTTATACACTTGTGTTTGTATAAAAAGTGAGGAAGCGAGCGAGAGATTGGAGGAGAGTGGCGAGCAAGATATTTGGGAGAGAGGCGACTGGCAAATTTTGGCAAACGTTTGTTATGGAGCACAATTAAATCAAACCTAGCTACTCCATTTATTTTAAGTTATTAATTTGCTATTATATACAATTATCCCAAAAAAATTACTCTAATTAGTAATTACTAATTAGGCACCTGACTTGATAAAAGGTGCATTATTGAAGAGTTAATAAGTGTTTGTTATAATAATTATAGCTTCCATTTAATCTCAGTTTGTCAACGTAACTATAGCCCATGTCCACATTCTATGATGGAATAACGTAATTAATGAATATTTCCCCGTTTTTGGGTCATTTTGCCCAACTTTTCTCAATAAAAATTAATGGAATGTATAATTATGTTTTATGAATAAGTCAATCATGGAAACATTAAAAAAGCACAGAGAGAATTTCATCTAACATATTATAGGATCAAGAAATAAGAACATAGGGAAATATATATAGCAATAATGAGTATAAATAATTTCGAATTCAGAGAAAATAGAGTATACGTAGACTTTTTTTCTTATCTCATGAGGTAGAGAGATTATTAGATAGACTCCATCCGCTCAAGCAAAAAAATTAAATTAAAAACACTAAAAAAAACATGTCAAAGCATTCTTAAAAAAATAAAAACAATAAAGCAATATGATAGTCTAAGTAGAAACAACATTAAATAAGGAAAAATATGTAAATGTGTGAACTAAACCTAAACATGTAATTATCAATTTATCCAACTAAATTTAAAAATAAATTATTTACATTATTATCACTATATTAAACTTATTAAAATACGATGTATTATCATCAGTAAAATCTACTATAGTCAATCTTTTAAGGGACTTAATTACACGATATTTAATTGTTACTGTTAATATCTCTTAGGGTGTTTTTGGTAGGGAGAAAAGTGACTTCATTTTTTTCATCAGTCGAATATGAAAAAATTAAAGAATATTTTCATATTTACCTCACTACCAAACACACCCTATCGTTTCCTTATCTTCGTTCCTTGTTGAAGACAAAGCGCAAATTGCAAAACCTTGTTTTTTTAGGACCGTTTGATTACGGTATAAGAGACATGTTATTCATGTATAAAACAATGTATTAAGTTATACTATGTTTGGTAGAAATTTTTGTTTAGGTAGAAAAATCAACATAACCTATATCATGTTTGGTTGTGTTTTTTTGTAATCTTACATAATTAATACCAACATAACTTATGAGGGAATCTATGTATAAAGTTATGCAGGGTAGAAGGTGGAATAAGTTATGTGGGTATTAGTTATACATGTATTAAAGTGATAAATTACATATTTACCCTATTTATTTATTTTATTGTTTTTAATTGAAAACTTTATTGTTTTTCTATATATATATTTTTTTTTATATATTTAGACCATTTTTATTTCTTTTAACTTTTTTTTAATTGGAAACTTTATTGTTTCCTATCAACATGTGTTGTTTTTATTTCTTATTATATATAGATTATTTTCATTTCTTTTTATTTACTTACTGTTTTGATTGATTTATGCAAATATAAATATTTTTTTAATATTTAAAATTGATTGTATATTTTTTAACGATACATATGCTAATCAAATATTAGCATTATACATTATTCAATATATTTCACATTTTATTAGCATGTATTATTATTTTGTAAATAATATATATTAATAATTTACAATAAGTTTAATATTCAATAGTTAATAATTCATGTATTGTAATATCTAAATCCTCCATAACTAATACCTACATAACTAAACCTTGCATAGCTAATACCTGCATAACTAATACCTGCATAACTAAACCCTACATAGCTAATCCGTGCATAACTCTAACCAGTAACCAAACAACCCCTTATGGTAGGAGAAGAGGATAGAATTAACGATATAAATTTGACAAATCAGTTTTTTAAATTATAATATAATACATAAAAAATATTAATTTAATACTAACTATATATAATTCAAATATATATCAAAATTTGAAATCATAAATTTTTATATCCTAAATCCGCCTCGGTTCATCGGATGCATTACTCTTTTGCAAGAAGACAACTATCAATAATGGTGTGTACTATTTGTGACAAGTCTAATTGAGTAGACACACAACTAAGATATTTCAAAAAATGGAAGGAAATTGGTTCCCACCAATATAATGTACATTAAATCATTATATTGTCACTTTTCAATAATGTATCAAAAAACAAAAGAGCAACTAAAAAGGTGACGAGTGGAGTGTAATAATTCTTTTTAGTTGGTTCATCTAATTATACTACCATTGATAAAGAGAGATGCTCATCAAAATTAATGTAATTCATAGTGTAATGGTCAAATATACATGGCCCTTAATTATTATATCTATTGATAATGTGTTGTTGTCATCTAGTAATTATTAAGTGAAAATGGTCATAATTTGAATTATTATTTAGTTGATACTTAATTAGCTTGAAGTAACATGTGATTACCTCTAATGATGATTACTTTGGTTCACCATATAAGAATTTAAAGTTTTTAAGTTAACAAATTGAATTGGATGATTAATTATTAAATAATCTCTACGGCTAAGGTTTAAGCAATTAATATTTAATCTTGTATTGCTTTCACATCAAAGTTCACTTATTTTTTAAGCATAATTTGTTCAAAACTTATAAAATGAAGTCTGTCTTTAGTAAATAAATATTTATAAACTTTATAAAATGACAATCTCCTAAAAAGAAATAGGGGAAAATCATTGTAAAGGTTTCTTTTTAGTTTTTTTTCTTCTTAATTTCGATTAGCTTTATTTTATATATATCTCCAATATTATTCTTTTAGGAATATAACTATCCGATTTTTTTTTTTGTATTTTGCGAAAATGTCTAACTTTATTATCTATTAATTATTTTTTTTGGTTCATTCAAGTTCCTAGTATTAGTATTATTTTTACCTCGAAGTTGTCATTAGTTACTAACAAACCAACATTATATTAGTAAAAAAATTTGATTTGCAATAATTTGCAAAAGGTCTGATTTTGGCGTAAAAATTGTCGATCTAGTTTAATTTATCTTTCATGGAAATAGATCACATAAAGATTAATTATTCTCGAGTTGTGATGTAATTTATCTTTGATGCAAAATGTCAAGTGAATGATTTCATAATTTGAACTAGTAATTTATTATTTATTAATTACACAAAAAATATAATTTTATTGTTATTTTACAACTTCACATTATTTTGAAAATTTTAAGTTTTGATATTAACGCGAATTAATTTATAAAATGTTGTAGGAAAGAGATTGATCTCCTAATATCTCCCAACTACTACTTCACTCTTTAGACTTCATTAAGCTAGACAATAACATTCTAAATTAAGACCTCATCTAATATAGTAATATTGTACACCTAAACTAAATCAATCAAAAACATTGTATAGTAATAAATATATATACATTAACTATACACAAATTATAGTTTAATTTACATAATATACTAAATATTGATGCTATTTATTGTTGTGGACTTTTGGGCTGACCTTTATAGCTATAATCTAAATAATAGGGGTAGGAGCGCTAACGAGCAAGAAAAAGGATGCGCTAAGGCGCAACGGCTTTCGCGCAGTAACTACGCTCTTGCTTCTTGCCTTATCTTTTACTAAGAAACTAATCCAAATAGACACCCTCTTTTTCAAAGTCAATAAGTGAAAATTCATTTTCTTTTAATTTTAGGGTTAATTACACTAAACATCATAAATCAAACACTTACCTCCTCTCTATAATAAAAATCCTACAATCACACTCTCTATAAGATATATCTAAAATAAAAATATATTAAAATATAATTACTATCAGAATTATAAATAAAAAGTTTATTTAATGTAATTTTAAGTGAAAGAACAAATAAACAAAATAGAATAAAAATAAAAAAAATCTTATATAATAAAATATATAATTAATAAAAATACAAATAATTTACGTGTTTCAAGTGTAGGACAGTTTACTAATAGTTGGTGTCTTGGTATATATATCTATCAAGTAACTTGATTTTTCTTCTTCTTTATTTATAAGTTTCGAAAGATACCTCTTTCAATTTTTCTATTTTATCCCCTCCGTTTCAAAAAGAATGATCCTATTTCTTTTTTAGTCTGTTTAAAAAAGAATGACCTCTTTTCTTTTTTGGCAACACTTTAACTTTAACTTTCCACGTGTCATGTTTAAGACCACAAGATTAAAGAGTATTTTTGTACATTTGACATAACTTTAAATTAGAACCACAAGATTAAAATATCTTCTTTCTTTTCTTAAATTCCGTTCCAAGTCAAACTAGGTCAATCTTTTTGAAATGGAGGGAGTATATTATTTGTTTTAATAATGAGTGAACAAAGATATTCAACAATTTATTTTTATCTTCCTCGTTAAATTTCATAAAATAAATCCACGAACTTTCTATTCATAATTTCAAATTACATTTTAATAATTATATTTAGTTATAGATACATCTCATAGGAGGTGTGAGTACAAAATTTGTATAATAGGAAGAATATAAGTATTTGATTTTAAAATATAAAGAAAATATCTGAAATTAAATTATATAATAAGAATGTTTAGTATGATTAACTCTTTTTTTTAAGCACATATTATCTTAATTTGGTGTTTCAATAATTTCAAGATATTTTTTTTGTTGGCTTCAATCAATCAATATATTATAATATTTATAAAAGGTTGAACTCATGGGTGACCACCTAAAGTTGACACAAATTTTCACTTAGATATTTAAACTAGACTTTGTTCATTTTAGATACCTTATGTCAGCACTTACTGTGTCATTTTGACACTTTTCGCTAATGTGGCAAAGTGAGTGTAACACTCATTAATTGCGCGTGAGAGGCTTGTTTAGCCTATATTTTTTAAAAAAATTATCTTCTTCTTTCCATTTTCAACCTTTACATCTTCCCTTATCTCCCTAAACATGAAATCATTCAACGAACGTCAAATGTTTAAATTCAAAATTTTTCTTTAGTTGCAATAGTCCAACTGAAAGAAGATGAAATCATTTTAAAGTTAAAAATATAATTACATATCAATGTTTCAAGCTAAATCTTTAATTTCTTTTTTCAAAGAATGAAGAACAAAATTAAGTAAAGAAAAATCTGCAATCATATCTTTGCTTTATTCAACCATTATAACTTTTCAAATTTCATATTTATACTTTTAAACAACAAATAAAATCTAGAAATTGATGCGACGAAGAAGACGATAAAATGGAAATGGGTTTGTGACAACGACCATGAAAATGGAGGATGTGTGGTGGTAGAGATGATGAAAGAGACAATGAAAAGGGAGAAATTTGATGGAGAAGATGATTGGGGGGGGGGAGGGAATCCTTTTTTTTTTCTAACTTAGAAATCAATTAATTTTGACCTTTAATTTATTTTTGGGTATAATAATATGGCTTTAAAATGAGTTGTCATGATATAATTTATTATTTAATCAACCTGGACACGCACATAAAGTCAATAGGAGATTGTGAAAAAAGTGTGCAAATGACACATCAAGCCTTGACATAAGGTATTTAAAATGAACAAAGTTTAGCTAAAGTATCCAAGTGAAAATTGATGTCAACTTTAGGTGATCACTGATGGGTTCAGCCTTTATAAAACAACTCCACCCTAAAATACATAAAGGTTTACATTATATTTTTTATCTAGTGATATTGATATTTATATTGAGGTTAGATTAAATTTAAATTCATACCCTACATGATTTATTTCTGAAAGCAGCCACTCAATAGGGCTTTCTCCCTCTCAAAGGCTCGAAACTAAAACTTTTAACTAAAAGTAAAAGAATCTTATCATAGTCACATAATTTTCGGGAAAATCTTTTGTATTAAGCTAGACAGATTCTCGTGAAAGTTAAAGAACAAATCTTTGTAGGATAATTTTCTGTTTTTTTTGGAGTACATATCATTTTTGATAAATGACTGTAGGGATAGAATTTGCTAAATATATGACAAAAGAACACCAAAAAGAGTAAAAGGTGAAAAGCCAAGCAATACCACTTTTAAATGGGTCATTTGCACAGATGCACTTTTGGCCATATTTTGTGCTAGTATTTACTATTTGTTTCTCATGACAAACAATATTTTCGTCGAACATAAATTTATATTTTTGTACCATAATATCTTATAAATGTCAATTTTTTAATAAAAAATGTTTGTCTGATTAGATATAAATTTGATTGATAAAAATTAAAAATCAACTTATTTGACCAGAAAAACATTGAAATTGAGTAATAATATTTAAAAACTTGACCATTCCGTGCACTCACGGCCCACAAATAAATTGAATAGTGCACTATAGGACTCATTCGGACAGTGACACTTTCAATAGAGTTTTCTTCATACTCAGAATTTGAATTCGAAAACCCTGATTAAAGAGAAAGTCAATCTCACTATTATATCACAACCCATGTCGGTGTGTCTTGAATTAGCTTAAATAGCTGCTCATTGGATTGTTTGAACTAAAAATAATGAAAATGATACAAACAGTAAATAAATATTTATAAACTTTATAAAATGACAATCTCCTAAAAAGAAATAGGGGAAAATCATTGTAAAGGTTTCTTTTTAGTTTTTTCTTCTACTTAATTTCGATTAGCTTTATCTTATATATATCTCAAATATTATTCTTTTAGGGATATAACTATTCAATTTTTATTTTTGTATTTCGCGAAAAAGTCTAATTTTTTTATTTTTTTTTCATTCATGTTCCTACTATTAGTATAATTTTTACCTTGAAGTTGTCATTAGTTACTAACAAACCTAACATTATATTAGTAAAAAATTTTGATTTGCAATAATTTGCAAAAGGTCTGACTTTGGCGTAAAAATTGTCGATTTAATTCAATTTATCTTTCATGGAAATGGATCACACAAAGATCCAATTATCCTTGAGTTGTGATGTGATTTATCTTTGATGCAAAATGTCAATGATTTCATAATTTGAACTCGTAATCTATTATTTATTAATTACACAAAAAAATAATTTTATCATTATTTTACAACTTCACATCATTTTGAAAATTTTAAGTTTTAATATTAACGCGAATCAATTTATAAAATGTTGTAGGAAAGAGATTGATCTCCTAATATCTCCCAACTACTACACTCTTTAGACTTCATTAAGCTAGACAATAACATTCTAAATTAAGACCTCACCTAATATAGTAATATTGTACACCTAAACTAAATCAATCAAAAACATTGTATAGTAATAAATATATATACATTAACTATACACAAATTATAGTTTAATTTACATAATATACTAAATATTGATGCTATTTATTGTTGTGGACTTTTGGGCTGACCTTTATAATTAGAATCTAAATAATAGGGGTAGGAACGCTAACGAGCAAGAAAAGAGGTATGCTAAGGTGCAATGGCTTTTGCGCAGCTGCTGCGCCCTTGCTTCTTGCCTTATCTTTTACTAAGAAACTAATCTAAATAGAAGCCCTCTTTCTCAAAGTCAATAAGTGAAAATTCATTTTCTTTTAATTTTAGGGTTAATTACACAATACATCATAAATCAAACACTTACCTCCTCTCTATAATAAAAATCCTACAATCACACTCTCTATAAGATATATCTAAAATAAAAATATATTAAAATATAATTACTATCAGAATTATAAATAAAAAGTTTATTTAATGTAATTTTAAAATAACTTTTAAGTGAAAGAACAAATAAACAAAATAGAATAAAAATGAAAAACTCTTATATAATAAAATATATAATTAATAAAAATACAAATAATTTACGTGTTTAAATTGTAGGACAGTTTACTAATAGTTGGTGTCTTGCTATATATATCTATCAAGTAACTTGATTTTTCTTCTTTATTTATAAGTTTCGAAAGGTACCTCTTTCAATTTTTCTTTTTTATATTATTTGTTTTAATCAAATGAGTGAACAAAGATATTCAACAATTTATTTTTATCTTCCTCGTTAAATTTCATAAAATAAATCCACGAACTTTCTATTTATAATTTCAAATTACATTTTAATATTATATTTAGTTATAGATATATCTCATAGTAGGTATGAGTACAAAATTTCTATAATAGGAAGAATATAAGTATTTGAGTTTAAAATATAAAGAAAATATCTGAAATTAAATTATATAATAAGAATGTTTAGTATAATTAACTCTTTCTTTTAAGCACGTATTATTTTAATTTGGTGTTTCTAACAATTTCAAGATATTTTTTTTGTTGGCTTCAATCAATCAATATAGTATAATATTTATAAAAGGTTGAACCCATGGGTGACCACCTAAAGTTAACACAAATTTTCACTTAGACATTTCAACTAAACTTTGTTCATTGTAAACACCTTATGTCAAGCGTTTGTTATGTCATTTTGACACTTTTCGCTGATGTGGCAGAGTGAGTGTAACACAATCATTAATTGCGGGTGAGAGGCTTATTTAGCCTATATTTTTTAAAAAAAATTTATCTTCTTCTTCCTCATTTTCAACCTTTACATCTTCCCTTATTTCCCCAAACATGAAATCATTCAACGAACGTCAAATGTTTAAATTCAAATTTTTTTTTTAGTTGCAATAGTCCAACTGAAAGAAAATAAAATCATTTTAAAGTTAAAAATATAATTATATATCAATGTTTCAAGTTAAATCTTTAATTTCTTTTTTCAAAGAATGAAGAACAAAATTAAATAAAGAAAAATCTGCAATCATATCTTTGCTTTATTCAACCATTATAACTTTTCAAATTTCATATTTATACTTTTAAACAACAAATAAAATCAAAAAATTGATGTAACGAAGAAGACGATAAAATGGAAATGGGTTTGTGACAACAACCATAAAAATGGAGGATGTGTGGTGGTGTAGATGATGAAAGAGACAATGAAAAGGGAGAAATTTAATGGAGAAGATTATTGGAGGGGATCATTTTTCTTCTAACTTAGAAATCAATTAATTTTGACTTTTAATTTTTTGTTGTGTATAATGATATGACTTTAAAATGAGTTGTCATGATATAATTTGTCATTTAATTCATCAGGACACGTTTGTTCAACACGCACATAGAGTCAATAGGAGATTGTGAAAAAAGTGTGGAAATGACACAGCAATCCCTGACATAAGGTGTTTAAAACGAACAACATCTAGCTGAAGTGTCCAAGTAAAAATTGGTGTCAACTTTAGGTGATTATCGATGAGTTCAACTTTTATAAAACAACCCCACTCTAAAATACATAAAGGTTTATATTATATTTTTTATCTGGTGATATTTGATATTTATATTAAGATTCAATTAAGGTTATTAAATAGGACTTTCCCCTTTCCAAAGATTCGAACTTAAAACTTTTAACTAAAAGTAAAGGAATCTTATTACAGTTAAACAATTTTCGGAAAAGTCTTTTGTATTAAGCTAGACAGTTTCTCGTGAAAGTTAAAGGAACAAATCTTTTTAGGATAATTTTCTGTTTTTTTTTTTGGGTACATATCATTTTTGATAAATGACTGTAGGGATAGAATTTGCTAAATATATGACAAAAGAACACCAAAAAAGAGTAAAATGTGAAAAGCCAAGCAATACCACTTTTAAATGGGTCATTTGCACAGTTGCACTTTTGGCCATAAAACAATATTTTTATTTAGGATGACTCAATTGGTTTGGATGGTGATTATTTACACGGATGATTCAAGATCAATTCTTTTGAATGTCTTCTGAGTCGAATCTGTCGCATAAGGCTTGTCTAGTGCAGTTTACATTTTATGTGTGGTTTGAAGGCTATTACACAGTGGAGTTTTATCCAGTGCGCACAAAATGCTCATCCAAAGGACAGAGACTGTGGCAGAGATTGTAACAGCTACGGGTTATCATTGGATTTCAAAAAAATATATTTTTATAGAACATAATTTATATTTTTATATCATAATATCTCAAAATTATATTCGGACATGATTTCAATTTTTAAAAAGCGTATGCCTCATTAGATATAAATTTGATTAATAAGAAATTAAATATTAGCAAAGACAAATTAAAGATCAAACTTATTTGACAAGAAAAACATTCAAATTGAGTAATATTAAAAGGGAAATTTAACAATTAAGACAACTTTAAGAACATAATTAATCAAAATAACAACAATTTAAATTTTTTAGTGAAAATGACAGAATAGCAATATGTTTATAATTTTATGTATTTTAGATTTTAGTTTTATTAAATTTATGTATTTTAGATTTTAGTACTCATTTAGTATTATTAATTTAATGTATTTATGGAAACTCATTTATTGGACCAAAACATGGTCCAATAACCATTTAATAAAAAACGAAAAAACAAATTAAAAATTTATTTATCGTTTCAAGAAATGTAAAACTTAATCCCATTTAAAAGGGAAAATACATAAAATCACCCCTGAACTTGGCACGAAAACTCGCTTTAGTACTTAAACTATGCGAGTAATTATTTACCCCCCTAATATCTTTTAAAGTGAATTAAAATACACTCTAATATAACATTACCAGTCTCACAATGGCAAGTGCATTTCACACGCGCCATGTCATCGATCTGTCAGCGCCACATCAGCGTCACGTCATTGCCACATCAGATCCCATTCAACATATTTAAATTTTGATTTTTAATTCTTTTTTGTTCTTTTTATTTGCTCACAATTTTAGAAAGTAAAAAAAACTAAAATAATAAGAATTAATATAATAAAAATAATCTAAAAAAATCAATTGAAAGAGATTCAAAATCTCAAAATCATTCTCACAAGAACACTCAATTTTTAAAACACAAAATTAAAAAAAAATAACTACTAAAAATTTAATTTGAAATGAAAATTTGTAGAGTTTCATTGAAAATAACTTCAAGTTCATTACATTAAAACTTTGACATAAAGACTAATATTAATTTGAAGCAAGAACAAATTGATGACTTTTCAATTTTTTCTTGTTGATCACATTTTTTGAATTTATTGATAGAAATTAAAGGAAATGAGGGTGGATGGATCCGTCTTAAAGAAGGACAAAAAATATGAAAATCATAACAAAGAAAAAGAAGAAGAGATTGTAAGACAAATAAATAGGGTAGGAGTGGGGGTTCGTTGGGGGTGGGGGTTGTCGAAGAAGAAGAAAAGGTAGTGCAAGTGGTGGTTGAGGATGGGAGGGGTGGATTGGGTGTGAGGAAGATGAAAGGACGGTAGGTGGGGGTGGTGGTGGTGGTACTAAAGGTTGGGGGTGGTAGGGTATGAAGAAGATGAAGAAAAAAAAAGATTATTGGATAAAATGAAAAGAATTGGGGTCTACTCATTAATTTTTTCCTTATTTTTTTATCTTTACGCGCCTTTTTTTTTTACTTGCCATGTCAGCGATTTGGGTGTATTTTAATTCACTTTAAAAGAGATTAGGGGGTAAATAATTACCCGCATAGTTTAAGTACTAAAGCGAGTTTTCGTGCCAAGTTCAGGGGTGATTTTATGTATTTTCCCCATTTAAATTTTTCAGATTATTCCCAATTTTCAAGATTCTTTCATCAAAATTTTCAGATTCTTCATCAAAGCCATTGATTATCAAGGATTCAAAATGATATACTTTATTATTATTATTAGATAATTATATATAATTATTATGATTTTCGAGCTCATAAAGGATTATTATTAAAGCAAATTTCGTGGTGGCAAGGTTAGTTCAACCTTCGATTTTTTTTATTTTTTATTTTGTTAGAGCTCTGATTTTATATATCACGATTTTATGAATTATTTATGTGATTTTGTTTTAATATCCATCATACATTTATGATTTTGTATTTTTTGTTCCTTTTTTTTGTGATTTTCTTTCAATGTTTAAGATTAGGTAGATTATGAAAATTCATATATATAGAATCATTTTTGTTTGATGTTCAATACGGTTTAACAGTTGTTAGAAGAAAATTTCTTCTTTTCAGATTTTTGGATTGTTGAAAAAAAATTTGTATTGTATGCAATGGCTGATTCGGTTAGGATTACTAGAGGTATAAACAACAACATTCAAAAAAATTTAGAATTTTCTTCATTTGATTTGTGCATTACTCAAGGATTGATCGAAAATGTAGGATCTGCGGCTAGAATGGCACAAGAGTATAAAATGACAATAGAGAGCTCTTCAAAAAAAAACAAAGTGTTGTGCTCTGAAACCCCTGATGATCAAGAAAAATATCGAAGTGATGAAGTATTATTTTATGACGATGAAGATGTGTTAAATTATTAATGAAATGATTTTTTATTTTATGTCTATTGTTGTTTTTGTGTTTGAAATTTTTTATGTATTTCAGATTGAAAGATTATAGTTTTAAATACAAAAAAATATTTTTGTATCCCTAATGTAATGTGATAAATTATGGATACAATTAAAACAAGGTCTAATATTTGTCAGTTGTGCAAATATGCAAATTACATTTTCTGTGTGCGTCTAAGTAAAAAAATAAAAAGTTTACATGAGTACTATAATCTTGCTTCTTTCCAGCCCTTTGTTAGTTCTGTACAGTTCTCAATATAGAACTTGTTAGTCCAACAAAAAGTGTTCATGTAAAAAAAACTTTCAACCAAAAATGTACATGCATCACTATAACTAAAAATACCAAAATACTAATATTGGATGCTACAAATTACCTTAGACTTAAGACTCTTCTCATTTGCTTGTCAATATTAAGAAAATAAATACAATATTTATCTTTATGTATTCCAATTTAGTAGATTTCCCTCAAACTGTATTCTATTAGCCATTATATTCTCATATTTTGTTGTATACATATATTAGATTGTTGAATAATGTATTTATATTTTTTTCAGCATCTTTATGCATGCAAATTTTAATAGATTTATAGTATGAGTTTAGTATGTATTTTGTTATTTGTTTCATTTTTAATTTTTATGTCATCAATATTCATGAATCTAAATGAACATTCAATCTTTTGTATACAATGTAGTTTCTCTTATTCTATTTTGTTAACTAGAAATAGATTTATATATCAGTAAATCTTTAAGTATGTATTCATTTTATTGTTGAACATGTGCAGGCAAATGAATTTTATGTCAAAAATAAACCAAAAAAAGCTTCCCATATTCATTTCTTTAAACATGACATAAAAGCTGAATTGGTGAAGGATTTACATGGTCATGTATACAATGTATTCCGTGAGAGCACCTGTTTTGATAATTATAAGCAAATGCATCGATGTCGTGCTCGCGGACAAATACATAGGTGCTGCATGGCTTTAGAACTCAATTGTAGTCTCGCCAAGCATTTGTCATGCGTGTAAATGAATCTACGTTGCTTTTCACTTTGAGAGAATTTGCTTTGATTAGTGGGTTAAACTCATGGATATGAATACATTTCGAATACATTTCGAGAGAAAACGTATATAAAAAAAATTGCCGAATTCGATTACAATAATCTAACAAAATGTATGCATTCATATGTTTCAAATGTATGTAAGACTTGATATTAAAATATAAATACAATTAATTTTCGAATACAATTAATAATAATGCTAATAACATAAAAAAGAGAGAATACGTATAGCGAATACATTTTTGAGAGATTAATACCATGGATATGAATACATTTCGAGAGAACGAATATCAAAAAAATTTGTATGCATTAAAATGTTACAAAAAATAATACAACAATTTATATTAAATTATAAATACAATTTAACTTGAATACAAGTAACTGCAATGGTTATGTTTGTGACTAATACAAGTTCACTCATACAATTTAGATAGAACAAATATAATATAGATTAAAACATGAATATGAACACTTCTCGAAAGAAAACGTATACCAAAAAATATTGCCGAATTCAAATAGAAGAATCCAACAATTGTATGCATTCAAATAGATGTAACACTTGGTATTAAAATATAGATACAATTAGATTTTGAATACAAGTAATATATAATATATATTCGAGAGAAGACGTAGAGCGAATACATTTCAAGATACAACTATGAACAAAGAATTTCATGTTATTGTATTAACCAAAAGGCGTTAGAAATCTGAAAGAAATTTAACTGTAATAATATATAAAAACGAAACATCATCAACTATACAATACGCGGTCCATTCCTACACGAACGCCTATTGTGCCCTTTAAACCCACACGTACTGCAAGAATTCTTTCTCTTCTTTCCATATTGCTCACTATACGTCTTGTCACGATACTTTTTAGATGGCCTTCCAGGGAGCTTTTTGTGATTTGGAGGCTGCACTATCTATGGTCCTTAATATATCCATGTACATTCCACTAGTTTTGATCAGGTAACAGACTAATTGAAATGCTATATGTATCCAACAAGTTACTTGGCTTGTACAGGTCGGAACAATATGACCAAACATCAAAATGTTTTTTCTTTAAAACGGCCCAAGCGTGCGAACATGGTATTTCATCTATTTGAAACCTCTTGCAAGTACAAGTTTTATTTTTCAAACAAACAATATAGGTTCTACCTTCGTGATGAACACTGAACACATAATTATTTGATGGTACAACCTACAAAAATAAATAAACAGTTATGTTATATAATGTTGATGAACATATAAATTGTAACAACATACCTACATACGTTGATGCTTCTTCATTAGCAACAAGCATCTCTTGTGGTCTACCACAAAGTGTGGTGAAAGTATGTGAAGCAGACGTATGATTTTTCAAATTTCATCTTTCAAACATCTGTCTTACTTCCTCAAGAAAATCGTATACCGGTAATTCCCTTGCTTCAAATAGACAAGCATTTATGCACTCAGCTATGTTTGATGTCATAACCATTCCTCGATCAACTGTTGCATATACCCTAGCCCATTTTTCATAACCTGCTGATTTCACGTAATTTTTTACACGAACATCAACTTGTTCAACCTTTTCCATCAGTTCATCAAATCCAATCTACATTTACAAAAATGTACGTTGGGTACAAAAATTGATAAATATGAACTCAAATGTACAACTTTATGCACACATTAACAACCGTTTCAAAATTAATACATATATATAATTTCATATTCTTAAAAACAAGAAATAATCAAAAAAATACATAACAAATATGGGTCTAAACAGAATCAAACACATATCGAGCCTTATACATCATATAATCAGATATAATTATATGATTGTTCCTTATCTTGTTCAGAGATTTTCTATTGATATCAGTGGAACTTATGTCGAGTTTCCAAAAAAAAAAAGTTCCAAATCATACAAAGATTTAACATATTCATCTTAAACATTTAAAAAAAATACCTAATCTCGAAATTAATTGAATTCCACTGAACGAACTAAATTATTGTTGTGGGATTTGAAATTTTCCGCTTTTAAAATATTTCCGTATTCGATTCTATTTGCCGAATTCGAATTCGTCTAATCAAGCAACTTTACCAATTGAATAATTAGTGAGTCAACTTTCTTTGTAATTTTTTTTTTATAAATATCAAGAACAAAGAAGAAAAGAAACGTTCAACTCAAAAGATGGCAAAAGTTCAGCTTTTTCAAAAGTAACTGAAGGATTATTAATCATATTTACCTTTTTTATGTTTTAATTTCTATTTTTTCTATAATTTTTATTATAAATATATGTATCCTAGTAAAAGAAAAAATACGGTATTCATAATCTTAACTAATTAAAACATGCTAGTTTTACTAAATATTAAAATGTTGTTAATGAGTCAACCAAAAAACTAACATATTCACGGCCCACGGACTTTTTTCACTCTCTTTACAGCCCATTAATGAAAAAGAGTTTGTATCTCGAGTTAACTTTCTTTTTTTATCCGGTGTAGTTTGTATTGGAGTTCCGATTTAAATTACATTGTGCATTATAGGATCAATTCAGAAGGTAAAACTCAAAAAAAAAAAAAAAATCATACTCAGGATTCAAATTCGAGACCCCTGATTAAATGCAAAACAGTCTCACTATTGCATCACAACTCATATTGCTCATTGGATTGTTTCAATTAAAAGTAATGAAAATAATACAAACAGTAAATCTGAGCGGCTATTTGAAAGAAAGAATATTGTTCAACTTCATATGACAAAGTCCAAACAATACTTTCATACTATTAGCTTATATATTTTGAGGATAGCATCTTCACATCTTTGAAGATAATTGCAACTATACATGAACATTATTCAATAAAAATCAATTAAAATGACGATTATAATATTACAAATTACAATTAATCAACACAATTTCTCTAAGCATAATTATGATTTGCACACATAGTTTGACGATAAAAAAGTGAATTACTAAAACCAATTCTTCTCCTCGATAAATCAAATTCTATAAGATTGTCTTGCATTTGATATCCACCAACAACAATTGCTTGTCCCGTTGCTTCTTTTCGTTCAACAAATGCTAAACATATAACACCTTCCTTAACTTTTACTAGCGAATTCGATCCAATAATCGTCCAATAAACACTTTGTTTCTGAAATACGATATTAATTTCAGGTGCATCGTAACCTAGGCGTGACACACCAATATATGTCGAGTCGAAACAAGTTTTAAAAGGTTCCACTGAGGGTACCTTTTTAACTTCTTTTGGCATTTCATTAATAAAAGCTTTACTTACGATATCGTAAATAGAAGGCTCTAATTCAGTATACGGAACGTCCGTGCTTATTCTCGTTCCGCCTTCTTCGTTTTCGTCTAATGAGAGTAGTGTTTTGTTTAATGGTAATGTTTTTCCGTTAATTCTAACGGAAGTAACTTGAATGTAATACTCTGGTGAGGGGCGAATTATGCGTATATAATGTGGGTAGGTAATGGTAACGAAACGTTGGTGGGTGATTATAGGTGTGTAGATTAGATCTCGCGATGCATCAAATGCAAGGCTAATGAAATAAGGGCTATGTCCGATGAAAATTACACCGTTTCGTTTAGTTGATGAGCTTAAACAAATGGCAAATTGTCTACTGAATTTGAAAATTGATGCAAATTGAGTAGCAAATGAGACTGGACTTTGCTGCCCAAAACCAACCATTCCTTTAACATTTTTGCCTAAATTTTGTGTTAAATTGGATGTAGTAGGACAACTAAAGATGAAATTTGGGACAGTTGCAGCGGGTCCTGGAATTGACCCGTCAATTGATTGGATTGTCAAAACATCGTCCGCGATTTCACCTATAGTAGAGGTAACAGGATTTGAAACAACGTTATAGCACGAGTTGCAAATTGGTAAGAATGTGTTATTTTCATAACAATTTCCACATGATGTTGACCAGGCAAGATCACATTGCGCTGATTCGCAACGAGCGGGCTTGTACGTTGAGCTTTTGGGGCCATTTTGACAATCAACCCATAGGCTCTCACCACCAAGATTGAGGGCTAGTTTAAGAGGGACAAGAGGTGTTCTTTGGTGAATTTGAGTAATGTATTGTAGGGTGGATGGATCTTTCTTGACTAATAGGAATAAAGTTTTGGGTTGGAAATTGGATTTTGATAAAGTAGTGGATGTGATGAGAAGAAAATTAAAGAGAAAAATATAGTACTTGGAGGGTGACATAGGAGATAATTTCATGATTTTGTTGTAAAAAGGAGAAAGAATGTAAGCAAAGGACATATCTTTAGGCATGTACTTATAGGCTAAAGTTAGAGGTGCCAAAGAAATAGGTTCGGCTACGGGTCAAAATGAATTGAGTTAATAACTGGTGAGTTATTGACCTCTGGCCTAACTCTTACTTTTTATAATATATCAAATATAAAATATTTTTTAAAAAAAATATTTTGATATGATTTCTCATGAATCGATTTGAACTATATATATATGCTCAAGCTTTGACATGTTGGAATGAATAATTGAAATGGTTTAAGCAATTAAATGAGCAAATCGACAATCAACTCGTATAAACTAGGACAAATTTTCATGGGCTAATTTTGTCAGGCCAAAATATGCAATTTATTTATGAAATATTGCTAGCTAATTAATCGGTTAAACAAGCGTGATTTTTTAGCCTAAAATGAATATGTAACATATATGTATCCTATTTTTAACAATTTAAATTCTACGATTTGAAGAAGGTTTATCTATAAATATCATTTGAATAAGTTAAACATTATTTATATGGATGATGTATAAGACTTAAACTAAACAAACATATTGCTTTCACTCTCAAACAACTTTTCTAGTGTACTTAGATTATAACGCCAGTTATGCGACCCATGTGTATATTTGACTAACTCCCCTATTAATTAATTTTTTTCATGTTAATTATATTACTGTACTTCTAATTAAGCTTTAATTTGCTGCCCAACAAAGTAAGTTGCAAATTGCACTTCTTTCTTCCTTGTGTCCATATAATTTGACCAGTTCCAAATGGTTACCTAGTTATCTTCTTTTTTAGGCTACCAATAATCAATATATTTAGTACTTTGAAAAGAATATTTATGTCTAGTTAACGTTCAAATAACTTAAACTGTTATGAGTTGTGGTGGAATAATTGAGATCTCTTCATTTTTAATTTAATTAAAATTCGTGTTTGAGTTCCTCAAAATGAAAATTAAAAATCTTGCAATGCACAACTCCCAATTTAGTTGAATCAGATAAGAGCTAGATAATTTTTTTTTTAAAAAAGCAACTTAAACTATTTTCTATACTAATTAATTAAGTTAAATAAGGATTAATTCGATTCTTTCAAATGTGACAACTAAGACCCCTAAATATGGATAGAACCTTAGAAAGTTCTGTTTGATGGACAAAAAGTACTTCGAGTTACTTCAAAGAGTCATAAATGCTAAGGAATTAGGATAATATAAATATAAATATAAATATAAATATAAATATAAGTAAAAATGAATTTTCTCGATCATGCAGCAAAGATAAACGGTAGCATTTGTCTTCTTATAATTATATATTGGGGGTAACCTAGTGATCCCTTAACGTTGTCATCAATTTTCATTTGGAAATTCTAATTAGATTTTATTCATTTTAAGCACTTCACAATAAATTTCATCGTGTTATTTTGATATTTTTTAATTTTTTAAAACCATATTTTAAGTGCGTATATTTAGACGTCTCTTATGTGAAAAAATAAACAAATCAATATCTGACACTGAATATATTTATTATTTTATTTTTTAAAAAGTCGTTTTACTTTCTTTTTTCTTTCTTTCATATCCCAAACCCATGCCCCCTCCTCTTTTCTTCTTTCTTCTTGTGCTTCCTTCCCCTTTTCATTTGTTCTTTTTCATCAAATAGACAAGAACATAAGTTAGTTCACAAAGTAAACTATGTTAGAGAATAAGAAAAATCATATTAAATTGACAAGAAATTGTATGACTTAAAAGAAATTATGTCTTGTTTGTGCCACTATAATTGAGATTTACCATAAAGGATATGTAAAATAAATTTCTTTTTTTTCATTAGAGCTTGTTCTTTATTTTTCTTATCCCTTGAAATCAATTTAATTTCATAATTTCAATTGAGAAGGTAAGAACGTAAATAAGTTTTTTTCATTTGAAAGAAGTTTATTTTCTTTTTGGTTTTCTTGAAATCGTTTTTGCTTTTAAATATGAATCAAAATGCAACTTCGATTTTTAAAGAAGATGGAAGAATCAATGAGTTGTAAACCTAGTAAAGTGTATTAGATTTTCTTTAAAAAGTTGTGTGGTGACTGGTGATGGAGGATGGTAGAAGGTGAAGATAGAAGGGAGAAAGTAAGAAAGAAGGAGAAGAAAATATTTTAAAAACAGTCAAAATATTTATAAAAAACATCTCCGACGTATTTAAAATTCGTGTAGCACACGTATCATGCTTAGTCAGCTAAAAGTGTTAAAATGACACAATAAAACGCAATATGGAGTGTCTAAAACAAATAAAATTTTGTTGCACTTAAATTATATAAATTATAGCCAATAAAGTCTCGACTCACCATATAAGAGTTATACATTAAACAAGTACATGTTAGATTGATATTAAATACGTATATGTTTTATCTAATAATAACTATGATCAAGTATTAAAGGATTCAAAAAGCTCTCTTTCTTAGCATAGGTAGTCAGTTCAATGTAAGATAAAGAAGTAAAATCTCCATTCTTGCAATTTACAGTTAACAGTTAAAAATTATTTTATCAATAATGAATGTCTCATATTGAAAAAAATAGAGTAATAAAAAATACGTTATAAATACATCAGGGATCCGTGGCGCAATGGTAGCGCGTCTGACTCCAGATCAGAAGGTTGCGTGTTCGATTCACGTCGGGTTCAAAACCCCGAAACATTTCGGTCCCAACTTTTTTTTCTCCCAATAATCCTTAGACCTTTTGAATGAAACATTTCAAAAGTTATATGGTGACTGATAACAGCAATGCATTAATTCTATATTAGATTTTGAAAGAAACATTTCAAAATTTATATGATGACTGATGACGGCGATGCGTAAATTCTATATTAGACTTTGAGCGAAACATTTTAAAAGTTATATGGTGACTAGAGATGGCGATTAATAGTGATTTACTGTTCTAAGTGTCTCTTGAAGACGTTATCGATTGATACCACGGGTATAATCTTCACATATTTCAGCAAGCTTTTCACCAATAAAAGCTTTACAACTCTGTAAATTAGAAGGCTCAGTATAATAAGAAACGATCGCACTAATTCTAACGAGAGCAATGTTTTGTTTGTTCAATAGCAATGATGTTCCGTTAATTATATAGGACAAAACTTAAATTTTATATTATAGCGAGATATGATTGATGATTGAAAAATATTTGCATATATCATAATAGACATATAAATAATACTATCTTGTGAAGGGCCGCTAAGTGGAAAGAGCTAACGTCAGTGATGCATGTGAATATTTGACTAGGTCCTCTTTAATTTCTTTCTAGTTAATTATTACTCTACTTGTAATTATTACCCAACAAAGGAGTAATTTTACCAGTTCCACCAATTGGTTATCTAGGTACCTTCTTTTTTAGGTTATTCATAGATTTAGTACTTCTATAAAAAAAATTATTTATTGATTGACATCATATGATTGACATCAAGTAACTGATATAAGTTGTAGTGGGATGATTAAGACTTCTTCATTCTTTATTAAGATTATTTTTTTTGAATCTCTAAGAATGAAAATTGAAAATCCAGCAATGTGCAGATTTTGATTTATTCGAATCTTAATACGTATACCGAATAAATATATAAGTAGTGAAAATGAAGTATATATACAAATAAAATTTTCGTAGATACAGACGAACCTGTATTGTATAATATGTACAAATTCAAAAAAAGAAAGAAGCTAATACAAATCATCCAATTGTCCAAATCAATTTATACAAAACTCATTAATTTATGTCATTACACCTGAACTTATAAACAATTTAACATTAATAATATAATTTCATTGTTCGATCATATATACAAATTGATAAGAAATACAATTTAAATATAATGTGAGTGAGTTATCGATTATTTCCCTTTTTAGAAGCCGAAATTAGCTCCTTTTTAGTTATATTCTTTTCTTTTAAAATTTTTTGTTTACAAATTTAAGATATTTTGCTATTTATATTAATCAAAGGTTATATAACAAATAAAATATATAATTATGAAGCGCCAATAGCAAAATTATAACTACAGAATACTAGTACAATTATTATCTTTAATTTGCTATTGCTAAAATTATATCTTCATATAGTTTATGTGCAACAAATAGAAATATTATAAGTTATAATGTTACCTTTACTCTTAGCTGCATATATATTTGAGGAAACCGAGAAGAAGTGTATGAAATTGTTCCATTAATACTAATAATGCGATTGAATACGATGGCAAAAAAAAAAAAATAGTGGATCAAAATGTAATATTTCAAGTAGAAACTGGAGTGCGTTCACTATCTTTGTGAAAATATAAAAATTACTATGTTGTTCATGATAGATCCACTATTTCGGGTGCAATACCAATAATCCAATATTATCTAACTAAATTTAAAATAATGAAAAAAGGTCAGTGTCAATTAGGGTGGTTATCCTAGCACTACCAACAAAACAAGGGCACTTGTATGTTTTTTTGGGTGCATTTCTAGATGTTTGGTATTCATATTGAAGCCCGATTAAATTTGGATTCGCACGGAAGTCCCACATTGGGGTAAAGTGTTGCCGAACAAAAGGAATTTGATACCATCCAAGGGGACTCAAACCAAAACTTCTTGGATAAGAACGAAAAAATATTTACTACTCCACCGTTGGTGTTTGCATTGGTGCCTGCAGGCTACATATACATAAGGTTTACTACTACTTTTGTATAGTTTAGAAATTCATCGGCTTTACGGTGTTGAATATATATTTATATACTTATTATAACGTAATGGTATTAAAAATAATTATTAGAAAATTATAAACAAATAACTTGATAGACATTATAAAATGGGAATAATACATATAAAGTAATAATTGCTTTGTTATTATAAATTTTTAAAAATTATTAATAATGTCATTAACATCATTAATATGACAAGAAGTTGCTTAGATAATAATTACTGTGGAAGCTCAATGAAAAGGAAAAGGTTAATATAAAGGGAAAATTGTATATAATAGCACACTAATAACCTAAAATAAATGGAGTAGCTAGTGTTTGATTTAATTGTGCTCCATAGCAAACGTTTGCAAAAATTGCCAGGCGTCTCTCTCCCAAATATCTCGCTCGCCACTCTCCTCCAATCTCTCCCTCGCTTCCTCACCTTTTATACAAACACAAGTGTATAAAAATTGTTTCTAATTGTATAAAGCAGAGGAAATTGTATAAATACATATATTCTTGTTCCCCTCTCTCCCCTCTTCCAGATCTCGCTCGCCACTCTCCCAAATCTCGCTCGTCACCCTCGCCTTTCTCACTTATACAAACAGAAGCGAAATGTATAAATTGCGTTTCTGTTTGTATAAAGCGTGAGAAAATTGTATGTACACATGCAAGTACATATATTTTTGTTCTATACACTTATAATTGTACAATAAAAATACTTTCCTGCCCAGTTTCTTTTTTCTTTCTCTCTTTCTCGTTTTATACAATTTTCAAATTGTATCTAATTTCTCTCTTTCTCGTTTTATACAATTCGATTCAATTGTATATTCCTTGTCAAGTCTCTTTTGTCTTTCTCTCTTTCTCATTTTATACAAATTCAAATTGTATATAATCGTTCTATACACTTATAATAATACAATTCATTTTATACACTTCATTTTTATACAGTTTCTGCCCAAGTGTCTTTCTCTTTCTCGTTTTATACACTTCATTTTATACAATTTGCTTCAAATGTATATGTATAGCGAATTATACAGTTTTTATGTTTCTATGGAGCGCAATTTTGCAAACTTTGCTATAGCATACAAATATGAATTTTTTATTTGCTATATGTGAAAGTTGCCCTAATATAAATAACTTAGTTTTACTTTAAATAGGAATGAAAATAATTTATTATTGCCACTTATAAATTAAATAGAACAAGTTACTTTTTTTTTCCAATTCTTACGGGAAAACTTCTGAAACTAAAAATAAATTTATAATAGGCTACAAAATAAAATCTCTCAAAAACACAAATGAAACATAGTATAGCAAATTGAGCTTCCTTAGTTTGACTTTGACCTAGTCGTTGGTACTTATAAAATGGATTCTAACAGACTAACACTATATAATATTAATTATATATAGTTAACAACAACGATGACTACAAACAATTACGATTAAGCAAAGTGAAAACTTTTTAACCCATTTAAAAATCATCTTCAGATCTGAAAAGATACATTCTTATGCAGTTATGCTATTAAAGAATTTACTTATGATAAATTGATGATATTGAAAGCAACGTGTTTTAGTAAGACAAAGGAAAGGAAATTGTCGATTTTATGGTCATAAACATATCATACAAAATAAAAAAATGTTTTCTTTTTTAATTAAAATAAAAATAAAATTAACACGATCAAATTGAACTCAAACTAAGCATGTACAAGTATAAATAGATGGCTATCATGTCCAATGTTTACACACTAAAATCATTCAAATTTTCCAATGTATTCCTCTAGCTACTACTATCTCTTCCATTTTTGTTTACTTTTCATCATATCATCAACTTGTCTAGCTCAAACCGATTTCCATCCTAAATCATTCTTCCTTGCAGTGAAACAAGATCCTTCTACTCTACAATACATCACAGAAATTCAACAACGAACACCTCTAGTCCCCGTTAAACTCGCGGTCCATGTTGGTGGCGAAAACCTATGGGTGGATTGCCAAAAGGGCTTCAAAAGCTCAACGTACAAGCCCGCTCATTGCAATTCAAGGCAATGCAATCTCGCAAGATCAACATCTTGCGGAGATTGTAAAACCAAAAATAAAACCCGGCCCGGTTGTAACAACAATGCCTGTTATAACACTCTGTCCAACCCGGCATTGAATAATACTTTCTACTCTGGTGCTGAAATCGCGGAGGATGTATTGACAATCCAATCCATTAACGGATCCAATACGGGCCCTGAATCTCGCGGGCCCGTAGTAACTATCCCGAAGTTTATCTTCAGCTGCTCTCCATCTTTTTTAACCCAAAATTTAGGCAAAGATGTTAAAGGAATGATTGGATTTGGACAGCAAAGTTCAGTATCATTTGTTACTCAACTTGCATCAGCTTTTAAATTCAGCAGACAATTTGCTATTTGCTTGAGTGCATCACCTCAAGAAAACGGAATAATTATTATTGGGCATAGGCCTTATCTCTTTGCATTTGGCTTTGACGCCTCGCAAGATCTTTTCTACACACCTATAATTCGCGCCTCGCCAGAGTATTATATTCAAGTTTCTTCCATCAGAGTTAACGCGAAAACGTTGCCATTGAATAACACATTACTCTCATTAGGCGGGACGAGAATCAGTACGGCAGTTCCTTATACTGTACTGGAGCCTTCAATTTACGATATGGTAAGTAAAGCTTTTATTAGTGAAATGCCGGAAAATGTGAAAACTGTATCTCCAGTGGCACCTTTTAAAACTTGTTTTAACTCTTCGTTTATCGGTATATCGCGGCTGGGCTACAATGCACCTGGAATTTATTTTGTTTTCCATAATCCAAATGTGTATTGGACAATTACTGGAGCGAATTCATTGTTATTAGTACAGGAAGTGTTTTGCCTAGCGTTTGTTGAAGGGAAAAAAGCAATGGGAGAAGCGATTGTTATCGGTAGTTACCAAATGCAGAACAATCTTGTGGAATTTGATCTACCTAGAAGAAGAATTGGGTTTACTAACTCTCTATTTTTCCGTCAGACCATGTGTTCAGATCAATTCTATACTTCTTAAGAGATCGTTTTATTTTCTTAAATTTCGTATTTAATTTCGTCGTTTGATGAATTTTCAAATCTGATTTAAGGCGGGAATCTTCAAAAAAAATATGAAGATGATCAGACCTTAACTTGGTTTTCAATTTCTTGTTCAATAAGCTTCATGTGATCATGATTTTCGGTAAATTAAATTAAAATACTTTGTTGGTTCTCGTAATATTTTAATAGTGATGTTTCATGTACATGAAAATATATAAAGTTTAGAAAGATGAGAACGAAGTATTATATTGGTTTGTATTGAGGTCAGTAATCAGTATAGTTAAAAAAGAGTAAATGCTCTGAAAAAACTTACTACAGAAAATTAGAGAGTAATTTATATGTTTTGAAGGAATGTGTTTTAACGGTGAAGTTTTGAATTTTTTAATTAATTCGAAGTTGTTTAAATTATATCACATTATTAGACTATGTATCTTGAAAGAAACGTCAAAAAGTATAAAGCTCGATTAGTATATATTATATCATATAGACTTGAATCTACTTAAAAAGAGAAACAAATATCTGCACCCCAATATAATTTTTGTTCATTTTTTCATTCATTTGTATAAATAGTTGAACCACAATATTTGTTATTTTATATCATTTATGCATAACTTATCATATTTACCTATTATATCCTTGAGAGAATAGTTAATTAATCTTGTCATTTATTTAAAAAGTTGACTTAAAAAAGGTAAAATAGCATCATTTTTTAATATAAATATAACGTAAAAAATGACATATAAAATAAGACAGAGCGAGTATCTTACACTAACATTGAGGACGCATATGTTCCTAACCTCAATACTACTTGAAAATTTAGCCAAACCATCTAAGTTCTAAACTTCTACCTAAGATTAACTATGACCAAAATATTGAAGGACGGTCTTCTTTAAGATATAGTCATTCGTCCACTATTAATTGTCATATTTTTCATTTTTAAAGTTAAACTATAAAAAAATTGATTAATATTTTATAATATATTTTCATCATATTGATATATAAAAAATTACAAAGTATAGTACTTTTCGTATAGTTTATGAATGTCTATTTTTTATAAAAAAAATATCGAATTAATGTAATCTAATTTAACTTTAAAAATTAGTCAACTTAACATTTGAAAAAACATAACATGACAAATAAAAAAGTGGATAGAGGGAATAGTAAAAACTATTAAATTATTATCAAACTTATTTTCTTTTGAATTCAAAATTCTCTTTCCATTTAGAGTAGATCGGTAATTCAACATCAGATAAAGAAGGTTTAAAGTCCAAAACATATTCCAATTTACAGTAAACAATTCAAATTATTTCATCAACAATGAGTATCCTAGATATTGATTAAAAAGGAAAAACGAGACAACCATTCTATAGATTCTACGAATATATAATTAAATTATGTTCTTTAAAACAACAGGGATCCGTGGCGCAATGGTAGCGCGTCTGACTCCAGATCAGAAGGTTGCCTGTTCGATTCACGTCGGGTTCAAAATCCCCGAAAATAATTCGGTCCTATACCTTTTTTTTTCCTCATTAAGATTTGTCTTTATTTAATTTATTTCCTCATTAAGATTTGTCTTTATTTAATTTATTAAATATACTATATGGTTGTGTTGGTGTTTTTTCTCATAATAATATCCTATATTAGACATCATTGATATTTGTTAAGTTAAAGTTTGTTTTCGAGCATCTAAATATTTAAATTTTTGTTTTCGCTAAATATATAAAATTTATCTTTATTTAAAAATTATTAAATATATATATGATTGTTGTTGTTGGTTGACAATCTGTGGATACCGATAAAAATGATGGTGATATGATAAATTAAATATATAAAATTTGTCTTTATTTAAAAATTATTAAATATATTATATGATCGTTGTTGGTTGATAATTTGTGGATATCGATGAAAATGATGGTGGTATGATAAATTAGTTGAAGATGTATAATAGTGAATGATGACAGTGATTGTCAATAAGGAGCCAATTGGTGGTTATTATGATATTGATGATAGTTAGTGATGTTGACAGTTGACTATGGAGATTAACACATTAGGGGTTGTGACTACTTAAGAATTAGTTGTGGTTATAACTAATATTTTGTTAAGAGAGTTTTATGTAAAAGAGAAACACACTATAAGTAATTTTGAAACTGTACATTAGTCAGCTTCACATGGCACACACACTACATTATATAACATATGATCCACTAAATCATGATTCAAAAGATCATCAAACATAAACCTTATTGAACAACAACAAAAAAAAAAAAAAAAAAAACTTAGTTTCACATAGTATAGAATTGATTTGAACACATTGTCTGACGGAAATATAACGAGTTACTAAACCCAATTCTTCTTCTAGCAAGATCAAATTCCACAAGATTGTCATGCATTTGAAACCCACCAATAACCATCGCCTGTCCAAACGTCTGGTTTCTTTCAACAAACGCTAAACATACTACGCGATCGCTAACTTTTACCAACGAATTCGCTCCAGTAATAGTCCAACGCACATTTGGCTTATGAAGAACCAAATTAATTCTTGGTGCATTATATCCAAGACGTGACATACCAACATACGTCGAGTCAAAACAAGTTTTAAAAGGTTGCACAGCGGGTACAGTCTTCACATCTTTGGGCATTTCACTTCTAAAAGCTTTACTCACAACATTGTAAATAGAACGCTCCAATACCGTATAAGGAACGGCCGTGCTGAGTTTCGTTCCGTTTTCTTCATTTTCATCCAACGAGAGCAATGTTTTGTTAAATACCAATGATTTTTCGTTAATTGTAATGGACGTAACTTGAATATAATACTCTGGTGAACCGCGATTGATGAGAAAGAAATTTGGGTGGGTTATAATAGGTGTATAGATTAGATCTCGCGAGGCGTCAAAGCCTAGTGCAAAAATATAAGGCCTATGCCCAATAAAGATTATTCCGTTTTGTTGAGTTGATGAGCTCAAGCAAATAGCAAATTGTCTGCTGAATTTAAAAACTGATGCAAGTTGAGTAACAAATGATACTGGACTTTGTTGACCAAATCCAATCATTCCTTTAACATCTTTGCCTAGTTTTTGGGTAAATAATGATGGAGCGCAGCTGAAGATAAATTTGGGGACAGTTACTACGGGCCCGCGAGAATCAGGGTCCGGAGTAGAACCGTTAATGGATTGAACTGTCAAAACATCCTCCGCGATTTCACCACCAGAATAGAAAGTATTCATAGCCGGGTTAGACACAATGTTGTAGCACGGATCGTTACAAGCGGGCCGGGTTATATTTTCGGTATTACAATTTCCGCAAGCTATTGATCTTGCGAGAACACATTGCCTTGAATCGCAACGAGCGGGCTTGTACGTTGAGCTTTTAAAGCCCGTTTCGCAATCCACCCAGATTTTCGCTACCAATATGGACCGCGAGTTTAACGGGGACTAGAGGTGTTCGTTGTTGAATTTCTGTGATGTATTGTAGAGTAGAAGGATCTTGTTTCACTGCGAGGAATAAAGTTTTGGGATGGAAATTTGTTTGAGCTAAACAAGTTGATGATATGATGAAAAGTAAACAAAAATGGAAGAGATAGTAATAGCTAGAGGAATACATTGGAAAATTTGAATGATTTTAGTGTGAAAATATTGGATATGCTGGGCATTTATTTATAGCTACTAGCTAGTCTAAACTTTGAGATGGTACTTTAATTTGAATCACTTTGATTTTGTTATAATTAATGTTTACTCATGTGTGGAAATATACATGAGACTTTCCAATAGCGAAGTTTCTTGGAGGGAACATATGAAAGTTAAAACAAGTCAACAACTAACTACCAACGAAGTGGAGTATTAGGTATTCTTTCATTTTTTAATCAGAAGTTTCAAGTTTGAAACATGTTAGATATACAGTTATTTTTGTTAAATAGCATTTTTCCTCTAAATGAGATTTCTCAATGCGAAAAAGAATTTAATCGAAAGTCAATAATTTTAAAAGAAAAAAAAGGAAGAAGTTTATTATTATTATAATATGGTTGAACAGTAATGCAAAACCATGTGGATATTTTAATAGCGCTCTAATTCATGGGGATTATTGTATACATATTTGAATGAAGATGCATCTTTCCAGATGTGAAGATGAATTTTAAATAGTGTACCTCACTTGAAAGAATAAAAAAAAAAAAACACAAAATTGTAAATTATATTAAAAAAAAATTCGTATCTTCACGTTTTTCTTATGTACTAATATTATTCAGATGCACCGACATTTTTTCTATAATTTGAACTCATTAACAAAATGGATCCAAGTTATATTTCATGCATATTACCTTACTCCCACCTAGCTTCATAACAAAAATATGAAATATGGAATTATTTCTGTTAGTATATATATATATATATAGTTAGAAAATAAAATATCCTAATAAGTAATAAGTTCATTGGCTGACCTGTCTAATTTTATGCCATCCCCTAGTATACATTTCTTTTGAGTTATTATGGAATAAATTTTAAATAATTGATATTTCTAGACATCAGGGATCCGTGGCGCAATGGTAGCGCGTCTGACTCCAGATCACAAGGTTGCGTGTTCGATTCACGTCGGGTTCAAAACCCTACAAAAAATAATTTGGTCCCTAAATTTTTTTAATTTTTTATCGATCTTTTTGTAGTGCATGCTAGCTAATTCGAACATCTTAATTATAATAAATAAAAGCAAATTTTTATAATTTCTCATAGAAAAATCATTAATATTGATTGATGAAAACTCTATTATCGGTCTTTTCGTGTGTTTAGATCGGTCTTTTTGTGATACGTGTAAGCTAATTCAAACATCATAATTATAAAAAACAAAAAATCATTAATATTGATCGATAAAACTCTATTGTAGGTCTTTTTGTGTGTTCATATCGGTCTTTTTGTGTGTTCATATCGGTCTTTTTGTGATACGTGCAAGCTAATTCAAACGTCATAATTATAATAAATAAAAGCAAACTTTTATAATTTCTCACAGAAAAATCATTAATATTGATCGATGAAATTCTATTATCGGTCTTTTTGTGTGTTTAAATCGATCTTTTTGTGACACGTGTAAGCTAATTCAAACATCATAATTATAATAAATAAAAGCAAACTTTTATAATTTTTCATAGAAAAATCATTAATATTTTATCGATGAAACTCTATTGCAAGTCTTTTTGTGTTTTTAGATCGGTCTTTTTGTGATACGTGCAAGCTAATTCAAACATCATAATTATAAAAAAACAAAAGCAAACTTTTATTATTTCTCATAGAAAAATCATTAATATTGATCGATGAAACTCTATTGTAGGTCTTTTTGTGTTTTTAAATCGATCTTTTTGTGATACGCACAAGCTAATTCAAACATCATAATTATAATAAATAAAAGCAAACTTTTATAATTTCTCATTGAAAAATCATCAATATTGATTGATGAAACTCTGTTATCGATCTTTTCGTGTGTTTAGATCGGTTATTTTTGTGATATGTGCAAGCTAATTCAAACATCATAATTATAATAAATAAAAGCCAATTTTTATAATTTCTCATAGAAAATTATCAATATTGATCGATGAAACTCTATTATGTATATACAGATGAGTTACACTTGTTTGTAGACCGTAGTCGGATATAAACATTTTATGTGGCCCTCGATACATGATTCTCTGATTTCTCTAATTCTAATAGAATTGTCATTATCCAAATTCTACAAGTAAATACGTTAGGTTGGACTTGCCTAGTCAAAGTTAGAAGAGATCCCAGATTTAGATACTATATTGTTATATAATTTAGATACTAAATTTAGAGATTTAAAAATTTATTCGGTACGAAGGAAGATGTTGTTAAATTGGTTTTGTGAAGCTCTAAACATGATACTTTGGAGCTTACTAGGCAACCATTGGCTGTTGCTTTGACAAAACTTGCGAGAAAAATCCACTTAAACGTTCCTTACTAAAATGCTCATAACTTTATACTAGTATATAATTCCAAATAATGACCCATATGAAGCCTAGTGAGACGTCCCGCCACAATGCCAGCTGATTTGCGTCCGGACAAGGGCCAGAAGGGTCTAGAGGTTTGTCAGTATGCTCTAGAGCCCCGGAGAAGGCTATTTCATTTGTAAATCATCCAACAATCAATCAACCAACTCTTCCAACAAAGAAGCTAGTGAAGCTTTCCTCCAAATCTCTCTCTTTCTAAGTCTTCTTTAGCATTTCTCTTAGCTATCTTAGGGCAAAAGGCTTACTTGAGCTTGCAAGACTCGTGAAAAATTCGTGAGCAAGTTGTCAAGTGCCGCACGGTTCTTAGCAGATTCTCTAGGTCCGTGACAGAGTAGTATCAGAGCAGGCTAAGAAAATGGCTTTCGAAGGAGACATGAACGTCGCTAACACTGCCAACGTCCACCAGGATGTTAGTAAGAAGAGCCGAAAGGGGAAGAGACAGCAGAAGGGAATTGAGGAGATGCTGCCAGAGCCAAGCGAAGCGCTAACATCTCAGCCACCTTCGACCGCCGAAGCCAGTGACGATGAAATGGGTGAGGAGCACATAGACATCACTGCTGGAGAAGAATGGGTCGTAAGGGTGGAAACGGCGAGGAAGGCCGTAGAGATCTTAGGCCGGCGCTTGAACGTGGCAGACGACAAGTTCAAGACCCTTGAAGACTTCACCCTCGGGGAGACCGAAGCCATCCGTAAGGAGTTGGAGTGGCGTCAGCGAGCGGAGTGTGAGATGAAGGAGGTCATCAGTTCCTTGGAGTGTCGGCTCATGGAGGCATTGAGCGCGATTGAGACCATGAAGGCCGAGATAGCAGCACTCAAGGAAGGCGCGAGGGTTGGCGGATCACCGTCATTCGACCGGGAAAGGGAGGCCAGCGTCGAGGCTCCCAAGCCACCTATGTTCAGAGGCGTCCGTGACGCGAATGAGGTGGAGAATTTCCTATGGCACTTGGAGAATTACTTCAAGTGTAGTCGGGTGAAGAGTGACGAAGGTAAGATCAACGCCGCTGTGTTGTATCTTACGGAGATGGCCATGCTATGGTGGAGGCGTAAAGAGTCCGACATCAAGAGGGGGACGTGCACCATCAACACGTGGGAGCGATTCCGCGAAGAGTTCAGGAAGGCGTTCTTCCCTAGCAACGTCATCTACGAGGCCAAGCGAAAGTTTAGGGAGTTGAAGCATACGGGCAGCATTCGTGCGTATGTGCGGGAGTTTACTACACTGACGCTTCAGATTCCCAGCCTCACGGATGAGGACATGTTGTTCCACTTCATGGATGGGCTGCAGACTTGGGCCAGGACGGAGTTGGAACGCAGGCAGGTCGGGACTAGAGATGACGCCATCACGCAGGCCGAAGCGTTGACAGACTGCAGGCAGGAGAAGCCGTATAATGCCGGAGGGGACGACAGAGGTAGTCATGATAATGGTGGGGGAGATCGTGGCGAATGCGAGGAGCAACGGCCACAACCCAGGGGGCAATACGAGGAGCAACGGCCTCAGAGGCATGACACCTATAGGTCCAACGGCAGGAAGTCTGGAGGCCAGGGCAACACGGAGAGGAAGCCGAGGGTTGCCAAGGGAGATGGTTGCTACTTATGCGGTGGGCCGCATCGCTATAAGGAGTGCCCTGAACTGAAGAGCCTTGGTGCTATCCTGCGAGAGCGGAAGGCTAAGGAAGCACAGGAGCAAGGTCAGGTCGAGGAGACCAAGCAGTTGGGACTGATAAGGCTATGCGGAGCCATCATCAAGCAACCACAACAGTCGCCGAAACATGCAAGGCCAAGGCAAGAGAAGTCGAGGCAAGAAGAGCAGAGGCATGCGGAACCAGGGCATGCGAATCTGAAGGCATGCGGCGCGCAGTACGTCGACATCACGATCAATAGAGGACATGCTCGTACGATGGTCGACACAGGTGCAGAGGTCAACATAATGACCAAGACGGCAGCAACGAGATTGGGGTTTCGTTGTAGTCCAAGCAACGCCCAACTCAGCACGGTCAATGCACCACCGACTCCCGCTTGTGGAGAAGCGCAGGGAGTAAGCATCACGTTGGGCAAGTGGCAGGGGAAGACATACTTCATTGTCGCTCCCGTGGATCTCTTTGACATAATTCTTGGGCAGGAGTTCTTTCGGCAGTGCCATGCCGTGATTGATCCTTTCCTCCAAAGACTCGTGGTCTTGGATCAAGGAGGAACATGTATGGTTCCTATGGTGAAGGCATCGAAGACGGAGGGACAGGTCAGACTGACGGCCGTGAAGCTCGAGAGGGTCGACAAGGAGATAGGGAGGCAATCAGCAGCAGCCATTGCAAGTTCGAGAGAAGACAATGGTGCTGAGAAGTCCTTGTCGCTGTGCACGAAGAAGGTTCCGCGAGGGAACACAGTCGTGATGCAGGAGAAACCGCTGAGGCGCTTGCCTCCGAGTAAGGAGGAAGTTCGCGAGATCGGGCCAAGGAAGATCGGGCAACAGCTGAGGGAGCTGCTCGAGGGTATCGACGGAGTACGTTGATTGAAGATCGCATGACAAGACTCGGATGCCGAAGGAGCAAGGATGCGTCGCAGTCGCCGCATCAATAGGTGGGGGAGAGTGAGACGTCCCGCCACAATGCCAGCTGATTTGCGTCCGGACAAGGGCCAGAAGGGTCTAGAGGTTTGTCAGTATGCTCTAGAGCCCCGGAGAAGGCTAGAGAATTCCGTAGAATTCTCTAGAAAGCGCGGCAACCGTTCTAGAAATGTGCGGAGAATTCTAGAAGGTTTGAGGCCGTCTGGAGGAGCGGACCGTTCTAGAGTTGTGTAGAGAACTCTAGAAGGTTCTAGCCGTTGGAGGCATGTTCTGGAGAATATGGAATTCTCTAGAACATGGACTAATGTATAAATAATTAGGGACTTGTAGAGTAATTTTTATTTACACATAGGCCCTTAGAGAGTTGTATAAATAGAGGGCCATTTCATTTGTAAATCAATCAACCAACTCTTCCAACAAAGAAGCTAGTGAAGCTTTCCTCCAAATCTCTCTCTTTTTAAGTCTTCTTTAGCATTTCTCTTAGCGATCTTAGGGCAAAAGGCTTACTTGAGCTTGCAAGACTCGTGAAAGATTCGTGAGCAAGTTGTCAAGTGCCGCACGGTTCTTAGCAGATTCTCTAGGTCCGTGACACTAGGAACTTGAATTCCAAAAGCTACAACTTTAATTTGTTTGACTTTCAATGTGCCTGAATTGCAAGTTAAAATCAATTTTGACATATCCTGGACAAACACATTTGCGGTCAATTTTTGGTTTCCAACAAACCTTCCTTGAAATCTTAGTCGAATAACTTTTAGGTGAAATGGCAAAAGCTGAGTGAGTTAGTGAGATAAGTATTATTAGTTAAGTGAAATTTGTGTTAAAAACAAAATTGACGGAGTTTCTAAGAGTATTACTATTAGTTGAATGACTTTCATGTCCTACAAAATAAAATTGAGTTACTTTCTGAAAAACTAACTTAAAGTTTTGATTCAAATTACAGAATACCTACCTTTCTGTATCTTAAAAGTTGTGACCACGAAAAGTTAACTTTAAGTCTTTGATACAAATTATAGAGCACATACCTTTTGTATGCTCTACCTATAATCCTATTTAAAATGTTAAACTAAACCTTAAATCAATATAAATATCCTAAAGTTTAACAATTTATAAGGGCTTAGACAGTCGCTGGGACCTGGGTTATAAACATAATATTATTTGACATAACATGCTAATGTTGTGTTGGATAAATTAAGTTACGTGTATTCTAAACCAACAGGGATCCGTGGCGCAATGGTAGCGCGTCTGACTCCAGATCAGAAGGTTGCGTGTTCGATTCACGTCGGGTTCAAAATCCCCGAAATAATTCGGTCCCTACTTTTTTTCCCGACATTTACTTAAATCTACATGCCATTCTCCCCTTCAATACAACATACATTTAGCAACTAATTTTGTTAAGCAAGAGCCTCTCCTATCATCTATGTATCATTCGCATCGTCTTCGTCTACCTCTGGCTTGACAAAGAATTCAATATAAGCAATACGGCTGGGTTGCTGATAGCCGGCAGAATCTACATGCGGGTGTGGTATTGCTGGTTTTGCAACTGAGACAAGATGCTGAACTTTGAGCATTCCCCCTCTACCAATGGTCAGTTTACTTCCTCGATTATCCCGAATGACACTGCTGGGTATGTTTGAGGTTGTAGCACGGAGGAATTTGTATTTATACCTGTCCATGTGAAGGTCTTGGTCAGATCATATAGTCTAGCACAAATGTAAAGCATGTGGCTTCTTACTTCACACTCAGTCAGGAGAGAAACCTGTGAGAGACTTCACGATCACAATGAAATGCAACCAGAAGATCCGTGTTTGCTTGGCACATAAAGTCTATCTGCAAAAATGAATGCAAAAACAGATGAGGGTAGAGAACATGAGGATAGAATACTACTGAAATATCAGGTCAAGCCGTACCTGTAAGTCACCATGGCCTTCACCTCTAAAGGTAACCGATGGTGGAGTAGGCTGTAGGATAAGATGAATGCTTGATCCTGGCCACTCAAGGTCATCAATGGCTTCCTTTAGAGCTGCGGACTATCAATTGAACCAATGATATGGTGATAATTAGCTCAATGGTAAAGGAATGAGACTTCAACCAATCACAATCTGTTCAGCTAACTTTGTCATAGAATGAAGTACAGAAAATACATTTCATGTATGACTGCACTTTACACTTACAAAAATGTGAAGGTAACTTCAGAAAGGTCACTTAAGCTCTACTCATGGGACTTGAAGTACCAGCAAGCCAACAATTGACAAAATCCATGAAACTTCTAAGTTTTCTTTTTGATTTTTGCTTTGCCATTTAGAAGCATAAGGAATGTAAGAGGAGGAATAAAACAAGTTTTACTTCTGGGTTGACTTGTTTAACTTCAAATCATGGAAGAAGAGTACAACATTACTTCGAGAGGAAGGCAATGAATACAACTTTCTTCCATCTTCAAATCCCCTGGAACAAAACTAAGGAAATAAAATTGGTCTCCTTCAATTCCTCTTCTATATTCCTTCTCACTATTATTAGTATACTTTTCTTTCCCTCCTCTTTGGACAATCTTAAGAGAGAATATGGAGAGGAAACCAGAAGAACGGAGCACTACCATTGGATTTATTGATAGCTTCTGCAAATGACCAGGGTCACTGGCAAATTTAGTCAAAATAGGAAACAACAGTTTTGAACCGAAGCAGCTGCTTCTGGGGCATCATTAGCAGAGAATTTGGTTGATGGGCATTGGCACACATTTGTTTCAGTATCAAGGACAAAAAGTCCACAATATATAATAGCAGAAAATTAGGTTATATTTCCAGATGCAGCCTCCTGAAAGAGTCGTACCATATGGAGATAATTTCTCATACACACTCAACTAATCAAATGCCATCAAGATACTAAACCTAAATTTCAAGTTTAAAGTTCTATAGAACAAGGAACTGGAAATGGCGTTAGTTTGATGGTGTGTGTAGTGTACTAGCAGACTGAGCTGAATCTGTGATACTAAAGACCTGTTCGGGTGTTCACAATCTCAAATTGCTGGAGAAGTCAAATACTAGACAAAATGACAAATGCAAAGAAACTCCTCACTCCAAATTCCCTATTTTTTTTTGCCTAGGCCATCCGCAGTCAACTAAATGTAATGGTGTTTGAGCCGGGAATTCTGAAAGCTAATGGTTTCTAACTCTACCAACAAAGAAAACATTTTATATTGATCTTTCAACATATAAAAATCAGGGAATTTGTCTGTGATTTTTTTTTACCGCATACAATAACCTAGCACTCTAGGCCTGAAATAATACAAAACCAGCAAAAGTACCCCATTCATGGCATGCAAAACATATAGTGAACTCTTCCTCGTGCAACAAAGAGGCATAAGTTCCATGTCAAAGTATTGGAATAACCAATCTATCAGAAAACGGAAGTATGGATGAAATACTAACATTTTTGGATATTTGACAAGTTTCCCTGCAACCTTAACTCAAATGATATAAGAGTCGAACAATAAAGAAATAATACCTACTGTACAGTCCTGGGAGAAAGAACATATACTTTGCTTGAATACAGACCAGACATTAAAATGTTAAAGACCTTTTCTATTCCTCAGCTCTTAGAAGAAATTGAAGCCAAGCTTTATAACAAACATCAAAGAAAGCCTGCCTACAAACAGATTCACTCACTTAGCTTGATAAACTCACTAACCTGATAGATAGCATTTATTTCCCAAGACTAAATAAAAGAACAATTGCACAATTTCAATTTTTAGTAAATATTAGGAAACAAGAGCAAGTTCCTCTAAGTGACTTATGATTAGTACATGTTCTTTAGTCCATCCTGTCTAGTGTGAAAGCATAAGATTGAAGCATACAGATATATGTGTTTTGTAGAGCTGGTGGTCACCAATGGCCATATACCTGGATCTACTACTTTTAATTGCTGCCAAAGCAAATATTTACCTTCACAGTAAAACTGAGAGGACTACTTCCAGCAGGTTCAAAATTGTAGTCCCATGAAATTGTATCAGGAATCCTTGTTCTGATTTCCGCATAAGTACAAGAATCTGAAGATTCAACAGACCTAACCCCAGAATTAGAAAAGGAGGTTACAAAACTTTAAAGCTAGTCAATGGTGCTCCATCCAGTGAAAGAAAACTAGGGAATAAGCAAAAATGTGCCTAAAGATAAAGTGATTTGCTTCCTAGATTCTGCAGAACTCCTATATCAGTCAAGGGAAGGCTAACACATATAACAAAACTTGTAAAGAATGTGATTCATCAACATTGATTTAAGGGCAAAACTACTCAATTACTTAAACATTGACAATTCCCATTTCACTTCTTCTCTTTATTGAGGTCTTTCTAGACTTCCGCTCAATAAAAGGCAGATGTATAGAAAGCCATGCACATAAATGAGAAAAAAAAGACTTGTTCTATCACTAATTCACATTTATGCTAATTAGAATGTCACGTAAGTTGGTATGACCTCGAGACCAAAGGTGGATCCAGCATATAAGCAGTGCACTCACTGTATCATACTCGAATATTATAAACATATATAGAATTATAAAGAAACTTTTTAAAATATGCACATTATATTAAGAGGTGCACCCATTAACTTCAAATGTTAGAAGATCTGCCCCTGACTTCACATGGAAAAGTGGGGCGCAAATACCTAAAGATGCCATTTTTTCTCTCTTCTTTGTCTTTTTGGTCTAAATTCAATGTGTGAATCTTTCAAATTGTACTCTCAATTGAAAATGCATTTGATTAAGCAACCCTAGATAAACCGATGGAGCATTTTCAAAGAAGATCATAGAAATGGCGTGGAGGTGCCAAAAGCTATTCGACAACCTAATTACGGAGAACGAGGCTTGGAGGATAATTACTTGAGAAGAAGTTGCATATCAGGACCAGGATAGCGTAGTTCAATAGCACTTGAATGTCCTTGAACTGAAAATGTATTCAGACAATCAACAAATAACCCTAAGCTCACTCCAAAACGCGGCCTCCCTTCTGCACTATACTCATATCGAACAAATAACTACACAAGATAATAAAACCTGATCAGTATCAGAAGATTACAAATTCACATCACTTAATATAATAAACTGAGAAATTCAAAACCTCTCGTTGCAAGTAAACTTTGGCCTGAAGACAAGCGGTCTCCTCAACAATCAACACTATGCCGTGTTCCGATAACTCCAGTACTGCATCCTGATATTTATGGAGAAAACAGAAAATTATTGATACCGAATTGGAATTTTAGGAGTATTTTGTTGTGCAATAGAAGCTAAAGAATGAACCTGTTGGCGTTTCCAGCGAACGGAAGTGAGAGCATCGACGACGCCTTGAACGTTGTCAAGCTGGCACACTAGATCGGGAGATTCCGGCTCAACCGCCGACGAGCTCATTTTTTTCCCGCCAAATTGGAACTAGGAGAACACTGGCTGAAAAAGGAGAGAACTCATTATTAAATTTGATTTTCTTAAATGTTCAAAATAGATCTTTGTCTTTGTGTTTATGCTCTTAATCATCCTTACATTTTTTCAAAAAGCACTATGCACTTCATTATTTGTATAAATAATGCAATATTAGGACCTATTTGGTCATGACTCATCAGAATTCTTTATTGAAAAAATTACATGAATTGGTATATTTTAATAAATAATTATTAATTTTAATAATATTTTTTATTTATTATCATTTATAGCAATACTATGTTAAATCTGTAATATATATTAAAAGTGAATTATGTATACAATATATATAAATTATATATGAATTATAATTGTTTTTAAAGTATATTATGTTTGTTTGGTAAAAATTTGATACATTGAACTACAAGTGTATTAAAATGTGTGATAACTGAATTATTTATCATTAAAATTTATATTATATGTGAATAAAAAATTGTTTTTTGTAATATGAATTAAACTTGTATTATAAATGAATTAAAAGTGATCAAGTGAAAAAAAAATATTATTGCTATAAATAGTAAATATTTTTTTTATTATAGTATATTTATATAAGTTTCTCTTTTTTATTTTTATATTTTGGATTTCAACCAAATGATATAACAAAACCCATTTAAAGTTTTACTATTTGAGAAATAAACTTTAGATTTACTATTTTATGAGTAGGTCTCTCTCTATATATATATATAATGGAGTTTGAAATTTAAATAAGCCATAAAAATAAAAGTGATCAAAATAAGTCACTATTTTAAAAAATAACTAAAATTGGTTTATTAGAAAAAAACAATTATTTTATCCAATATTTCAAACGTTTTTTGTTAGTCCCATAACGTTTATTAATATATAATGAAATTACTTCTTATACTTAATAAAGTGAAAGTTTTTCTTACACTTTGTAAAGTGAAAGAAAAAGTTACACTTTACAAAAAGGAATATTTTTCACGTTTTGCTCTCTTTATGAAGTTTTTGTCGTGTTTGTCATACAATTGAGATATTTTTATTGTATATGTAAAAAAATATAAATATTTATCACATGCAATTAACTTAAATAAAAAATCAAGTGTTGAACACATTGATAATCATTTGCATCAAAAATAGGCGAGACATGAAAATTTGAGACTGTCTCAATATTTTTCATCATTTCAAACTGTGAGGACTGACAAAAATTTATCTTGTCCAAAACTTGGAGCAATATTCAAGTCTTATTGAGTAAACCGCTACAAAATATATAATAATGATGATGATAATAATAATAATAATAATAAATAATAAAAATAATAATAATATTAATAATAATAAATTATATAAAATAATAAATAATTGACAAAATGAACAAATAATAATATAAATATAGTTATTGAGCATTACTAGTCACTTTCATTGATAGTTTCATTCAAATCAAAATCATATCGATCTGTAAGAATATTTCAATAATGAATCATGTTAGAAAAATTAGTAGATTGAGTTATCGGATATCCCATCAACGCTATTATGATTTTCTAATTGGGATGGACATTGACCGATACAGGAGAACATTGTTGGCTAGTCTTAGCCTCATTTCTAACATAGATTTCAAGTATTGTTAACTTGATTTGATCAATTTAATCATTTGGAACCCTCAAAAAGTCAGTCAACGATTTGTCATTAAATATAATCCACTCTCCAAAATTTACTTGTCTCTGTGATAAAAATAAAATAAGTATTTTTCGACTATAATCATAATAATATTTTCATTCTTTTATAAATTGATGAAAGAAATATATGATATCGGATATTAATTGAATATTTAGCATTGTGCTTAGGAGGACAATTATAATAAACGATATTTCCATCATGTATAATTTCGTGATCCCAATAAATCGAAACTCCAACTTTTAGTTTAGAAGACATTATTTTGTGATTTAAATGAAGAATAATAGAAGACTAAAATTTGAATGTGCTATGTTTGACTGTCCTTAAATAGAGTTTGGAGGAGCTTTCAGAATAATAATAAAAAAATACATAGTGTAATTTTATTTTTATTTTTATGATATAAAATCAATATAATTGTATGACAAATACTACAAAAAGCATTATAAGGAGAGCAAAACTTGGTGTGTGAACACACCTGCTTCTTAAAATTTGGGACAGATAGAAAAATAATATAATAATATATGTTCAAAATTGTTTAGAGGGGTAATAAGACAATTGCAAAGTTATCAAAAATTCGGGACAACTTCAATGGTGATTTGATATTTTTTCTCTTCAAACTAACAATGTTGGTTCATTATATGAGAAATTGTCAGTACTATATTGGAGAATTATATAAAGATTAGTACACCAAAATTTATGTTCTATATTTTTTTATTGAATTAAATTTGATCAATAAATATTGTATTATTAAGAATATCTTTATGATAGTGTATTATGCGGTCTTATAAACTTGTACTTTTTTGATAAGTTTGTATAAAAATTAAAATAATTTTAATAGTCTTAAAACTTATGAATTTTTTACGTTATAAGAAAATATACTACATAAAAACGTTTAAATCACATATCTAAATAAAATTATAATTTTAAATCATAATTTTATATTGTTTAACCAAACTTGCGTTATCGAAAACATCTTACCAAATTACTTGTAAGGTGTTTATAGATACATGTTTTTAGAGCCTGTTTGAATATGTTTAAAAGCTGATCAAACTGATTTAAAAGTCAATTTTTGATTTATTAAAATGTTTGTCAATTATCAAAGTGACTTATTTTAAGTAAAAAATGACTTATTTTAACCAAAAGCTAAAAACTAGGTGAGGGATGTTTTTTTTTTCAACTTAAAAGTCATTTTATGTTGACCATGTATATTATCTTTTTACCCTTAATTCTTTTATTATTTTATTTTTTTTTATTATTATTATTATTATTATTATTATTATTATTATTATCTATTATTATTATTATTATTATTATTATTATTATTGTTTTATTTTATTATTATTATTATTTTTTTATTTTTTTTTAGTATTATTAATATTTTATTATTTGTTTTTTTTAATTATTATTATTAATTATTATATTATTAATATTTTTTTTAATTATTATTATTTATTTTATGATTTATTATTATTATTATTATTACATATTATTATTATATAGTATTATTGTTATATGTTATTATTATTAGTATTATATATTATTATTGTTATATATTATTATTATTATTATTACATATTATTATTATATATTATTATTATTATTATTATTATTTATTATTATTATATATTACTTATTATTATATGTTATAATAATAATAATAATAATTAATATTTATTATTATTATTATTATCATTATTATTTATTTTATATTATTTATTATTATATATTATAATAATAATTAATATTTATTTTTATTATTATTATTATTATTATTATTATTTATTTTATTATTATTATATATTGTCATTATTATCATTAATCTTATTATTATTATTAATATTATTATTATTATTATTTTTCATATATTATTATTATTATTTATTATATATTATTATTATATATTAATATTATTAGAATTATTATATTATTTATAAAATTTGTGATAATAAAGAAATATGTGAATGATAGCAAACTATAATTACTTATGGATGTAAAACATAAATTGATTTTATTTCATTTTGTTAAGTATAAAAACCTTAAATCAATCAACTTTTATCATGTTAACTGTTTTTAAGGGTATTTCAGACATTTTGATAAAAAAGTGCTTACCAACACTTATTTGTCAAACACATCAATAATTTTTTTTTTATTTTAGCACTTTTATATAAACACATAACTATTTATTTTAATAATGTCTCAGCACTTTCAAAAATATTTTTTAAAACTTATATTTTTTAAGCACATTCAAACGAGCTATTAGAGTTAATGCATAAGTTTTCTTAACATAGAAGAATTCAAGTTTATGCGTTTTCCTTTTTGTATTTTGGGAAAAAGTCTAAATATGCCTATGAAGGTAACTGAGGGAAATTATCATTTATGTCCTCTTTTCGATGACTAAAATCAGGCGAATTATTTTTATAAAAATAATGAAAGAGGACAAATGTGTCAGTCTAGTAAAGGCCCAATTACCAACTAATAACGAAAATATGACTTACTTTATATGGTGCAGGAGGAAATTTTAATATTTTCATTATAAATATAACTTCGTAAATACATTAGAATAGTAATATATATATATATATATATATATATATATATATATTATTTAATTGTAATTGAATGATATATATACTTTATTTGTATTTTTTAATTGTTGAAATTAATTTTATTAGCTTAATATATATTTGATGCAAATACATTCTTATCATAGAACTTAATTGAATTCTGCACAAAGAAAATGAAGAAAAACGAAGAAAACAAAATATAATAGTTTGTGTTAGTTATAATGGGAGATATTTTAGGAAAAAATAAATTTTAAAAATTAGTAAAATAATAACCCACATCGAAGATATAAAAAACAAACATGTTTCAGCAATTCAAGCACAGTGTCTCCTTTTCATTTTGAAAGCTGCCAACTTCCACCACCCCTATCCACTCACAATTCCTATTCTACCTCATAGTTGTCACTTCCTCTGTTTCTATTTATATCTTTAAGAACTTTGATAGAAATATTAAGTATAATAATTTATTCATATTTATTAATTAAATTAATTAACTCAAATAAATTAATTTATTTTTATTTATTAAAAAATTAATTTCAAGAGAACACTAAATAAATGTATAATAATAAATTCACCTAATTTTTAAGAACGTAAAACCTAAAATGATGATAATTACGTAAAAATTAAGGGAGTATTATTGATAAATTTTAAGACTAAGCTCACATTTGAGACTCGACTAAATTCGAATCACGTATTGCAGGGCTCTTAGGGGTGACACTCCTAGTGTTTTGATATGAAACCTCTAATTAAGAGTGAAGCAATCCCATCACTATACCACAACACATATTAGTAGTCATATATTTTTTAACGTGCTTATCAAATGAAAATAGATTAATTCAAAACGATTTTCTTTTTAAAAGATATTTTCGTTAAAGACATTTTGTTTTATACCAAATACAATCATATAATCTGTTTGGTCAACTTTCTAAAGTCAATTTATTGTGAGAAGTATATTTTTTCATGATGAGAAATAATTTGTGTTTGGGTTAATCAATTTTAAAAGTAGTTTTGTATAACAATTACATATTGAATCAATTATAGAAAGTGATGCTAAAAATATTTCCTCAAAAGTGCATGTATGTATATATAGATATATTATTTATTTATTTTAAATACTTTTGGGAAAATCTACTCTTCTAACCATTTTTACTTGTTACTTTTTACTTTTCGAGAGTCAAATTATATAAAATTTAATAAATATCAAAAAAATATTTTTTCATCATATTAATATAAGAAGAATTACACTTATAATATTTTTTGTATAATTGCCAAATATTTAAATTCTTATTTTAAAATTAATCTTATTCATTTAGCATAAAAATATATCGAATTGATTATCAAAATATAATAACAAGTAAAAATGAAATGAATGAAATATTATTTAATGCTTATTTTCTCTAGAATATTTAGCAAAATATCTCAAATTTTAATTATTATTTTTTGCACTTTTAACCTTCCAAAATTCCAAAATGTTGGCCAAAAAGGCTATAATTATAGAATTTCTAAAAAAAAAACAGAAATACTAACTTCTCTTTCCCTTTTCCCTCCGATATATATACACCCACTTCTTCTTCCCTCGCCGTACAAACTACTTTCTCTCTCCACTTTAATACCCAATCGTCTTTCTCTCTTTAAAACTTTAGTTTTTTTCTTCTTCCAATTTTCCGTCCTAATCCCCAAAACCCTCTGTATTTGTGAATTCATATATGATCAGCGTTGTGTTAAGCAATTGAAAATTTAATTTCTTCGTTTAGCAATGGGTTCTACTTCAATGGACGCCGGAGGAGCTTCTCCGGTATCGGAGCCGACACCGGCACCGAGGCCTAGCTCAAATGCGGTACCACCTTTTCTGATGAAGACTTATGATATGGTTGATGACCCGAGTACTGACAAGATCGTTTCGTGGAGTCCTAACGACAGTAGCTTTGTGATTTGGGATCCACCGGAGTTCGCCAAGCAGTTACTGCCCAAGTATTTTAAGCATAGTAACTTCTCCAGCTTCGTTCGTCAGTTGAACACTTATGTATGCATTTCTCTTGGTTTTAGTTGAGTTTTTTCTGATTTAACTTTTCTCGTTTTGGGTTATTTGGTGATTCTTAGTTCTATGCTTGGCATCTTTTGAATTTTTGAGCTGAAATGTTAATTATTAACTATTTCAATTTTTAATTCGAGTAGAAAGTGGATTGTTATCGAGAAACTTTGAATTGCTAGCGACAATATTTTATAGGGATTTCTTTAGTCTTGATTAGTTAAAATGTCATTTCAGAACATAAGGTGCGATATTTGATTGCTACATTTTTAGTGGTTTCATCCGTAAGATACGCAAAAATTCTTTTAAATAATAGGTGGCGGTAAGACTCGATCCCATATCTTTGTTTGCTCTGCTACCATGTTCAAGTGTGTGACGACCATCTTATCAATCAGCCTACAATCCCTCCAGGATATGCAGAGTTAATTTCCCTCTAAGAGATGGCCATTCTTGTGGTGACTGAGTAATCTATATCCCCAAAAGTATTTTAGTCATTGCTACTCTTTCGTCTAGAAGTCGATGAAAGAGGTGGTTTCAGTGCATTAATGTTAGGAAAAAAGATTTCCAACAGTTAATCTCTTCTTCACCATCTCTAGTGATGGTAATATTATTAATGTATACAGCTAGATGGAGGCCGTATATAATGTTGACAGAAGAGAGAGCATTCAACATGCTAGGGTTTAATCCAAATTCACGTTTTAGTGTTGTGGACTGAGAATACAGAAATAATGTTGACGTGACTGACACACACGATGATCTCTGCACATGTGGCCTGTGAAGTTACGAAACAGTGAGTGATAGGGATAGTGATGTCACAAGTGGGTGCATGCATCAAAGAACAGTGAGCTCTTTGGGTCACTATGTTAGTCTCATCGGCGTGAGGCTCCTAGTATGTCAAATTACCGACTTGTTGATGAGGCACAAACAATTTTTTTTGGACTGTAAATGAACTTCCTCTTGAACTTGCCAGAGAACTTCAACGATGAGTGTATTGCATAGACTCGGATGTCTTTCCTCCTTATCTTTGGTACCTAGTTAAAAAAAGAGATGAGCAGGGAGAAAACTACTTGTTTTTTAATAAAAACTCAATACTGAGTGGTTCCTTATATAGGAGCTATTAGATAATTCTAGTAAGAGCGAGGTTATTAAGATGTGTTCTTCAAATGCACCCTAAGTTTGCATTACTCTTAAGCTTCCATCTCATCATGCCAACTAGTTCTTAAGGCTATAGATATTTTCCTGTTCCGTTCTGCCTAAAAGTTGATTTGGAAATAAGGTGCTATATTCAGTTTGAACGGAGCTCTAATTATTTGTATATTTTCTTCGGGTTTTTAAGGTAAGGTTAGCAAGTCATGGTGATTATGTGAAGTCACTTGTAAATATCCTTTTTCTTTTCCTACTTGACTAATTACCCCATGTTGGAGTAATACTTTAATAGTGAACCTCAATTCAGGCTTATAATATTTCTCTTTCTTGTGCTACAAACAGGGCTTTAGGAAGGTTGGTTCGGACCTCTGGAAATTTTCTAATGATGGATTCATAAGAGGTCAAAAGCATCTGCTTAAAAATATTAGCAGGCGCAAGCCTGCTCATGGGCAGCAGCAGCAGCAGCAGCAGCAGCTGCATGGTCAGAGTGTGTCAGTTGGGGCTTGTGTTGAGGTTGGAAATTTTGGGCTTGAGAAAGAGGTTGAGTGGCTGAAAAGGGACAAGAATGTGCTTATGCAGGAGTTGGTTAAGCTGAGACAACACCAGCAGACTACCGATAATCAGATGCAAAACATGGTGCAGAACCTTCAGATTATGGAGCAGCGGCAGCAACAGATGATGTCTTTCCTGGCAAAAGCTGTTAACAGCCCTGGATTCTTGGCACAGTTTGTACAGCAGCAAAATGACAGCAATAAGCGCAAGATGGAAGGAAAGAAGAAACGCAGGATTAGACAAGACATTCCTTCAGATGATCATTCTGTTAGCCCTGCTGATGGACAGATTGTGAAGTACCAACCTATAATGAATGAGACAGCGAAAGGAATGCTCAGGCAGATACCGAAACTAGATTCTTCTCCTAGGTTAGAGAACTTCAGCAACAGTCCTGAAAGTCCACCGATTGGTGATGCATTCGATGGCAGAAGTAACAATCGAATTTCAGGAGTCACTCTTCAGGAAGTTTCACCTGCTTTTTCGCAGCCATTTGCAAGTGCAACTTCAGCTATTGCAGGACAAAGTTCATTGTCTGCCAATATTCAGTTTTCAGAGAGCAGTTCCCCGGTTGGAGCTCAAGATTTACCACCTATTTTACCGTTTTCATCAGATATGATTATGCCTGTGCCCTCAGAGTTACAAGAAATTGTGCCTGAAAACAATATGGATGTTAATGGAACGGAGAGGGGCAATGATTCTTTCATGGATCCCACATTGTGGGGAAATGGAGAATTGCCATTGGAAAATGATATTTTCCCCCCCGACCTTCAAATCAAGTGGGAAAGTGCTTTGGTTGACGATATTGGAGAGCCTCCTAGTGTGGGTGATCCCTCCTGGGAAAAGTTTCTTCAAAGCCTATACCCTCCTACTGAGACAGAGGAGATGGGCTCGGTTGAAATAGAAAATAATAAGACTACTGAAACAGAGCTGCTAGGAAATGGATGGTACAATGTTCAGCATATGGAACATCTTACTGAGCAAATGGGGCTACTAACATCAAACACTAAAAAAGTATGATCAGTCACCGAAGAGATGTACCTGAGGTAATCCAGAAATCTCATCTCTTAGTGTATTGGGTCACGGGAAACTTCCCATAATATAGTAGCTCTAATACCTATTTTCACCTTTGTCACTGGATTTCTTTTCATTTATGAAAAAGCTTCATGATTCATCTGGATGAGTCTTATGGAGTTCACCTCCATTTTTTTGTTTCTTCCTTGCATAAAGCTGAATCGATCCACCATGCTAAATGCCTAAATCTATGTCGGACACTTCCTTTCCCCTTTTTAATTTCTCCCTGTATAAGCTCTGGTCATTTCATTAGTACGTAGAAGTTTCAAAACTTTTTATGTTGTTAACAGGCAGATGCCTTAACCCTTTGTTATACTAGTCTGTTAGCAAGTAATTTAATACTAGTAGTTAATTAGATTCTCTGTCTTCAGTACAATTAAGAACCTTTCTCGGGCGGCAATGGGAAAAAGTCTGCCATTGTGGGAGAGAGAGCTTATCCTGCATGTACCAAGTCAATGCAAGATTGAGATCTGTAGGACCGTAGCTTGCTGGGGGTCTTTCACTGCAGTGGTTATAAGAGAAACAACTTGGTTTTGGTTATCCATTTTCATGCTCGTGTGTTTGGCAAAACTCTGAACATTTTCCAGAAACTATTTTCTAAAAAATGACTCATCTTTTGAAAGATATCTTCAGGTATTGAGTCGGAGACCAGAAACTACTTTTCAAGTAAAAATATTTATAGAAGATTTCTTGTTTTTTTGAGATGGTATATATATTAAGATAACTATGATGTTGCAAACAGAAACTGTTGAATTTTTTGAGTATTAAAGATTGATTGCAATGTGTGTTGGTTGGAGCACTAAGAGTAAGGGTAGTCATTTTCTCCCTTTGGGTGGAAGATGTTTTCCTTGAATATATTTCTTGTAACCCAACCCAGAAAATGACTTTCGAAATTTCTATGATGTGTAGTTTTCTCTTTTCAAATTTCCTTTAGCCTTGTTTTTGTCTAATTTCGTCAGTAAGTTCTATTTTAGCATGCATTTTCCTTTATGATCACTCATTGTATTTTCTTTGGATTAAGTAATGGTTAGGTGGTAATTTCCAGTTCTTCTAGTAAGAGTAGTTTCTTCAGCTAGTTGTATGTAGTTGGATGGCTGAAACTCGGCGGAGGACAAGAAGGATTTCGTGTTGGCAACTTTACATTTCCAAAAGACGAAATCCATGTACGATGTGGAGAAAATCCGTGTATTTTTTTTTTGGCAACTTTTGCATTTACAAAAGACGAAACTCACACTGCAAAGGATAATTTCTTGCTGTAAAGTGTAAATAATAATAACTTTTTTTGGAATATCAGAACTTCAAATTTTGTTAAATATGTATACATGATTATTCAAATTTAAAAGAAAAAATAAAAACCAAGTATTTATAGGATATTAATATAATATGCATACATCATATACAAGTATTTGGCAACCAATTCATCCGTCCACTAGAATAGAATCAAAATGTGATTGGAAATCGAAATCTACCAACTTTCGTAGCGAAATAAACTGTTCCTAATAAATCATAAGTGTGGAATAAAAGAATCAAATTCAAGATAACCTTATGACATGGTGATACTAAACATCTACCAGTACAAAACAAGTTTGGAAAAACTGATGCAACTCTACGTCTAAGAAAATAAGACAAAAAATAGTGTCTTAGAATCCAATTATGGTTGAGGAGAAAACATCTCGTCGTATTCTTTTTGTCCATATAGATCGATCTGTTAGTAAATAAGAGTCCCTACTCGTTATCGCTCGTCTGGGCCAAGTAGTTAAATTAAGAGTACAATACACATTTATATCCGAAACGGAAAGGGTAATTTCCTAAATCTAACAAAATCTCACATGGAATTCAAGCTTCTGGAAAATCATTGTAGCAAAGATTAACAGTAAAAAATTATTAGTACAAATCATTCACATAAAAGGCTACATTATACTGCAATTCTGCACAAGAAAACATTCCTCATTTTAATGTGGCCGCCAACTTAGATTTCTGCTTTCCAACTTCTACATGTTTGTGAAGGCGACCTGTAAATGCACAGTAGTAACGCATCAAGTACACTATCATCATGTCGCCTAAATGAAAAGAAGATTATCATCAAGTTTCCTAAATGAACGATACTGTCATTTTTGCTCTTCGCGAGCTACCTGGCCTAGAAATCCTGTGAATACGGGACCTAGGTCCATCAAACATCCAGCTATCTTCGTCTAGGGATTTGACCTCTTTGTTCAGTGAAGCCATCAAATCAGATTTGAGAACTGCAAATAGGACAAAGAAAACATTATTTCTCTGAATGAAAACTGTTACAAACTATATCATCAGCTAACTGAAAATTTCTCGGATAAAGAAAGTCTGTTACATCATTGACCTAGTGTAGTTCATCTTTCCACTGGTAAGACGGAAGAAAATATGGCTAAGACACTATGGCATTGGCTTTCTCAGCTTGATAAACAAATTTGTTTTGAACAATCCAAGAAGCCAAATTCAGAGGCCAAACTTTTTTGACTAATTGCAAGAGGTGTTATCTTATTCAAAAAGGGTGGTAAAGAACCATTCATGCTGTTTTGGTTGGTGTTTGCCTAATTACGTGATACTACTCTTCTACCCTAAAGCGCCCACTCATAAGCCAAGTACAGATGGCCAAAAACAACGGCAAAAACTTTTTTCCATCAGATAGAGTCACAAGAACCATTTAGGTCCTTTCTCAAGAATAAAGGGCATGAGAAGATAAAATTGAGGAAATAAGCTCACAGAACTGACAACAGTTCACTTAACAATAATCCAAAAAATATTAGGTTTGTGCATCACAAGTTATTTGATATTACCTGAACGGCTGAACCAACAGCTAAAAGTTATCAAATAACTAATATGAGTATTCTTCATGAAGTACTGACAGATTTAAGACAGTGTAGCATTGCAAATAAAAAAATGAGAAACCTAGTACAAGGCAGAAAGTTCAGTATCTTGCTACCTTATATGACACCATGCTAAATCCTTGATATAATAGCTTTAGCAAAAAAATAAAAAATCCTCAATATAAAAGATAAACCTTCTGAAATACAGCTCACATTAGTTTTTCACCTTTATTTACATTCACATATGAATAAGCAACACTTATTGTCTACTTCATCATTTATCAAATGAACTTTAGGATACAGAGGCTTTCTAGATTCATGACTTTAACCATCTCGTCGAAAACTGAAGAAGAAATGAAACAAAAAGTAGGATGAGTTTACAAATATTTCTTCGCTAGAAAAGATCTAGCAGAGATTATAAGAGACAAAAATCTGATAGGATAAACAATGATCTCTTGGGTGTGTGGTTCATCAATCACTGCACAATGCTTAAAAGGATCCTAATAAAACACGCTGTTTCAGTTTTACTTTTTAAGTATTTTTTTTGGGTGAGTGGAACCCAGTTGAATATTTCTTAACATGATGTTCGCAAATGAGTCACTTGAGAGTTACCAGGATGTCTTCAGTTAGGTGGTCCTCGATTTCTATAACTTCCATCTTAGGAAAATGGAAATTAAACCAGTAGACGATTGGCTTCCATGTTATTCCTTCCAAAAATTTGAAAATAGCTTTACCAACATCCATAATTTTGTAGGGAAACTAAGAGACATATTCGCTTAATATCTCTATCAGTCTGTCTTCTGTCCAGCAAAAATTGAGTCAATATCACTAAATTTAAAGGAGCTTTCAGCATTTTCCACCAATTACAAAGAAAAAGGTGCCAGTATTTGAGTAAATGAATCACATCACTTGAATTTTCCTCAAATAAAATGTAAATCCTTTTATATCAAGTCTAAACTTATTAATCGGTATATATCTAAACGAACAATTTAGAACTATCGAGCAATAAAAGTTACGAATGGCCCTCTAACTTGCTTTTTACTTCTTATAAACAAAGTAACCAACACTCATTATCTACTTTATTAAAACTACCTATATAACAAGAAGATCAATCTAGATATATGACACAGGTTCCTTACAAAAACTGTTGATAAGGGAATACAACTTCATTATTGCATAATAAAATCTATCCACTGAATCATAGTAATAAGTATTCATTATACTATTAAAGAAAAAAATGATCTATAAGGTTTAACCAACTAGTCACATAAAAGGGTAAGAAAAAACACTTAAAACCAATGAAACTTATTTGTTTTCACAGGAACCTAGATATAGAACAATATAGACATGCTGATGATACACAGAAGTATAAGACCAAAAAATTGAGCTTTATCAACATTTCCAACCAACTAATAGAACATATTAACACTCCCAAGACTAGAGCTTTGTCTACCAGCATATTGCTAAGTTTCAATATACAAGCAAGTCCCTGCAATAAAATTTGTAGACTAAAGTAAATATTCAACAACTTAAGATAATCAATTACTCATATAGTCAACATACAGTACAAATCATGAGCTCATGCGTAGCTTGAGGTTAATCAGCTGTTTTGCAAAATAAATTACTCCATCTTTTTACAAGCAATCAGATTATAACATGAAAACAAATATAATTATAACTGATAAACTAAAAACGTTAAAGAAAAAGAAAAAGTAGATGCGAAAAATTGTACTGACCTTGAAGAGCCTCGTCTTTGCGGTCTTGAACGGAGATGAGATCAGCTGGAAAATTGAAGTCATCAACAGCCGTAGACAATGTCGGCCCTACATTTCCTCCGATCATCGCCATCGTCGAACTCGATGACCTCGCCGGTGACGACGTCAGCGAACTTCCAGTGCTCATTTTCCCTCCTTTCCCCTGAAAATTCATATTTGTGAGTCCCGAAACCCTATATATTCGCTATAAATTAAATTTTCGAGAAATGACAAAACTATTCCCCTATGTTTGAGATAGCATTCAAAATGGTCCTTTAAGTATCTAAATCTGTCACAAGTTAACTTTTGTAGTTCCCATCAAATATTGGTTGTGAAAATAAATGCAGGGGTGGATTAAATAAATTTTTTACTAAAATCTCTAAATAGGTAGCATTTAACGATTTTATTATAGATTTTAATCACATACATATTCACTCAAATTCATTAAGTGATTGTAAGTAAAATATAAAATAAATATACTTCAAATGATTAGGATTTAAATTACTAAAATTCATACTTACAAAATATATTTAAAAATTGAAATTTGAGTAGTAAAAACTCAGAATTTTACTAAATGTATTAAAACCTACCTAATAGAAATTAACATTTCGTTAATTGCTTCTCATTTGTCATGAAATTTGATATTTTGGCACAAAATAGTGACTTAATATCAAATTTAAACAACTCTAACATAATTTATAAGTTAAGTGATTAAAAAATTGCGTTAAAATAATAGTCGGAATAAAACAAAATGGAAAATAAAAATTTATATAATTTAGGTTCATTTAAAATTGAATCGCATAAATATTGAATATATTTCTCATGAATTTATATAATATTATTTTATTCAGAAAGCTTCATTAAAAAAACACACTTTATTTTATTTTATTGAGTGTATTTATTAACTATTATATATTCATTTTCAGCATAATATCCAAAAAAAAAAATACTCAGTAAGAAAAATGAAATAGAAAGAAAAAACAGAAGAACTGGAATAGGATCTGATTTGTTATCCTCCTTCCTTCTCCCTACAAAACACAGATCAGCTGAATTGAAACGAAATTAGTGATTGGAATTCCCCTCTAAGAGGCTATCTCTAGTAAGTTTTTCATCAACTTCAGCTTTTAATTTTTCTGGGTTTTTTTTCCTTTCAAATCGATAACCCCATTGTTATCTGAATCTCCTCCGTTTCTGGTAATTTTTCGCTTCAATTTGATTGATGAAACTTCTGTTAACATCTGGAAATTGAAGTGTAATGATGGATTTCACCCTAAAAATTGAATCTTTATCTTGTTGTAATGCTGCTGCTACTTTATTTTTTTCTGAAGGAAAACAATTTCATGTAGACTGTGATGATATTGCCTTTTTTTTCTCTATTTTATCAGCTACTGTATTGGCGTGGTTAATCTGTTGATGTTCTTTTGGAAGTAATATTTTTGTTCTTCCTCATTTTATATTGGAACCAAGATTGAACAAAGAGTTCCGTTTCATATAAAGATGAGGATTGAATTCAAATAATGGGAAACACAATAGATTCAATCTTGTAATGAATCCCAAAGAGATCAATATCGAGCAAAAATGATTTTTTTGTTGTTACTCTAATTAGATATTATACAAGGCATTCTGAAGAAGTTATTACAAAAACATACAAGCATGAAAATAATGAAGTGGGTTGAGAATCACGAGATCATATCAGGTTCAAATTCTAGCGGAGGTAACACTAGCTTCTTCCCATTTGTTTAAGCATTGATGAACATAGTTATCCGGTGCTTGTGCTGGTGGGAGATCACACATCTTCATTAACTTAACTAACCATCTTGATAATGTAACTAACTTGAATAATACTAATATCCCCTCTCAATATGAAACAATAATCATCTTTTGAGCATACTTTCAGCTGTACTTTTAAGTGGAACCGATTATGTATTGCCTTTGTCCTGCGACAATAATATTTTGAGTTGCATCTCATAAGCTTCAATCTATATTAGTAATGGGAAGTTGTGTATAGATGTAGGAAGTTTTTTAATAGAAAATCAACTAATGTGACAATATCTGATGAGTTGTGGTAGAAGTTGTTTGTTGTCAGAAGCGTAAATGTATAATATATCTAATATCTATCGTGTGTAATGGAGTCTGCCTAATGTCCATGCAACCTTCTCAGATTTACAATGGAACTTCATGATCTTCTGGCACGATGTTTGACAACGGTCATCGCAGTGATACTAGTTGCTAGGATCAGCTCATGTCTCAATACTGCAGTATTAAGTGAAGTAAGTAGCCCAGCTGCTAAAATATCTCAAGATGTGCAATTATTTCTCGATACATGCAGTTTGAGTGTTGGTAATATTCGAATTTACAGAAAACTGTAAATGGGTTGGTACTTCCAAGAAAACTTAGACTCAATTTAATCATGCAATCATTAACTTCTTCCATTATTCACCAGATTATCTTTTTTCTCAATCTTCTTCAGGTGCATGCACCTTATGTTGATAATTATGTGTCAAAATCCTACTTTAACAAACATGACAATTTGGTAGATTCAAAGTTTGAAGATTTCGTTGCACATGACATACTGTACGGTGCATGTGAATCAATGCAAGGCAACGTCGAATTTTCACCAAAACTGTCTGCTTTACATGGAAAGCTGATTGGTGAAGGCTCCCATCGGCGTCTGTCATCAACTCTCAGATTGAAGATGTCATCAGAGTCCATTTCCTGGCCTCCAAAATCTTGTGAGGTTATAATTGTTGAAAGACTGCCTTCCGGAGTCTTTGCAGATCCTTTTGAGCTACAACACCTTGTGCAGCGTGGTGGTAAATTACTAAGTATTAGATTTTATGGGTTTCTAGCACTGCTACCCGTCATTTTGAGGCTTGTTGTTGTCCACGTTTTGTTGTAGTTTTCAGGGATGCTGCCGTATTTGGAGATACAAATTTAGAGTTGCCTTCTTTTCTGTCAAACCGCTCGCTTGTTGAGGTTCATCTGGAAGTGGGTACCAATTTAACATCACAACAGAAGGATGAACTGGAAATACACATGGAACTTCCTCTACATGCGCGCTATCAGGTACATCACATAAACGATTCCCAAAATTATGTCGGAGTCTCTAAAATATGTTTCAGGCATCCAATGTAGTCAGTCACTTTTACTCCCCTGAAGTTTAAGTTGATACTTGTACAAGAAAAGATGCATTAAGTATGTAGGAAGCCATGTACATCTGTTAAGCTTCTCGACTTTATTGTAACATCCCAGCTTCTTACTGGCAGCCACTAGGACATGGATTCTCAAGTTGAATTTGCTTCACCTGACTTATTTCTGCGCTGCAACGTCGAAAGAAAAGAAGATGACACGGGCTGTTTGTTTCTGCTTGACAAACAGAATGCTGAATCAATGGATACTCACCCTGTGTGGGAAGTACCATGTGGAAATCGAGAACACACTGAAGTTGTATCTGCCTTTACATTCATCTCAGCTGTTTTATCAGCTCTTCTCATCATTGTTGCCTCAATTAAGTACTCTGATAATGCATCTAGTAATGTCCTAAAACCAATCATGAGTAATTGATAAATGTAGCAAGTTTTTTTCTTTCCCCTTTTTGGACTAACCATTGGCAAGAGAACCTCACTTAGTGCTAGGTAACCTTATCAGTATAGGCCGTTGCTTATCTATTTTTTGAAATGCTTTGCTATTACTAATTTTCAAATCAACTATTATGTGAAGAGCTTTGTTTTTGCTGGTGGTCACTGATTTGAATCCAATTATCTGGCAAAATCATAACACGTGTATTGTTTTCGTTAGAATTTTCTGTATACAAGTTAATTAATTAATATCTGGAATGGTTTGAAAGGTTGGAAACTCGCAAATGCAATGTCATACCAAAGAACCAAAATTTATGTTGTCTGCCATTTTGCCTGAGTTTTGTATTTGTCTCAATAACCAGTGGTGTTTTTACCACCACTCAAAAGCAGACAAGAAAAAAATGATAACCCTAGTTAACTGCTCCTTTTAATCCATCTTTTTTGATACAACCTTAAGAGAACCACACCTAAAGCTCGTAATTAAAGATGGGAGAACCCAAGGTTATTTTAAGTCCCACCTCAGCTCAAGAGCTGATGTGGGACTCAAGTCCATTACTTTGCAACAGGATCATACAAAGTGTGTGGGGTGGGGTGGGTGGTTTGTTTCAGCAGAATCTGTTTACGTCACTATGTTGTTGCTGTTTCCAGGATTTGTAGATTTGAACCTAACATAGTGTTTGTTTCTAGCTGTGTACATGCTCCAAAAGATTGCTATTCGACTCAGTGATCTGTTTGACAAGTGCATTTTGTTTTCATCTCATTTCTCAAGCATATTGGATCTGTTTCAGCTTATTGCTGGTTAATGTTTATAGATTGTGTTTGATTTTCACCTCGTTTCTCAAAGCCTATCGGATCTGTCTCAGCTTATTATTGAATCGAAGTGGTGGCACCTTAAAAATACTGTATGCACAATAGGAAACTGATTGCTTGTGGGAAAACTACGATTGAAATTTACTAACTAGTTAGTATTCCACAATTTAAAGAAGAAACAAATTAGTTAAAAATTAAAAGTAACGCAGAGAACTACCAAATGAGATTCTTCAAAATGATAAATATTCTACTAGATTTGGTGGGGTGCGCCAGGCCCGTGCAGTAGTGCAACGCATGGGCGACGCTCAAGAGCCCAGGCAGCAAGCTACCTTGTTGGACTCTTCCCCTTAAAAAATTGAGTTAATATCGTGTGGACCAATGGCCCACATATCAGATATTAAACTGATAAGAACAGATACTACACTTGATCTTAGCCAAAAGGCCGAGAAAGGTATGCTTCAAACAGGTGAACTAACATTTGTTTATGTAGTAGTTTTCGGCTATCTACACGTTATCTTATTCCGATGTGGTACATGTAAAGGTCTATAAAAATATCCTCATTGTCTTTGTTTCATAGATATCAGCTGCCTGCCTCCTCACATGGAAATGAATACCTGATGATCCAGCTTCACAGTTATATAAACAAATTGCATAAATATGGAGTAATGTACTATGTTTAGAACAATTAAATGTCTTTAACATTATATTCAAAATGTACAAATATTCATCGTTATATGAGCTTGGGCGTTAGTAATATTCAAATTTACAGAAAACTATAAACAGATTGGTGTTGCCAATGAAACTTTAGACTCAATTTTATCAATGCATATTTACATTTTCCCCGTCTTCTTCAGGACCATGCACCTAATCTTGATAAATTATATGTTACATAATCCTAATTTAACAAAATGAAAATTTGGTAGACCCAATGTTGAACAGTTCATTGAACGACTGAAACATGACTTGTGAGACACTAGGACATATAAACAGCATATTGTTAAACTCATTGATGCCAGTGAGCCACTTTGACTGTCCAAAAGAGAGGAGCGAGTAACCTCCTGCAAGTATCCATCCTCTAAAAGGAAAACTCGTTCAGCCATTAAAACTGTTTCCAAACGGTGAGCAATCACTACTACCTGCATGTAAAGATTTAGAAGATAATTAGAACTGCCCTGAATGATAGGTCTGTGTGCATGTGAAAGATATCGTCAATTGACAATAAAATGTGTCACCAATTAGCAAACTTCAAATCAAGATGGCTTAAGACACTTCTAGTGCCAACAAAGTTAGATTTCTCACATCTCAGGCACGTTTTCAACACCACCCAGTGAAGGATGTTTGCTAGACAAGAACAAAGATTCTTTGGCAATGTATGATATACGCCAAATTTAAAATGAGCCAAGAATTTAGTTCTTCCCTTCACATGTAAAAAATTATGCAGTGAAGAACATTAAAAGAAAACAGGGTAAGGTCTACGAGGTATCCACAATCTTACTCTGTTGTACATAATTCAATAATGATATAGGTATTTGAGCAATGAAGTATTTGCAGTTCATTGTGACCTTTTTATGAGCAAAGTACCACAATTGGTGAACCTTTCTCTTCCTTGAGAATGATGACATTTTGATCTTTCTAATATTTGTGATGCAGTTACAAATGACTATGATTATGTTTTCTCTGAAAATGGCCTTGTAGCACATAAAGATGGCAAGCTTATTGGTAAACAGGTAAATTTAATGACTAGAATTTGATATCGTATCCGTATAATATTACTCGTGAATGCATATTCATTCTCTGACAAAACAAAATCTCGGATACTATCTTTATCAACTCAAAACAACATCCTTGTAGCCACTACTTAAGCACTTTGTACCAAGTTAAAACTAGATAAAGTCTCATGAAAATTGGAACTACTGAACAACTTGAAGAAATTTTCTTTCTACCCATCTTCAATGTGCATTGCTTCTTTCGTTCTCCTTAGTTGTTAATTAGCAGGGCGGTTTGTTTTGAAAGGACATGACTCCTGGTATGCGTGCAGAGCTTGAAGTCATATCTTGGAGACGAGAAGCTCAAGGTTAGTCAATACGTTTTTCTTATCCCACGAAGAAAATGTTTTATTTTTGTTGTATTGTGAAGAGGGGAGCATACCCAACCAAGTGCAGTTCGATAAAGGCTTAGTGATCCTTCTAATTATTTGTTGTTTAGCTTAAGAAAAATAATTTCGTTGAAGTGATAAACTAGTCTCTGCGTCTATACCTTCATCTATAAGATGAACAATAATTGACCTAAGAGCAAAAAAGAGAGATTACTATGTAATTTGAACATTGTTAAAAACTGCTCTGACGTGGTATTTTGCAAGTTTTCGAATCAATGTTTATAATAAAAATATGAAAACTAAGTTTTTACACATCCCATTAAGAGTTAATTGTGTATGTTTGTTGGGTATAATTGGGTGAGAGAATTCATGTTTATAGCTTAGGTTCACTCAATTAAAGTAGAATTTGTTGGGTTTTAAAGGTATGAACAGGAAATGAAGGGTTGTGACTCTCCTCAAGGGTTATCACTTTGTCGAAGGGTTGTGACCTTTATGAAAGATTGTGTCCTCTCTAAAGGATTGTAACCGTTTGAAAGGTTGTGCCTTTTCCAAACTATTATGACCTTTCTGAAGGTTGTCTTCTTTCCTAAGAGTTGTGACTTTTACCCTTTGTTGGCTATAAATAGAGAGATTGTCTCTCATTTTTCAGTATTGAATTCTCCCCTTCTTTTGTATACATTTCTTACAAAACAAAATCGATCGATCGTGTCCGTATGTTTGATTCGTTGTTGTCATTTTGAGTTCGTTGAAATTATTGAAGTTTGAGGTACCGCTACTTCTTTAATGGTTAAATCCGTTTTATCTTGGGAGGAATTAATCTGTAACCTCGGGTACTTCAGGGGATTAAATTTCTTAAGGACACACAGTGAATTCTTGTGGACTCGGATAGTTCTTTGTGTTTTTCTTTTCATCTTTTATTTCTTCTGGTTTGCTAATTTGAATATGGGAGACAACAAGCTTAAAAAATTTATATTGATGGTATTTTCTGTGGTAAGAAAATTAATTATATTTTCTGTGTTCTTTTTGTTGGAAAGAAGAAGAAGAACAAGAAAAAATTTTATCGTATGATAAAAGAGATTTGAGATGAATTAGTACTACTTTAATATGTTCGAGTATATAATCTGTAGTAAGTTTTTCTTTGATGGGTAAGACTAGTCTTATTTTCTTCCCAAGTGAATTCAAGCATTGCACTCCTTCAGTTTTATTTCCAATAAGAAAAATTATTTTGTGCATAAAAGTTAAAGATATGCACTTTTTAAAAAAAATCTATATTCTTGGTTTTACATAACTATGAGATGAAGTAAATGTTCAAATATTTGAACCTGATTTTAGTTTTTTGTTGAAATTAAGTGTCTTCTTGAAAAAATAAGAATATGATGGAAACTGAGAAAAGAAAAAAAAATAGCAAGGTAATTGACTTGCATGGAATCTTTGCTGACCGATAGAATATGATTCTATAAGAGTAAAAATCAAGTTTTATTTTTATTTCACTTTATTTTTTTTCTCCATATCCTTTATAAGTTATGATATTTATCTCATAAATTTTAAGATAGATGGTCATTATGTGATGATTATTACTTATATGTATTATGTTAAGATGGGGAAAAAACTTTTGTAGTTTTATACTCCATGAAAAATTGGATTGTGTTTGAATTTTGGAGACTAAAATCTTCTGATTTTTTTTACTCATTTGGTTTGAAGAATATAAGAACTTCATGAACAAATCAGATTGTGCAGTGGTTTGAAGAATATAGAAACTTCACCAATTGTTAGATACTCTGTTTCAATGAATTTTCTGACTTAAAGAGTACAAAATCTTCGTCACGAATATTAAGGCTAAATGATTTGGAAAAACATAAAATCTTCATCGTTAGCTAGAAACAGTGTTGTATTTGAGGTTTCTGGAAATTAAAACTTTTTTAGTTTACTACTCTGTCTGAATGTGAAACTGATTCAAAGAATATAAAAACTTCATCAGAATTCAAGGTTCATTCGGTGAACGATTAGAAGAATATAAAAACTTCATCGTTAAACTAGAAACAAGTTGTATAAAGATTGAATTGTTATTGTTAGTATTCTAAATACTAAGTGGTCGGTCTAATTGTGACAGATGAAAAAAACACTAGTAACATAAAATTAGTGATTTTGTGCATGCAATAGGTGTTTCTATGGATTAAATCTCCAAAAGAAGATCTCGTGTTGTAAATGTGTATGTCAGGATAGATTCCACTCTCAGTTAGTACGTACCTTTTTTTTTTAAGCAAGAACTCTTAATCGTTCGTATCCCATACCTATGGGCTACTTCACTGAGACGATGGTCGGAGTTTACAAGCTGCTTTGATAGAAGCAGGTTAAGAAAGATAGCTGAAAGTGCTAGCATAAGGAAGAGATTCTATGGATGGAAAGAGGCCCTTCCTTGCTTTCAAGGTTTCGGCATTAAAAGTCGAATTTTGGATTGGAAGGGCTAAAAGTAGCGCCTCAATCCTTATTTGAAGGCGAAAATAATAGATTATCTGCGTGAGGCTGTAAAGCCTAAGCAGATACAAATCTTTCCAAAAGATTTGGTATTTGATGGAGAACGGGAAATCCTTGAGCGGGCTGTTATCCTTAATTGGATGAAACAGTGGTTGACTTGGCTTTCTTGGTATCATACTGTAGCATTATCACCAGATGTGACCATTGATCAACTATTTGATGTTCCTATGTGTGCCACTTCTTGGAAACGATCAAACGAAGATTATGAATTAATCAAGTTTGGGTACGTTTGGAAGTGTTACGATATGGGAGCAGGTTGGAACCTTTCAACTACACCTAGGTGGTTGTTTGGTCCTCCAACTCTCAGTTTTATATTGGTTGATCAATAGGTATTTGGTGGTCTTCACGGCATGAAAAAAAAATGTGAAAAATAATTTTAAGTATTTGAAAAATATTTTTGAGAACATATTTAAAATGTGGGGGTTCTTTACTTGTGATAAAGACAAAATTAGACTTACTATCTAATTTAAATTTGAAAGTACAAGATATGAAATTTGATGACATTCTTGTATTATGTTAGACCCACAAAATTCTTGGAGTATATTTGATAGTTTGGTCGTTGAGTCTCTCTTTACTAGTATATGATATGACTAGTATAACCATAAAATTATGTTACTCGTTCAAAAGAATTGTATTCTCTGATGAAAAAGTTTCACTTAATATATTGTGATTTTTCATGAAAAAAAATATGTCTATTAAAATATTTTTTTTTATAGACATGAACATTGGTGAAAAGTGACATGTTATGTTTGTGTTCTAAAACAAACTTTTTGGGTCATATTGCCCTTATTGGACCAATGAGACTACGTCATGGGTAATTCTATAACAAATTGAATGTTGTGGAAAGTTCCTTCTGAAAAGGACATATGACAAGGTGTTAGACTCTAAAACAATGTCTGTATTTGAGAAAATTATAAAAAACAACAAAAGAAAAGTAAAGAATAAAATATTTGTGGGAAAATGTTGCCTCACAGAAGGTCTTTTCAAACTTAGTATTTTTGTTTGTTCATACTTGCTTGACTCAAATTGTTTGTGACATAAATTATTGAGACATGTCAATTACAAAATCTTGCAAAAACTGATCAACTTAGAAGTTTTGCCTAACTTCTAGTGCAATAAATCAATGTCAAGTATGTGTTGTTAAAATGAATTAGAATACCTTAGAACTGGTTAACACTGACAGTTGTGATATGAAGTTAACACCATCTCGTGGTGGGAAAAAAATGCTTCATAGATTTTATTGACAATTACACTATATATTGTTATGTCTATTTACTGAATTATACAGATAAAGCAATAGAAACATATAGGTAATATAAAACTAAAGTTGAAAATCAGTTGGATAAAAAGATTGTCATGATTAGAAGTGATAGATGTGGAGAATATGAATATTCTATTGCACAAATAAATTTGGAAAATGGAATCATCCATTAAATTACTACACATACTCACCTCAAATGAAATTGTTGGGAAAAAAAACGAACTTTAAAGGAAATGTTGAATCTCCTACTTATAAGTTCAGGTTTACCACAAAACTTGTGGGGGAACGCTATCATTATAGCAAAAGAGAACAATATTTTTTTTTTGTATGTTCAGAAAGAGAGAAACATAAAGTTTTATCTGTTATTAAAGGGAGCAACAATTAGAAAATTTTTGTTTGTTAAGAAAGGGAGCAACAAAAAGTCTTATCAGACTTTGTTGTATCCTGATAGAAAATTATTTGTCGTCCCTTAGAGTATATACAAGCAATAGCTCTTGAAAGGTAGTGATCTAATAATTTTCAATACACTCTATTCCATATAAGAAATGGAAATGAGGAAACTATTCCCAAACAGGTCAAAATAGGACCTAAGACTGTGGATTGTATGTTCATTAAATATGCTACAAATAGTAAAGCATGTTGATTTATGGTTCATAAGTCCGAACAATCGGATAGTCGTGTAAAGGGTCTAAGCGACCTTGGAAAGAACCAAAGGAGAATGTATTTAATAAGGAGATTCAGAAGCGTAGTAAATGTCAATGGACAAATTACTTCCTCCAGGTTTTATCTAGTAATATTTCTTCTTGAAAATGAGTACATATAGTCGAAAAACATATATTTTTTGTGGACTCATCCTATTTGGAAAGAGTATGTTAATAATAAGATAGATTCAATCTTGAGTAACCATACATGAGAGTTGATTGATCTTCCTTCAGGAAATAAACTTTTGGGTTCAAAGTGGATCTACAAACGAAAAAAAAAGGTTGATGAAACTATTGACAAATACAAATCAAGATTTGTTGTCATAGGCTTTAGACAATGACAAATCCTTGATTATTTTGACATATAATAGCCCTAACTAGGATTACATCAATTCAGATGTTAATTGCGCTAGTTGCGAATTTGTCAAAATGGATGTAGAAATATATATTTTTAGAAGAAGAAATTTACATGGAACAACCTGAGGACTTAGTGGTTCTTGGAAAAATGAAATGTGTAAACTTGTTAAGTCACTTTATGGACTAAAAACAAGCGCCAAATAATGACATGCTAAGTTTGATCAAACTACATTGGCAAATGAATCCTAGATTAATGAATGTGATAAATGTTTTACATTAAAGACATTCCAAATCACAAGGTCATTGTTTGTTTTTATGTTGATGACATGTTGATCATCAAAAGAAACACATATGACATAAATGTTACTAAGCATATGCTAGAAAGTAACTTCGATATGAAAGAAATTAAAGTTACTGATGTGATTGAAAAGGTACTTGAAAAGTTCAAGTAGTTGGATTTCAATATTGACTAGACTCCAATAAATGTGAGCTTTGTACTTCAAAAGACTGAAGGAAAAGGTGACTCACAATTGAATTATGCTAGATTATTGAGAAGTATGATATATATCATGAAATGTACGCGATCAGATATAGCATGTGATATTAGTAAACTGAGGCGGTTCACAAGTAATCATAATCAAACTCATTGGATGACAATGAAAAGAGCCTTGAGTATTTGTTTTTAAAAAAAAAATACTTAACAAACTATTGCTTTGTATTATAACTAGTATTCAACAGTATCGGAAGAATATAGTGATGCAAACTGATTCACCAGGTCAAATGAAATAAAATCCACGAGTGGATATGTATTTATTCTTGGTGGAGGAGCAGTCTCTTTGAAATCTTCTAAACATAAATGTATCGCTCGCTCTACTATGAAATCTAAGTTTATCTCTCTGGATAAGACCGGTGAAGAAGTTGAAGACTTTGAAATTTCTTGAAAGATTCTTTGCCCAAACCTTTAGATCATGTATGCATACACTAGGTTGGGCATGGAGCATGATATATAACGGAAGGTCTCGTCATATATGACATAGACATAATATTATTACAGAACTATTCTCTAGTGGAATTATCATAATTGACTTTGTAAAGTCAAAGGATAATGTGTCGGATCCACTTATAAAAGGCCTAACTAGAGATGAAGTTGATATATTATCAAAGGGAATGAGACTATGGCCGAGAAGAAGTCATTGTGACGGTAACTCTACCTAGAAGACTGGAGATCCCAAGATCTAGGTTCAAGGAGATCAAACAAAGTCATTAATGACGGTTCAACATTGTCAAAAATATTATTTTTTATGGTTCATTCTCATGATAAGACAATGTACATTAATAAGGATAAAGGCATTAAGACTTTTTAATTGTTTCTAAGTTTGATACAGGGTATATCAAATGGTGTATCTACGAGATAACACATTTAAAAATAACCTATCTAAGTGTGAACTGTAAGCCGTTTCAAAGAGAATCCGGTAAGGCCAGTTCTCTAAGCACTTATTAACCGAGATGTGTTCATGACTGAAACAAACAAAACAATGAGAATCAAAAACAGTTCAAGGGTTGATTGTGTGACTTATGTTGTCTAGGTATACACCAAAGATCGACGGTTCAAAGATGTCAAATCTACCGATTGACCGAGTATATCCGATATATGTTCACTACGGCAAGTTTAAAGAGAAACCTACTTATCCAGATGCGATTAACTCTTACTTACAAATCACACAGCTTTTCATGCATAAGTTTTTAAAAAATAGTCATTCCCTATTCATGTGGGGGATTGTTGGGTTTTAAAGGTATAAACAGGAAATAAAGGGTTGTGACTCTCCTGAAGGGTTATCACTTTGACGGAGGGTTGTGACCTTTATGAAAAGTTGTGTCCTTTCTAAAGGGTTGTAACCGTTTGAAAGGTTGTGCCTTTTCCAAACTATTGTGACCTTTCTTGAAGGTTGTCTTCTTTCCTAAGAGTTGTGACTTTTACCCTTTGTTGGCTATAAATAGAGAGATTGTCTCTCATTTTTCAGTAATGAATTTTTCCCTTCTTTTGTATATATTTCTTACAAAACAAAATCGATAGATCGTGTCTGTATGTGTGATTCGTTGTTGTCATTTTGAGTTCGTTGAAATTATTGAAGTTTGAGGTACCGCTACTTCTTTAATGGTTAAATCCGTTTTATCTTGGGAGGAATTAATCTGTAACCTCGGATACTTTAGGTGATTAAATTTCTTAAGGACACACGGTGAATTCTGTGAACTCGGATAGTTCTTTGTGTTTTTCTTTTCACCTTTTATTTCTTCTGGTTTGCTAATTTGAATATAGGAGACAAAAGAAATGAGTATATATGTAGATAGCCAAGAAATATCTTGATGGGATGCAAATGATATGCAGGAATTTATTAACTTTACCCTCCATTACATTGTTGACTTGGATATTCCAATAAAGAGGTGAGCATATCAAAGTTGTGTTGCTTGGATCCTCCAAAAATGTCGCGCACCCATGCCAGTCTGCCAGATCCTCCAAAAATTGTTTTTTGGAGGACCTGACAGACACCCGACAATATTTTTGTAGGATCCAAGCAAACATAGACCAAAAGTTGAAATATCTGCTTCGTTGTGACAAACTTCTTAATCATTCTTCTTTGCAGAGGAACATTCATTGAGTTCAGAAGTGGCATGCTAAATGTGTCGCCTATTGGGAGGAACTGTATCCAGGAAGAAAGGGACGAATTTGAAAAGTATGACAAGGTATAAATAACTGCTTGTTATTTGTAAGTTTTGATGATGTGACAAACTCAGGGACCTTGTAAAGGTACCAGGTTCCATACATGAACAAGCCGTTGACTGCAAGTTGGAGAAAGTACAAAAAGTTGGTGCACAGTCTCCAACAGTGGCAGAAGTGGCAGACGCGGCAGAAACGTCAGAACTTTCCAACCAATGGCATGGGTTTAAGGAAAGTGACTTGTCTATACAATGTCATCTTTCCTTAAACTTTTTCTTTGGCTTTTGCAACTTGAAGAAGCACTTTCAAGAACATTTGCAGAGGTCATAGAAAACACAAAGAAAAGAATTATTCAAGAACAACGTAAAACTCAGAAGCATATTGTGTAGTTGTTTGAGAATACATTCGTGGGCTTTTACATTGTAAACTATTCCTATATCTATAAAGGAATCAGTGTGGTAGTGTTGAAACTTTAAGTTATCTAGAAGGGATAGCTTAGTGAGTAGAATAACTTCTACTTGGGCTCATCAAGCAATAGAGGTATTGCTTGAGTGTGAGATTAAAAACTTTTTCTCACTTTTGTGTAACTGGTTTTACTTTTTCTTGTGAAGATTAGTGAAACAGTTTTGAAAATCCTGTGTGACAGGTCGTGGTTTTACTCCCTTGAGCAAGGAGGTTTCCACGTAAAACTGCTGTGTTGTTAAACTGCATTTACTTTCTGTTCATACTTGTGTGTGTGTCAAGGGACCTGGTCCATTGACTGATAAGTGGACGCATAGATTCTAACAAGTGGTATCAGAACAGGCACTTTCTATCTGGTTAACACCAAGAAAGTGACATCTACTTTAGGATGGCTGCTCCACTTAACCTTGAAGAACGTCAGTCTTCAACTAGACCACCTCGTTTCAATGGACACTTCTATAGTTGGTGGAAAGTCAGAATGCATGATTTTCTTATGGCTGAAGACAGTGAGCTATGGGACATTGTGTTAGATGGACCATTTATTCCAATGATTGAAGAGAAAGATGGAGAAACAACTAGGCTGGTTCCAAAACCTAGACAAAAATATGATGAAGCTGATAGGAAGAAGATAGAAAAAGGTTACAAGGCAAAGACACTTCTTGTCTGCGGGATAGGGCCAGATGAGTTCAATCGTGTCTCAGCATGTGAGTCTGCAAAAGAGATCTGGATTGCTTAAAGACTGCTCATGAGGGAACTGAACAAGTAAAAGAGTCAAAGATTGATATGCTCACTTCTTTGTATGAGAACTTCAAAATGAAAGAAGGTGAAACCATTCATGAGATGTTCACCAAATTGTCATCCATCACAAATGAATTGAGAATCCTTGGAGAACCTATCAGTATGAGCAAGCAAGTTAGGAAAGTGCTTCGAATCCTTCCCAAATCTTGGGAAAGTAAGGTTGATGCTATTACTGAAGCAAAAGATTTGAAAGTGTTAACAATGGATGCTCTCATTGGAAATTTGAAGACTCATGAGATGAATCGAAATCATGACCAGTCGAAGAAGGAGGTGAAAAAGGATAAGTCCTTAATGCTGAAATACAAATCTGAAGAGGATGCTAGTGATGATGATATGGCTTATCTCATCAGTAGGTTTCAAAAAATCGTGAGAAAGAACAAAGGTTTTAAAAGGGGAGCAAATGGTCCTCGAACTGCCACTCAAAATGACACATGTTACAAGTGTGGAAAAGCTGGACACTTTATGAGAGAATGTCCATTACTCAAGGCTGAAAATAAAGAATATCAAAAATCAAGAGGTGATAAAGAGAAGAGAAGGGACCTGGTACTCAACAAAAATGATAGGAAAGCTGCTGCTGATTATGTGGTCAAAAAGGCTCTTGCTGCATGGGGAGACTCTTCAAGTGATTCAGGTACCGCTACTTCTTTAATGGTTAAATCCGTTTTATCTTGGGAGAAATTAATCTGTAACCTCGGATACTTTAGGTGATTAAATTTCTTAAGGACACACGGTGAATTCTGTGAACTCGGATAGTTCTTTATGTTTTTCTTTTCACCTTTTATTTCTTCTGGTTTGCTAATTTGAATATAGGAGACAATAGAAATGAGTATATATGTAGATGGCCAAGAAATATCTTGATGGGATGCAAATGATATGCAGGAATTTATTAACTTTACCCTCCATTACATTGTTGACTTGGATATTCCAATAAAGAGGTGAGCATATCAAAGTTGTGTTGCTTGGATCCTCCAAAAATGTCGCGCACCCATGCCAGTCTGCCAGATCCTCCAAAAATTGTTTTTTGGAGGACCTGACAGACACCCGACAATATTTTTGTAGGATCCAAGCAAACATAGACCAAAAGTTGAAATATCTGCTTCGTTGTGACAAACTTCTTAATCATTCTTGTTTGCAGAGGAACATTCATTGAGTTCAGAAGTGGCATGCTAAATGTGTCGCCTATTGGGAGGAACTGTAGCCAGGAAGAAAGGGACGAATTTGAAAAGTATGACAAGGTATAAATAACTGCTCTACTATTGCATATATGTTTTGCAGTAATGTACCTCCAATAGATTCTTTTTCTCTGTGATTTAAAGACAATTGAAACTATAATCAGGTACAAAAGATACGCGAAACAATGGTATCAGTGCTTAGAGAAAAGTTTGCACATTTTAATCTCACCTTGTCCATTGGAGGCCAAATTAGTTTCGATGTGAGCATCTTTTAGCCTTTTCTTGTGCTCATTGACCGCTAAACGTTTTGAGTATTTGACAGATGATTTGGGGATCTTGATCATGATAGGTTTTTCCCCAAGTATGGGAAAAGACTTATTGTTTGACATACCTTGAAGAATTTCATGAAATTCACTTTTTTGGAGATAATACATACAAGGTAACTTTTTAGTTACTGACATGCTTGAAGCTTTCTTATCATGTCCGGGCTGATATAAGAGTCCTGCTTTACATGGAAATCTAATTGGTGAAGGCTCACATCGATGTCTGTCATCAACTCTCAGATTGAAGATGTCATCAGAGTCCATTTCCAGGCCTCCAAAATCTTGTGAGGTTATAATTGTTGAAAGACTGCCTTCTGGAGTCTTTGCAGATCCTTTTGAGCTACAACACCTTGTGCAGCGTGGTGGTAAGTTACTAAGTATTAGATTTTTTGGGTTTCTAACACTGCTACCCGTCATTTTGAGGCTTGTTGTTGTCCACGTTTTGTTGTAGTTTTCAGGGATGCTGCCGTATTTGGAGATACAAATTTAGAGTTGCCTTCTTCTCTGTCAAACCGCTCGCTTGTTGAGGTTCATCTGGAAGTAGGTACCAATTTAACATCACAACAGAAGGATGAACTGGAAATACACATGGAACTTCCTCTCCATGCGCGCTATCAGGTACATCACATAAACGATTCCCAAAATTATGTCGGAGTCTCTAAAATATGTTTCAGGCATCCAATGTAGTCACACTTTTACTCCCCTGAAGTTTGAGTTGATACTTGTACAAGAAAAGATGTATTAAGTATCCAGAAAGCCATGTACATCCGTCAAGCTTCTGGACTTTATTGTAACAACCCGACTTCTTACTGGCAGCCACTAGGACATGGATTCTCAACAGTTGAATTTGCTTCCCCTGACTTGTTTCTGCGCTGCAATGTTGAAAGAAAAGAAGATGACACGGGCTGTTTGTTTCTGCTTGACAAACAGAATGCTAAATCAATTGACACTCACCCTGTGTGGGAAGTACCATGTGGAAATCGAGAACACACTGAAGTTGTATCTGCTTTTACATTCATCTCAGCTGTTTTATCATCTCTTCTCATCATTGTTGCCTCAATTAAGTACTCTGATAATGCATCTAGTACTGTCTTAAAACAATCATGAGTAAAATTGATAAATGTAGCAAGTTTTTTCTTTCCCCTTTTTGGACTAACCATTGGCAAGAGAACCTCACTTTTTAATGCTAGGTAACCTTTTATCAGTTTAGGCCGTTGCTTATCTATTTTTTATTCTTTGCTGCTTTTGCCATTACTGATTTCTTAAATCAACTATTATGTGAAGAGCTTTGTTTTTGCTGTTGGTCAGTGATTTGAATCCAATTATCTGGCAAAATCATAACATGTGTGTTGTTCTAGTTAGAATTTTCTGTATACAATTAATTAATTAATATCTGGAACGGTGTTGAGAAGGTTGGAAACTCGCAAATGCTATGTTACAGCAAAGACAAAAATCTATGTTGTCTGCCATTTTGCCTGCGTTTTCTATTTTGTCTCAATAACCAGTGGTGTTTTTACCACTACTCAAAAGCGGACAAGAAAAAAAATGATAACCCTAGTTAACTGCTCCTTTTAATCCATCTTTTTTGATACAACCTTAAGAGAACAATTTGTTTCAGCAGAATCTTGTTTACGTCACTATGTTGTTGCTGTTTCCAGGATTTGTAGATTTGAACCTAACATAGTGTTTGTTTCTAGCTGTGTACATGCTCCAAAAGATTGCTATTTGACTCAGTGATCTGTTTGACAAGTGCATTTTGTTTTCATCTCATTTCTCAAGCATATTGGATCTGTTTCAGCTTATTGCTGGTTAATGTTTTTATAGATTGTGTTTGATTTCACCTCGTTTCTCAAAGCATATCAGATCTGTTTCAGCTTATTACTGAATCGAAGTGGTTGTGGGAAAACTACGATTGGTATTTGTTTCTGTTATGTTTGTGAACTGGAAATTTACTAACTAGTTAGTATTCCACAATTTAAAGAAGAAACAAATTAGTTAAAAATTAAAAGTAACGCAGAGAACTACCAAATGAGATTCTTCAAAATGATAAATATTCTACTAGATTTGGTGGGGTGCGCCAGGCCCGTGCAGTAGTGCAACGCATGGGCGACGCTCAAGAGCCCAGGCAGCAAGCTACCTTGTTGGACTCTTCCCCTTAAAAAATTGAGTTAATATCGTGTGGACCAATGGCCCACATATCAGATATTAAACTGATAAGAACAGATACTACACTTGATCTTAGCCAAAAGGCCGAGAAAGGTATGCTTCAAACAGGTGAACTAACATTTGTTTATGTAGTAGTTTTCGGCTATCTACACGTTATCTTATTCCGATGTGGTACATGTAAAGCTCTATAAAAATATCCTCATTGTCTTTGTTTCATAGATATCAGCTGCCTGCCTCCTCACATGGAAATGAATACCTGATGATCCAGCTTCACAGTTATATAAACAAATTGCATAAATATGGAGTAATGTACTATGTTTAGAACAATTAAATGTCTTTAACATTATATTCAAAATGTACAAATATTCATCGTTATATGAGCTTGGGCGTTAGTAATATTCAAATTTACAGAAAACTATAAACAGATTGGTGTTGCCAATGAAACTTTAGACTCAATTTTATCAATGCATATTTACATTTTCCCCGTCTTCTTCAGGACCATGCACCTAATCTTGATAAATTATATGTTACATAATCCTAATTTAACAAAATGAAAATTTGGTAGACCCAATGTTGAACAGTTCATTGAACGACTGAAACATGACTTGTGAGACACTAGGACATATAAACAGCATATTGTTAAACTCATTGATGCCAGTGAGCCACTTTGACTGTCCAAAAGAGAGGAGCGAGTAACCTCCTGCAAGTATCCATCCTCTAAAAGGAAAACTCGTTCAGCCATTAAAACTGTTTCCAAACGGTGAGCAATCACTACTACCTGCATGTAAAGATTTAGAAGATAATTAGAACTGCCCTGAATGATAGGTCTGTGTGCATGTGAAAGATATCGTCAATTGACAATAAAATGTGTCACCAATTAGCAAACTTCAAATCAAGATGGCTTAAGACACTTCTAGTGCCAACAAAGTTAGATTTCTCACATCTCAGGCACGTTTTCAACACCACCCAGTGAAGGATGTTTGCTAGACAAGAACAAAGATTCTTTGGCAATGTATGATATACGCCAAATTTAAAATGAGCCAAGAATTTAGTTCTTCCCTTCACATGTAAAAAATTATGCAGTGAAGAACATTAAAAGAAAACAGGGTAAGGTCTACGAGGTATCCACAATCTTACTCTGTTGTACATAATTCAATAATGATATAGGTATTTGAGCAATGAAGTATTTGCAGTTCATTGTGACCTTTTTATGAGCAAAGTACCACAATTGGTGAACCTTTCTCTTCCTTGAGAATGATGACATTTTGATCTTTCTAATATTTGTGATGCAGTTACAAATGACTATGATTATGTTTTCTCTGAAAATGGCCTTGTAGCACATAAAGATGGCAAGCTTATTGGTAAACAGGTAAATTTAATGACTAGAATTTGATATCGTATCCGTATAATATTACTCGTGAATGCATATTCATTCTCTGACAAAACAAAATCTCGGATACTATCTTTATCAACTCAAAACAACATCCTTGTAGCCACTACTTAAGCACTTTGTACCAAGTTAAAACTAGATAAAGTCTCATGAAAATTGGAACTACTGAACAACTTGAAGAAATTTTCTTTCTACCCATCTTCAATGTGCATTGCTTCTTTCGTTCTCCTTAGTTGTTAATTAGCAGGGCGGTTTGTTTTGAAAGGACATGACTCCTGGTATGCGTGCAGAGCTTGAAGTCATATCTTGGAGACGAGAAGCTCAAGGTTAGTCAATACGTTTTTCTTATCCCACGAAGAAAATGTTTTATTTTTGTTGTATTGTGAAGAGGGGAGCATACCCAACCAAGTGCAGTTCGATAAAGGCTTAGTGATCCTTCTAATTATTTGTTGTTTAGCTTAAGAAAAATAATTTCGTTGAAGTGATAAACTAGTCTCTGCGTCTATACCTTCATCTATAAGATGAACAATAATTGACCTAAGAGCAAAAAAGAGAGATTACTATGTAATTTGAACATTGTTAAAAACTGCTCTGACGTGGTATTTTGCAAGTTTTCGAATCAATGTTTATAATAGTTAACAAAAATATGAAAACTAAGTTTTTACACATCCCATTAAGAGTTAATTGTGTATGTTTGTTGGGTATAATTGGGTGAGAGAATTCATGTTTATAGCTTAGGTTCACCCAATTAAAGTAAATGAGTTTATATGAGATGGCCAAGAAATATCTTGATGGGATGCAAATGATATGCAGGAATTTATTAACTTTACCCTCCATTACATTGCTGACTTGGATATTCCAATAAAGAGGTGAGCAGATCAAAGTTTGTGTTGCTCACTTGCTTGGATCCTCCAAAAATATCGCGCACCCATGCCAGTCTGCCAGATCCTCCAAAAATTGTTTTTTGGAGGACATGACACACCCGACAAATTTTTTGTAGGATCCAAGCAAACATAGACCAAAGGTTGAATTATCTGCTTCGTTGTGGCAAAATTCTTAATCATTCTTCTTTGCAGAGGAACATTCATTGAGTTCAGAAGTGGCATGCTAAATGTGTCGCCTATTGGGAGGAACTGTAGCCAGGAAGAAAGGGACGAATTTGAAAAGTATGACAAGGTATAAATAACTGCTCTACTAGTGCATATGTGTTTTGCAGTAATGTACCTCCAATAGATTCTTTTTCTGTGATTTAAAGACAATTGAAACTATAATCAGGTACAAAAGATACGCGAAACAATGGTATCAGTGCTTAGAGAAAAGTTTGCACATTTTAATCTCACCTTCTCCATTGGAGGCCAAATTAGTTTCGATGTGAGCATCTTTTAGCTTTTTCTTGTGCTCATTGACCGCTAAACGTTTTAAAGTATTTGACAGATGATTTGAGGATCCTGATCATGATAGGTTTTTCCCCAAGGTTGGGACAAGACTTATTGTTTGAGATACCTTGAAGAATTTGATGAAATTCACTTTTTTGGAGACAAAACATACAAGGTAATATTTTAGTTACTGACATGCTTGAAACTTTCTTATCATGTCCGGGCTGATATAAGAGTCCTGCTTTACATGGAAATCTAATTGGTGAAGGCTCACATCGATGTCTGTCATCAACTCTCAGATTGAAGATGTCATCAGAGTCCATTTCCAGGTCTCCAAAATCTTGTGAGGTTATAATTGTTGAAAGACTGCCTTCTGGAGTCTTTGCAGATCCTTTTGAGCTACAACACCTTGTGCAGCGTGGTGGTAAATTACTAAAGTATTAAATTTTATGGGTTTCTAACACTGCTACCCGTCATTTTGAGGCTTGTTGTTGTCCACATTTTGTTGTAGTTTTCAGGGATGCTGCCGTATTTGGAGATACAAATTTAGAGTTGCCTTCTTTTCTGTCAAACCGCTCGCTTGTTGAGGTTCATCGGGAAGTGGGTACCAATTTAGCATCACAACAGAAGGATGAACTGGAAATACACATGGAACTTCCTCTCCATGCACGCTATCAGGTACATCACATAAATGATTCCCAAAATTATGTCGGGAGTCTCTAAAATACGTTCCAGGCATCCAATGTAGTCACACTTTTACTCCCCTGAAATTGAAGTTGATACTTGTACAAGAAAAGATGCATTAAGTATAGGAAGCCATGTACCACTGTTAAGCTTCTCGACTTTATTGTAACATCCCAGCTTCTTACTGGCAGCCACTAGGACATGGATTCTCAAGAGTTCAATTTGCTTCACCTGACTTATTTCTGCGCTGCAACATTGAAAGAAAAGAAGATGACACGGGCTGTTTGTTTCTGCTTGACAAACAGAATGCTGAATCAATGGATACTCACCCTGTGTGGGAAGTACCATGTGGAAATCGAGAACACACTGAAGTTGTATCTGCTTTTACATTCATCTTAGCGGTTTTATCAGCTCTTCTCATCATTGTTGTCTCAATTAAGTACTCTGATAATGCAGCAAGTAATGTCTTAAAACAATCATGAGTAATTGATAAATGTAGCAAGTTTTTTCTTTCCCCTTTTTGCATTAACCTTTAGCAGGAGAATCACTTAATGTTAGGTAACCCTTATCAGTATAGGCCGTTGCTTATGTATTTTTTGAAATGCTTTGCTATTACTAATTTCTCAAATCAACTATTATGTGAAGAGCTTTGTTTTTGCTGGTGGTCACTGATTTGAATCCAATTATCTGGCAAAATCATAACACGTGTATTGTTTTAGTTAGAATTTTCTGTATACAAGGTTAATTAATTAATATCTGGAAATGGTGTTGAAAAGGTTGGAAACTCGCAAATGCAATGTCATAGCAAAGAACCAAAATTTATGCTGTCTGCCATTTTGCCTGAGTTTTCTATTTGTCTCAATAACCAGTGGTGTTTTTACCACTACTCAAAAAGCAGAAAAGATAACCCCCACATCCTAAAAACTCGTAATTATAGATGGGAGAACCCAAAGTTATTTAAGTCCCACCTCAGCTCAAGAGCTGATGTGGGACTCAAGTCCAATACCTTGCAATAGGATCATAACAAAGTGTGTTTGTGTGTGGGGTAGGGGTGGATCGTTTCAGTAGAATCATGTTTACGTCACTATGTTGTTGCTGTTTCCAGGATTTGTAGATTTGAACCTAACATAGTGTTTGTTTCTAGCTGTGTACATGCCTCCAAAAGATTGCTATCTGACTCAGTGATCTGTTTGACATGTGCATTTTGTTTTCATCTCATTTCTCAAGCATATTGGATCTGTTTTCAGCTTATTGCTGGTTAGTGTTCATAGATTGCATTTGGTATTCACCTCGTTTCTCAAAGCATATCAGATCTGTTTCAGCAAATATTGGTTGTTCATAGATTTGGCTGTTTGATAGCGTCTATTATTGAATCGAACTGGTGATATCTTATAACATTACTTGTATGCACAATAAGAAAGTGATTGCTTGTTGGGTACTCAAACATGAAATTTCCTATAATTATCTTAAATATATTACAAATGTTGGTTCATCAAAATGAAAAAAATTGTACTAGATTTGGTGGGGTGCTCCAGGCCCGTGCAGTAGTGCAACGCATGGGCGACGCGCAAGAGCCCAAGTAGCAAGCTACCTTAATGAACTCTTTCCCTTAAAAGATTAAGTTAATATTTCCCTTAAAAGATTAAGTTAATATCGTGTGAACCAATAGCCCACATATCAGATATTAAACTGATAAGAACAGATACTACACTTGATCTTAGCCAAAAGGCCGAGAAAGGTATGCCTTCTAAGGAAAATGAAAGTTGGTTTATGTAGCGCTTTTCAGCTTGCTACACATTATCTTATTCCGATGTGGTTCATGTAAAGCTCTATAAAAATATCCTCATTGTCTTTGCTTCATAGATATTAGCTACTGCCTCCTCACATGGAAATGAATGTCCGATCATCCAGCTTCTCAGTTATATAAACAACTTGCATAAATATGGAGTAATGTACTATTAGAACAATTAAATGTCTTTAACATTATATTCAAGATGTACAATTATTCATCGTTATATGCCAGCTTGGGCGTTGGTAATATTCCAAATTTACAGAAAACTGTAAACAGATTGGTGTTGCTGATGAAACCTTAGACTCAATTTTATCAATGCATATTTACAGTTTCCCCGTCTTCTTCTGGACCATGCACCTAATCTTGATAAATTATATGTTACATAATCCTAATTTAACAAAATGAAAATTTTGTAGACCCAATGTTGAAGAGTTCACTGAACGACTGAAACGTGACTTGTGAGACACTAGGACACCCGTTATTTCTCAAGAGTTGAATTTGCTTCACCTGACTGGTTTCTGCGCTGCCACGATGAAGGAAAACAACGTAACACGAGCTGTTTGTTTTTACTATGTGTTCAAGAGTTTTGGTGCTTTTGCCATTTGCTAATTACTCAGATCAACTATATTTATACGTACAGCTTTCATAGTTACAAAACGAACACATCCAATGATGTTTACATATACTACTACAATTTTCACCGCCACAACTGGCCTTATTAATGTGATTTCACAGCCACTTATAATGAAAAATATATAAGAATTACATATTTGAGCTTGAAGACAACTTCTTAATGGCGACTTTCAGTGTCCATAATATGGAGGATATTATCTCCTCCTAACTTCAGCACAAGTAGATCATAGTCCGGAACAAACTTCACCTGTCTCGCCATATATTGGAACGTAAACGTAAGACTTCATTGATTCTTCTCACTTCATTGGTCACTAGGCCACAAGGTGGCCACAACCCTTGGCTGCATAAGTTTTATCTTATAATTACGGACACATCAGGTTGCTATACAAGAAATAGAAGCAGGAAACTTCTCATGCAAGATTATCCACCAGACAAGATAAACAAATCAACATATCCCATTAGTGATAACTTCACACACACACAAGCATCAATAAAGAATTGAATGTCATCTGGTTCAAGAGTATCTTGCTCCTCAAACGAAATTAAATTGTTATTGACAGACCCACCAATACATGGCAGCAATACATCTTGCAAACACAGCACCAGGTTTACAAGTTGAACAGGAACCTTTCCTATCCCACCTCCCTAGCTACACGACTTATCAACCATGACTAGAAGAGCAAGGATTGGGACAACCAAGCCACACTCCAGGGTGCCTATTGAAATGACTCGAATCACAGCAGTCACTTTTTTTCGAATCAAAGCACTCACTACTGTGTCTGAACAGAGTTCGGGACCCTTCTCTATATCCCAATAATCTTCAGCTCAGGCTGCAAGTACTACGATCACAATGAGGAGCACGATTCCGAAAATCACCAGGAGTAAGCAAGTCTGCATAAAATGTTATAAGTTAGCGAAATCATTTACAGAGCATATATTGTGCAGTGTAAGGAATGTTAAGTATAAAAAATAGAAGTGGTACTCAGAAGGGAAAGAAAATAAGCAATATGACTGGTTTCTCAACCGGATTTGATATAAGGGCCATGTGAAAATAGAATGTACTGTATGATCTAAAAAAGGAACCATCTAGAGTATCCCAATAGGATGAAACCTACCACTGCCTGTCGTTTCATGACTTCCCTCTCCGATCGATCACAGTGAATATGTCCAGTGAGAACACTTGTCATGACGGCATGTTAATCAATTTGGACCTTCTATCTACTCTACAAAACATACTCTAAAATGTAGAAGGTATAAACTAAAATATTCCCAAATGCAAAACACTACTCACCAACTTCTAAATGGTCCTACTGTTTTTTCACAGTATCAGACTCATAAACCTATTAAAGCTTTGACTTCAGCCAATAGGCTTATTCAAGTTCAAATGAACTAATAAAATGCCTGCCACTAAACACAAATCATGCTTAATCATACCAGTCATAGAGTTCTATGATCAGTAAGATGATCAGTAAGATGAATGGTCATATGTGAGACAGTACCAGAGATGAATTTGATCTTTGGGTCTTTGCAGCTTTAGCAAGTTGCGATCTCCCCTGTGCAGTCGCAGCATGAGCATTCTCAACGTTAGAACCAATATCATCTGCAGAAAACAGAACTGTAAATATCAAAGGACATTCCATATGGAAATTTGGAATACAAATACAAAAGAGTGACCTACCAATCATAGCTCCTTGCTCGTGAACAAGCACAGCAAGGTCCTTGAAAATTTCATTCACTTCACCAATTTGTTGCTGTATTTCTTGTATTCCCTGCTCTCTTTCTTCGATGATTGCTTCATTAAAGGCAATCTCGTTGTCCAAAAGTAAAACCTCTTGTCTGCAGCACAACAAAACATAAGTTACTAAACATAGGAAGAAAAGAGGATACATCATCTGATGAGGCAACACCAATACTCTTAGATCATAACATCACAAAAATAGCTCCATATAATGCATCTGAACTCGACAAAATATGACTTCAGCATATGACCAACTAAAGGAAGCGTAGATAAGTAGTTTAACGTCCACACCAGCACTATATACTTTTTTTAGACAAAAATCATCACCCATCAACGGTTATAACTTCCGCGCAGGTTGAGCAGTGTGACTTTTAAGAAGCACACTCTTTGAACAAGCCAACAAGGAGAGAACGAACGAATTAATTGAATCATCATGGTGTCTATAAACTTAATGCATAGCTGAATTTGATAATTTATGATATTAACAATCTCACAGATAAGCACAAAATAAATAAATCTTGGCAAGAACATGATCAGCTAACTGACCTTCTTGATTCCACAAGGAGAGCTCGCTGTTCTGGACTCTTTTCCGAAGAAACATCTATCTCACTGGCTGTATAACTGTTTACCAAAAGATGACCAAACCAAAAATGAGAGGTATCAATAAAATTGATGGCAAAACATTTCACTTGAGATTGTAAACTAAAGAGACAATGAATTTATCATTCCCTGTGGTCTGAGGCAGAAGTTGCCTATATGTATTATTTTCTTTATAATCATGAAAGAGAACATGCAGCGCAAGGTCCGAAACTACGTGAATAATGAACCCACCCCTCTACTGTTCTCCACTTAAATACTAATACCCCCAACATGCGCTTGACCACACATCCCATGTTGCACTGTTACCACCAAAAGCCCTAGGGAACATTGCTTATATGTATTTCATACTTTTATAAAGCTGACAGAAATTTCATATGATAAAGTACAAATGATAAAGTACCATAAGGAAAAACTTACCTTGAAGGAAGAACTGCTTGGGGAACAAAAGGTGTATATGCTGTCTCTCTCTCAGCTGCAAGCCTTTGAGCCTTTTGAAACTCCTTCAAGACTGCTTGAAAATCTTTAGCAAGTTTAGCATCTGTTATTTTCTTGCTAGCCTGATAGAAGAATGCAGGAGTTTATAGTTAATAGTGAAAGAGAAAAGTTAAAGAGTGAAGAACAAGAAATACACATAAGCCTAATCAATCAAAATGATGAGAACCTCATATATATAATGAGGACAGGAGACAAAGAGCATGTGTATTCTGCAAATAGTGACAAAGGCAAACACAAAGGAGAAGAGGAAATAGGTGAGCTCTTAATACTTACACTGACTTCAACACGATGATCTGTTTCGCTGGCTTGCTTAAGTTTTGCAGATGTATCTTTCACTAACTGCCCAATATGTACCCTCGTCTTGTGCCTGTACTTGAGAAAGTTAGCATAATCCCCGGGTGAAACTAAACTTTTTAATCCAGTGTTAATTGGTAGTATTAATTAGTACGAGATAACAGCAAAGCCACATATTTGCTAACTAAACACAACAGAATCTCATTATTGCAGCACCAAGCTTGAAAACAGAAATTGAACCGGAAAGGTAGTATTGAGTATTGACTATAGATTCTGTTCAAGTGATGGTCAAAACATGCAAGATTCCTATTCATGATTGCCGCATATCACATTTCTCCTCACCCCACTTATTTGCGGTGAACCATATTATATTCACTTTTCACATGGGAATGAGCGACGCAACATTCAACCAGAGTCCCATTTTAGAGGCAATGATAGGCAAACCTCTTCCTGTAAGAACTCACTCAACAACTTGAATACTATTTTGTAGAGTATTGCACAATAAACACCGTATGCACACACAAAGAGAAGTTTCAATATTTAAACATAGTAGGGTGGCAGCAGTTTAAAGACTTTTTTCATATAAAAGTCTAAGCGCAAAAACATACAACTACTTAATCTCTTTTCTTTTGAAAAGTTACACTAGTTAATACTTTCAATAAATCAATTCCAGTTTGATTAAGTAGTGGAGCAAAGCCTTATTTAACCCTCTAAAAAGGCACATGAACATAAAGTTCAAACTTTTTCCCATAACATGTATATAATTAGCCTAAAAACATGTATTTATCATTCATCAGAACCATATACTGAACAACATAAACTTCCCAGTCATCCTGACAAAGTATAGGTGGACAAAAAAACTGGAAATGGTTTCTAAAATTTTCATTTATAATTTTTGCAAGCTTACTGATTTCCTCTATATCAAAACTCTCAAAAGTGATCAGAAGAACTCATTTGCACATGTTAAGTGATAATTTAGACATCACTTTTAGCGTGTGACATATGCTGAGGCCTTTCTCAAAGAGTTCCCTCAAATGCAGAACATCAAGCTTCAAGTATAATGCTCTTTCTGCTCTGTGTCTGTACGCTTAAAACTGATACAGGATGAGTTATAAATTCATGGATTAACAGTAAAAGATGAAATCACCTAACAAAAATACCACAAAACAGTCAGTTGACCCGATCTATCTCAGTAAATGATAATTTCTCTGTACGACCTCAATCACCACAAAAGCTACAAACTTGGGAATCCATCAATTCACATCACAGTAAGTCCGCAAAACATCAAATTCAACAAGAAATGCATGCAATTCAAACTGTATTGAAAATTGCAAAATTTCCTCCAAACATTCAGCTTACAACTTCAATTTATCACAATCAGGACAAAATTTCGAGAGCTTACAACTTCTCACGCAGCTCGGGTGTATCTTTGGGTGTTCCAAGTGTATTGACCAGCCTTTGAAACGTCGACACAGCAGTGTTAATCTGGAAAATTCCAGAAGCCACAGCTTGAGTTGGGTCTTGCTTACCATTCATATACCCTCTACGGGGCCCCAATGGTCGACCCGCTTCAAGATCTTGAAAACTCATCTCTTTCTCTTAATATACAATTGGAATCCCCCAAAATTCTCCCACAAAATCCAGGAATCGGAACCTCTACACAAAAACTAAAACAAAGCACCGATCCAAAATTCAACAGGAAAATGAAAACCCTAGAATTTTGGGGGATTTAGGGGATTTGGAAAGAGAGCAAAGAGATGGAACTTTTGGGGTAAGAGAAGAAAGAGAAAATTGAGCGTAAATTGAGGGAGGAATTGATAGAACAAAAAAAAAAATCTTTTATTTATTACTTTACCTTTTACGTCGATTATTTAGTATTTTTTTAAAAATATACTCCATTTTTTTGATCTTATTTTATATTATTTAATTTAATTTAACAAAAAAAAAATATAAATATTTTTGTAATTTTATATATGGAAGAAAATAAATAGTGGGAGAGGGACACAATGATTGAATATGCGTTGGGTGGTAGGGGTTAGGTTTAGCGGGATATATTTTTGAATAAAATAGTAATAAATTAGCGCCATGTAATGGCCGGCGGAACTGGTGGTTATATAATGTGACAGGTGGATATTGTCGGCAGCTTTCTGCGTTTGTACTTTGTATATTTAGCTGTTTATATTTGAATTGTTTATAAGACATGCAGCACATTTTCTAATGTAATCAAATAAGCAGTGACGCACGATGCAACAGAATTATAGAATTATTCCATCGTGGAAATAAAATGTCGGGATGGATGTGTAGGTATGCAATATATTGAGGATATTTGAAACATGATGAGAATGGCTTTGGTGAAAGATAAAATATGAAAACTGAAATTGAGATAATACAAATATATAAAGAGGAGATGAGAGATTGTCTATGGATAATTTCTCTATAAAGATAAATCAAAGAGGTATTACAAAAAGATAATTAAATATGATACAATATATTTTTCATTTACTTAAAATTTAGATAAGAGGTTATGAAGGAAACGAAGAAGGTTAGTATTAGGTAGTAACGTATTGTGTTGATATGTATCCTTTCTAATAGTTTAGTATTGCTTTTGTAATTTTTTTTCCTTTGATTTCTATAACTTCGAGCTTTGAATGTATTATCTTGTTGTAGTTTTTTTTTTATTATTATTATTATTATTATTTGTTTTTTTCTTGTGCTTCCATTATTTCTTTTTATGTACTATTTTAAAATATTTTTCTTTGAATTACGAATCATTTATTAGAAATAATTCTTTATACCTTTGAAAGAAGATTGATATTTGTGTATACTAAAAATTCATTAAAAACACATTTGGTAAAACCATACGAATATTATTTTAATTTTGTTACCTCCCCTCGACATATAAATAATAAATAAAAAGAAAAACTCTATTTAAGAACCGTCATCGTTAATATAAAAGGATAGCTTCAAATTGACTCCAGTAAAAATAATGGAGTACACAAATAGTGTTGAGTATAGAGAAACATCATACGAAGCTACATTATATATCCAAGGACCATGAACAATACTTAAAAGAGTATCAGAAAGACAAAATAGGAAGCTAATGCTGCTACAATAGAAGCTCTCTCTTTTTGTTTGGAATTGAATCTATTAAAATTTTAAAAAGGTTCATGATGATCAAAAATTTAGGATGGAAAGTATCTTTTGCAATGAGCGGTGGGGAGGTACATTGTTTTGAAGGTGTTCAATTAGACGCTTTTTATCGAAAAATTATATTGTATATATAAGTAAAATACTATTGCAACAGTTAAATTTAATGTGTTGGACACTCTGAACACATCAAAATGTTGCGGCCTAGCGGCGTGAGGCTTTCCTGCCTACACTATACGCGTGGGTTTGAATCCTCAGCGTTTTATAATCATTTTTAATAGAACACTCCTATTTTATTATTATTCTAAGTTGTTAACTTGTTTCTTTGATTGTCTAAGCTAATTAATCACATTTTAATTAGAAATCTAGGTTTAATAGGTAATTGAATTTCCAATGAATTTGACTTTTTATTTCTTTTCATTAAAATTTGAAATAAAACTTAAATGTAATTATTAAATTTAATAAAATTAATTCTAAGTTATTTCTATAAAGCTATAAAAGAGGGGAAAAACATGTTTGATTTTGCTTCCATTATTCATGTCTCGTTATAGTCATCATTATTACTCCCTCCGTCCAGAATTGTTTGGCAGGTATATTAAAAATAGATGTCCAAGATTAATTGTCAATTTAAATAATCAAAAAACAATTAGTCACTTTTTTTCAAATTTGCCCTTAATGATAGTGTAGTTCAATTGAAAAGTTAGGTAGACTTTTGATATTCTTGATATGATTATATTAGTCAAATTACACATTGTATTAAATTATTTTTGAGGGGTGTGCATGACCTTAACATGACAAACAATTATGGACGGAGGAAGTAAAGATTAGTGAAAACTTGAAACATAAAAATGATTTAATTTTAAACTTAATCCCCCCCCTCTCCCCCTCCCCCTCTCTATTTTTTACTTTGTTGTTCACTTCATATTAAATTAAACACAAATATTAAAGTTAAATATTATGCAATTTGATTTTTAAAAATTTGGAACATTTATTCGTAAAAAAGGTAATACTAAAATTATATAGTTCAATTTTAATTTTTTCCAATGCATCATTCATTGAAAAAAATTGCTTATATAATACTTGGACAACTTCCGTAAAAAAATTATGAGACATGTGAGAATATAAATATATATTGATCTATCCAGATTCAATGATGTATTCAATAATATTATATCACTCGAATAATTCTCGACTAATTGAAGAGTTCAAAACTCCACTAAAGAAAATATATTTCTTTAACATATAGTTTTTATCTTTTGAATAGTAAATAAATTGAAGAAAATATTTTTCTTTGTTTTAGCTCTCTCTTTCACTATTCTACCCCCAAAATGTAAATACAATATAATATTCTTCAACCTCTCTTCTTTTTCTCCTCTTCGCAGAACAAGAAAGAAAAGAGTATTTGGTCAAAATTATTTAAATTATAGCTCAAATTTAAATTATACATTTGAAATATATTTTTTGATAGAGAATGTCATCCAAATATTTGAAAGTTAATAGATTTCATCTTTTTGATAAATATCGTTAAAAAACTATGAAATGTTATATAAAAATATGTGCAGTTCACGTGACTATGAACAAAAGTGTTTCGACATAATTTCATTACCTGCTATAAAAAACATATAAAAAAAGAATATCAAAATTCTTGGACACCATTGCTTTCTCAAACAAAAAAAAAAGTTAGGAAGGTGTAAGAATACATAACCTGTTTTTTTTTTCATTTACAAAAGCAAAGAGGTTGGAGTTTAATTATCTTCACCATTCTCAAAATGAAATTGCACTTTGATCAATAATTTTTCCAGAGACAATCTCATATTGAGGTGATCAAAATTCTGATTGTGTCTCGCATTTGAGTTTCATTTTCCATTATTGTAAGTCCCCAACAAACACCGCTTTTAGCATATTCAATTGAAAAGAAACATATTTTAATTGATTCTTTTAAAAAAAGAATAAATTAAATCACATGAAAATAAATTTTAAAAAATTATCAAATTAATTTTTTTTCATAATGCTAAACACAATTATCGAAAAAGTTCACGATAATATTTTTAGCGTATCTCAGAATAATAAATATTAATCGGTAACTTGATTGTTATGAAATCTGATAGTTTTATGATAAATTCTAACCAAAGAATAAAAATTGTTAACTTTTAAATAGTTAAAGATATTTTATATAAAAAATATTTTTTTAAAAATAATTTAACATTAAAATATAATTTAGAGATGATTGTGACCAAAAACCTCAAAGAAACATTTACATAAATGTAGTATTTAATTCATCTTGTAAATGAGGTTGTAGTGGATATTAAGTGAGGTAAATTTAGTAGTGATTACAACATTTAAACTTTATTGCGGTACTAAGTGATAAAACATGCCTTAATGATTACATAAGTTACACAAAGAAATAGTGTCCACTATTATTTTTAAATTAAATACATTTTGCTCCAACAAAAAATATATAAATCCTTATTTTTAATTCTAACTAATTTTCCATTTCAGTATTTTAATTTTCCTTTGATGGAAATTTTATCAATATTTAAAAAGCAGCTTGTACTTTGTACATGTATTCGTTTTGAAAATATTCCGAGTGTCAAAATATGAAAATAATATGTAAAAATTTACTTAACAATTTATAATAAAAATTGTTTTAAGTTTTTGATATTATTAATATTAATTTAGCTTACTTTTATAAAGGTTTCAAATCACAAAAAAGCTTGATTGAATCTCAGAATTTCAACGCCACCAATAAATTGGACGGAGTGCTCTTTGTATTTTATGTTGTTTTTATTTATTAGAATTTTATTTAAGAAATTAAAATATAATTCGTTTTTTTCTAAATTATAAATATGGAAAATATATATTAATGTGATGGAGAAGAGAAGTAGTATTAATTAAATAATGGATTAGTCAAATTATCTTCTACTTTATTCAGTCGTGGCGTCAATTTGGAACAAGTTCACCCGTCACCACCGTCAACGCCGTTAATTCTCGCCGGCTCTCCATTCTCTTTACTCCGTCAACCCTCAATTCTTCCCCATCTTCAAAATCCTCATAAATCCTCTCTTCTCTCTACTCCTTTGCATTTCATTCTCTTCAACATCTGATTTTTTTCCGATCTCTCATCGAACTGCTGCGATGTCGGTGAGTAGAAGCTACATTTTGAATATTCCAGTTGCGATTTTGTTTTTCAAGTTTTGAACGGATTTTCTGCTGTATATTCATCTGATTTGATAGCTTTGAATGTTGCTTCTATTGATTGCTTTTGTTGAAATTCAGCTACGATTTTTTCTTTTCTTCTTAAATCTTCGAGTTCTGAGATTGAGATGTTTTGAAGTATCTAATTACTTTAATTATAAGCTACATTTTGAGCATTCCAGTTGCGATTTTGTTTTTTAAGTTTTTAACTGAAATTTCTTCTGTATATTCGTCTGATTTGATAGTTTTGGATGTTGCTTCTGTTGATTGCCTTTGTTGAAGTTCAGCTACGATTATCTTTGAGCTCTGAGATTGAGATGTTTTAAAGTATCTAATTCCTTTCAATTATAAGCTAATATAGCTTTTTAGGTATATTTGAAATATTTATGTTAGTCGTATATTGTTATTGATTTGCTTGAAATCGGCTAAGTTGAAGGAGTATAAGCGACATTGTTGGAAAATTTGCTGTAATAGTATAAAAGTATAAGATTTGCGTTTATTAAAAAGTTGACTAGTTAAAAAAATCCTGGAAAATGTTAGTTTTATGCCTTTTTCATGTGAACAAATATTGTGTACTATTGGAGTTCTGGCTTATATGCGATTAATATAGTAATCATATCATTAGTTGACCAAGTATGGATCTCTAGCTAGTTGGAGTCGACTACTCGACTAGATCCTCTACATTCAGTCAACTCTATTTGGGGCTGTATCATTCATGTACTTGTATATAAAATAATTCTGATGTCTAGCCAGCTTAAAGATAATTGTAATTTGATGAATTCTCTATTTTGCGGATCATGCAAATAAACAATTCTTGCACAAAGAATTTGAACTTTTACAAAAACAAATTGTTTGGGTTATGAGTATAGTAACATGCATTTTCTGGCTCAAACTGTGATAATTTGACTACTATTTCTAGGCCAGATTACTTTTTTATTTTTAGCAGAGGAATATTATATTCCTATATACATATGTGTGTTAGGAAGGAGAGGCTGGAGGAGATAAGATTGGTCATCCTCAGATTTGAGTTGGCGTAGTATAATACTAGCTTTGCTACTTTCCATGCTAGTTTCCTAAACTGTGCCATCAATTATGTGAAATTTTGTGCTTAAGGAGACCAAAGAAGTTAGACCAACATCTTCATATGCAATTTTAAGTCACAGGTGGATGTACAACATCTTTAAAGCCAAGGGCATTTTCATACATGAGATATCAAATAGAAGTTGATTTGATATTCTTAATTGCAACTTCATGACGTTCTTGTAAAATGACTCGTTCAAAAAACATTACTTTGCTCTTTGTGTGAAAGAATATTACAATAACTACTAGGCTTTAGTCCCAAATAAGTCGGGGTCATCTAATTTAAAACGAAGATATGAAAGAGTATAAACTATCACTAAATTATATTTCTAACAATGTCGAGCAGCAAATATGGACAAATACATGTTGAATAGGAGCAGTGGAGTTTGGCAAGTATGTTCATTAGTTTACTGAAAGGGTTCAAAATAAACGGGTGTATCTTCTCATTGAATCAGAATCAATCAACCTAATGCTCAAACATTTGCTGATAAGTTTCAAGTCAAGTTGCTCTCTCATCATATCTTATTCCTAATAGTCCCAAATCTTCATTTTAAATTACTATTACACATCTTTGCATGATCCTTTGGCTTAACATGTTGCATTTTCTATTTTGTTTTAAAGGATGATAAATGTTGTCCAAATATGTCTTATTGTGAATTACGTATATAACTGAAATATTGAAAATGAGACTGTCTTCCCAAGCTCTTGACAGTGTGCTTTTTTGAGCAGGTGAAAACTGTTAAAGTTAGCAATGTCTCCTTAGGGGCATCAGAGCGTGATATCAAGGAATTCTTTTCTTTCTCTGGTGATATTGAATATGTTGAGATGCAAAGGTTAGCTCTTGAGGTTGTTTACCATTTTCTTTGAGCGAGTTCGTTAGTTTGTCGTTAACACCAATTTATTAATTTTTGTTCTTACTTTGTAGTGATACTGAACGAAGTCAAATAGCATATGTTACGTTCAATGATTCTCAGGGAGCTGATACCGCAGTTCTTCTTTCGGTTATCATCGTTCTCCCTATCATCCAAATTTTACAATTTGTTTCCCTTACTCTTTGCATTATGCTTATCTGTGGTTGGGAAATCAAGCTGATAATCTGAAATCTGAAGATTAACCATAGCAACAATGTTTCCTCCTATGTGCATTTATATCAAGTAGTATTCACAATTATTTTCTTCATTAATGTCCTGGCGAATTACTATTTGTTATTTGACCATGAAACTGAGATGGTATTTTTCACTGCTAGAACAGTTATTTTCTAGTAGCTTACCTCCATTATGGTCCCGTGCCTTCTTTGTCTTGTTAATATGCTGTTTGCTGGCAACTTTCTTTACCATGTTTGACACTCTGTGTGTGTGTGTGTGTATATAATATATATATATATATATATTACCATGTTTGACTGTATAAAGATATGAAGTAATGACTTAAGCTAATTGACGATGCAATTGCTAGACAAAAACTTTTTATCTGAGGCCATTATATGTATTCATTTAGCTAACTCTTTATTTTTGTCATTTAAAAATTTTAAGCTAATTTAAATTCTTGAAATTAGTGCCACTACATAGCCTGGCATTGGGGATGTTACTTTTGGTTTTCATCTGCAGAAGTCCAGGTTCTTACTTAAATGCTTATCTAAGCATGAGAGTTTGATTGATAGGGCAGACGATTTTACTGCAGGTTCCCCTTTGAAAAACACTAGGAGTGAGTTTGGCTAACTCACCATATTAGTGTTCCCAAGATAACTTTATCATATAAATGTTATTGGAGAAAGGGGAAAATAAACTTTCTTAGGGCTGTTGGAATGGTGTATAGTTCTGCTTAAATAGGTTAGATATAAGGAGGGAGGTGCAAGGCTGAAACAGTAGTTTTATAAGGAAGATCAATGATGGTGTTACAATTGTAGTAATTCTTGATTTATGTTGATTGTGGAAGTATCTCATTTTAGGTTCTATATACACAAACTTAGTTGTCAGATACTTCCAAAACTTTGTTTAGGTACTTGTAAAAGTTTCTCTATCCTTTTTCGTTCTGGAGAAGATGTTAGAGTGTTCAATGGAATGTTAACACGAGCTAGCACTTGGTAAATAGACTGAACTAGGAGCGGCTCTAGCGTATTAGTGGCCTAAAGCAAATCAAACTGGGCCTTAAATGTAAATTGTTAATAACTTTTATGTAATTTATTTCTTCTAGTTTTCATCCGATGATTTAACCATTCTTATTGAAAATTATTTTTTATTCGATATAGTACTCCAAATATGTCAAATTTCTTCTATTAATCCCTTCATTTTTCATGAAAAGTTTAATTTTTCTACAAATAGTATTGAATATTTGTTAAAAAATAATAACTTATAACCTATTATTATAAAAAAATGAGGCCTCTTAAATTTGGGGGCCTAGGCACATGTCTCTTTTTTAACACTGTAAAGCCACCCCTGGACTGAACACTGAGCTGGAGGTTAAACTTCAGGTCAGCATAGAGTCTATGCAGGTGGGAAGGCTTAAACGAAAGGCAATTCATGTTTTTCTCCTTCTCTTCCTAGGTATTGTTGGGCTTTGTAGGATCAGAGGGTATTCAATGCATCATTGCAACCTTTGGCTTCCGTGTTTTTCTTAAAAAATTATAAAAATGGTTTCTGGGTCATCCGGGGTAAACTAAACTATTCAGTTAGATACCTGCATCCTCCTTCCATGGCGGGTAGGTATCTTTGCCTACCACGCCTTAGGAAGATTGAAAGAAATCAGGTAAAAAAATTTATGTCTTGCTGGGAATCGAACACCGTCCCTCGCAAGTTTTTTTCCAGCTGCCTTGACCATTAGGCCACAGATTTGGGTGTGAGCTTTTAGCAGTTTCCCTAAAATGATGATATAAACTCCTTTAAGTTATGATTTTTTACTATTATGATGCAAGTGAGGTATTAATTATGCCAAAAGCACTATACTGTATTTCAGAACAGTGTCATGTATATCCTCAAAGCTGACCTCTACCCTGTAACATTTGAAGTTTATATGTTGGCGATTCATCTTAAAAAGGGTCTCAACAGTTATGATGTAATTCTTATGCGAACAAGCATATTCGTCAGACTGGTTGATTTCATTTTCTTTCGAAGCTTTTCCTGCAAATTCTTTTGTAAGGGCTCAAAAATTCTGATACATCGTGAACTTTACTGGAAGCAAGAAAGTGAGTCGGTGGCAAGACTTGTGAAATAAATTGTAGTTTTTCTCATTTAATTCCTAATGGCTATATCACTTTTCCCTTTCAATGTGTAGATTGTGGTAGGCTTTGAGTGTTTACAAATATAGAAACAAGAAAAAGTTCTCAATAGTATGATTGTATTTATTTCAGGGTGCAACAATAGTTGATATGTCTGTTACGGTGACTTTGGATCCAGTTTACCAGCTTCCTCCTACTGCTCTTGCAGCATCAGTGGTAAAAAGAAAAAATATACATACATGTCCTTTGAACATGAAAAACACTTTTCTTATATGATATTTGTGATCTGCAGCCAACGGGAAAGAAAACTGCTGGTAATTCAGAATCCGCTTTTCAGAAAGCAGAAGACGTTGTTAGCAGCATGCTCGCAAAAGGTTTTATCTTAGGTAAAGATGCTGTGGGCAAAGCAAAGTCTTTTGATGAGAAACACCAGTTGACTTCAACTGCAACTGCTAAAGTGGCCTCTCTCGACAAAAAAATTGGTCTCACTGAGAAGATAAGCATTGGTACTTCCATTGTTAATGACAAAGTTCGGGAGGTGGATCAGAAACTCCAAGTTTCTGATAAAGCAAAATCAGCACTTTCTGCAGCTGAGCAAACAGTAAGTAGCGCTGGATCAGCCATTATGAAAAACCGGTATGTTCTCACTGGGACCACTTGGGTAGCCGGCGCTTTTAGTAAGGTTGCTAAGGCAGCAGGGGAAGTAGGCCAGTTGACAAAAGAAAAAGTGGGAATGACAGAGGATGAGCAAAGACAGAAAATGGTTACTGATTTCGCACAGGTTCATTTATCCGAGTCTCCGAAAGCTTCCGAGTTCACAGAACATCAACCAGCCAAGCCTGCACCAGCACAAGGTTTAGTCCTTTGAGTTGAAGGCCCTTGTAAGTATCTTTGAAGACTTCCACCTCGTACTACATTTCGTTTTGCAATCCACTGGTTTATAATGAAATGGCAAGTGTAAAACAGTATGTCCAATACACAATATTTAGATGATTTATTTTGTATTTGTGCTTTTTACTGCTACAGTATTTGATTGAATTGAATATCAATGATATTTCCAAGTAGATAAATTCGCAAGTGCCTTGACAGACATACACGTGCCCCCACCCTTTTGCACTTAAAGTTTCTTCATCTTTCTTGTTAGTTGCATGAGACATCCCTCTTGACTTCAGCAGATTTTCGTAGATTTTATTGAAGGATATTCTGGAGAGTGAGTGACCTAACCATGCAAATTGTGTTTTACATTGAGTGAGGCGGTTGCTGGGCACCTCTTTTTTACTGGCATTGCAGTATTCCATTTTGGCATTTTTTAGCTTTCTTTTCAGTTCTTTGGGTGTGAATACAGAGTATTTACCAATGTAAAGGGTATTCTGTATTGGCCAAATTTGAAGCAGGGCACACTCTTATTAGTGTGTGTAGTTCTTTTACATTGTACTATAGGAAAATCAGATGGAATTTAGTCATGTATGCCTCAATCCATCTATGCTGGAGAATGCCCAATTATTCCAGGTATTTGACACTACAAACATCTGAATCGGATTTTGCTTGAAATCTTTAGATCGAAGTCTTGGAGACGTTCTTCACATGAGTACATACAACCTGGTTTAGTATTCAGTGTTAAGGATGTGCTTTTGCCTCCATTTAAATTTTTGATAAGACTATCAAGATTTCTTTGTTCAACAGGTTCATAATAGCTTCAATTTTTGTCTATTTTTTTAATTGCCAGGAATTCAAATAGATTTGTTTATCAAATTAAATATTTCGAAATTCTATTTCAATCTCCATGCTCATTTGTTGAACAAACGTTGCTCAAGGATTTGATCACTACCATTTTCTCCTCTCGTCTATTTGATGCTCTTAGTTCCACACAACTTAGAATGACATGAGCTTCACTTGAGAAGCCTTCGGCAATGGGGACAAATAGTACTATGGAAGTAAATGGGACAAATCAAGTAACCCTTGCATATACTTGATTAGGTTTTCTACCTTCTTGCCTTAAGGGCTTTGGTCAACTAATAAAGGTGGAGGGAATTGTGGCTTAGGTCGAGTTCTTCACCATGTGAACTAAGCAGGTATTTAAGTGAAGAAGGGTGGAAGGATGGACCCTTTATCTTCGAATTTCCAAGGCTGTTGTTGGTCCTAACTCTCAAGGGGCTGACTAGTTGTTGGTAAGAGTTGTGCAAGTATATATATGATGTATATCTTGCATAAAATAATACATGCATCTCTTATAATTTATACATATATTAATTATGCGGAAAGAAAAACACGAACCAAATAATGTATTAGCTATGCTATGCTTTATGGTGAAAATAACCCAAGCGTTCATAATACAACGTAGGCTAGATTCTTATGCGGACATCTTTAAAATTCTGAAAAATACTTTACATATATGAACAATTCAAAATATTTCATGTTAAGGCATACAAATAAATCATGATAAAAAAAATTCAGATTTTATTTTCAAAATTAAATTTATGCCATATAAATTGAAATAAAGAAAGAATAAATTAGCGAAATTATGATAATCCAGTTGTTTAGCTAGTTATTTTAGGTCTACATACTTTGAGTATAGGTATTGAGTGTTGACCAATCAAAACAATTCCTCTTTTTCTATCTTTTCCTTATATTTCTTCTCTATTATATTTCCACCACCCATTGTTACTCGAAAATAATTTAAAGATAAACAAATAAAAGTTGAACCAAAACAAAAAAAAGGCTCGAAAGTGACATGTTTGTGACTTAAAACACAAGAATCCTTCCACAAGCAAAAGAAACAGTTTCTCCATTCATAGGATGCTTATCTTATAGCAAACTCTTTTTAGCTTTGGCAAAAAATCAGTAGGGCCAGAAATTGCATACAAAAAAAATAAAAAAAATAAAAATATAGGTCGTGGTATCCTTGAAATGAACTCGTGATAATGGACCCCTCTCACACTTTTTTTATCCGATATTCGATATTCAATTTAATTTTAAATCTTTATTTTGATTAAAATTTATATAGTAAAGCTTTATTTAGAAGTAAAAATTTCTAGTAAAGATAATTTTATATCTAAATCGCGAAATTGATATAATAGTGGACCTCTTATCATTTATTCCTACTGTAAGTCTGCTACCTCCTCTAAAATAGAAGGTAAATGGTTAGGGACAGGGACAAAATCAACCAACCTACCATGAGTATCTAGCTAATTTTTTTTCAATGATGATCTGATGGAAAAAAGTTGGATAGCGTAGCAGTTGGTTCAGTTTTATATATAATAATACAAAGAAATTATACATTATTACTTCAATTATTAGAACTACAGCCAATAACATTTGACACCTTGGAAATTAAGTTTCGAATTTTAGTAGACTTATTTTCTGTTTTATAATCTTATCCTTTTCCACATAATATACGTCATAATATCAATAGGTGGCGCAGGGTAAGACAGAATCTAACTTATAATTTGTGTTTACGTAGACTTAATAAGTTTAGTACATTAAAACTTTCTTAAATTTATGATTAAATTTCATTTAGATATTCGAATTATGACTTGTTCATTTTAACATTCGGATATATATGATAAAATGTTCTTATCAAACACTTTCAATTCAAATTGTGTTTTCAAATATCCAAATTATTAAACCTCTTAACTCCATTAATTATACAAATTAACTTTAATAAATCGTAGAACCTCAAACTGTTATGGTCAATTATTAGCTCAGGGACTCAAGGTGGCTAACTTTCTTCTTTCACTATTTACAGTTCATTACATCCAACAAAAATTGAACATTTATAGATAAAAAAAAATTAGTATTATAATTGAACACTTATAATTGTCTCTAAGTTTATTGTTTTATTTTTCAAGTTTAAAGTTGCTACAGTGAAATATGAGTGTCCACCAACAAGAGATCAAAAAATCCAGTGAGACAAATCTAATCAACTTCCAAATCTCACTTTATAAATCCATATTGAATGCTGTCCATTTTATGCTTAACTTTAGTTTTCTAGTGTTCTTTTTCCCTATTTGTTCAAACATTCTATCATGGCTCAAATGGTGGCATAACGAAATTCAATCAAACTTTGATGCTCACTCAAATTTTAACATTTATAACAAATTTTAGAGCATACTTTTATCGATGAACGTCTTATATTTAAATTAAAGTAGGGAGACCCAAAATATATAATTGGGATTATGAGGTGATCAACATTTTATGCTATTTAACCTTAAAATTACCCCTCAATATAACTGCACAATTCTGTGCCCCACTTTTGCCCCGTCTTTAATATAATTCATGCAAAATCACACTCAAAAGTTAATTATTAGGTGAGAAAGTCCACGACTACATAATTCTCACATTAGCTTCCTATTAAATCGAGGTGAAGCCTGAATTACTTCTCAAAAGTTAACTAAAACTACATACGTTCCACATTAGCTTCCAATTAAATCAACGTGAAATTCAAGTCTCAGGAGTTAACAAAATTTCACCCCATCGAGTTTTCTTGTGTTGCTCCATTTTTCACTGTATCCAAATTGCTGAAAAGTGAAAAGTAGCAAAACTCAGCTTTAAGAAAAAAGGTACTACTATAATCACCAAAGTTTATTAGTGGGGGTCCCAGTCTCCCATATCCTTTTGTCTCCGGGACCAAAAAGAAAATATCTAAATTATTAAAAAAAAAATCATCACTGAATTAAAAACAGCTAGCTAGGTTGTTTTGGTAATTGAAGAATCCATTTAAAAATCTCACGTAGATAAATCAAAGATTATATTGATATATTGATAGTATTGATATGTTGATCAATATTTGTAGAATTGATCATATTGATCAATCATAATTTTATTGATAGGTGATCAATTATTTATGAATTAGTGAATAATAATGTTAAGTACATATTTCTTATATAGGAGAGAATTGTAGAATTCTAAATTAATTATATTTAGAGTTCTATTACAATGTTAAATCAGTCAACTGTGTTGGACCTATTCTTTTGACATATTCCAATCGTCAGTTTCCTTTTTATTGAACAGTAATGACATATATGATTCAATAACACAAATGCTTCATCTTATCCCAATGGTTTGTTAGAATTTTGTAACCTCAATGGGACCAACAATGAAGAAGAGAAAATACTTGTGTTACCCACCGACTATTTGGTGATATACTTTTCTCATGCTACCTTTTGTTAGTGTCTAATATTTTACATAGCATTATACTATTAAAAACTTCGTGAAACAAATATACTACTCTCTCTATCATAACTCATGTGAAGTGGTTAATCGAGTATAAGTTTAACAAAAATAATTAAAATTTGTGATATAAAATAAGTCATAGATAATATGGATATAAAGCATCTCATAATAGTATTGGCAACCTACATTAGCGGACACCAAAAATTCCAACTAGATAAGGACTATGGATTATTTAAATTTACTACTTATTGTCACTAAAAAAACATATGAAGGATCGCATTTAATTTTATGAATTTTTTTAGTTACTTTTAAAAATCATGCCTTAGACCAAACATTACATGTTGATCTTTCAATCACCTAATATGTCGCAAAAGTAAATTAAAAGAACAGGGGAAAGTTACCAAACATAGACGAATTCAAATGACACGGTCAGATATTGGAAAATGGAAATGGACGACCACCCATTACGATATGGACAATGAAATGTTATGGAAGAATTGCAGAAGAAGATTATTACTACGTGTTGAGGTAAAGGTTTATCTAGGGCTTCCCTTCTAATAAGACTTTGCTTTTGCATGAATTCAAAATAGTTGAGCTTCGAGGTAAGTACCGAACAAAAGTAAAATAAATAAAAAAGTTATGTAGCCACAATAAAAAAAAAATTGGAAGTTCATAGAGGGAAAGGAGAAGTGTACTTTTTTTGTTTTCGGTTTCATATTGTTTTAGAGCTAGATTAGTTTATAGATTAATCAAAAAATATTTTGAAAATAATCATATATGAATCCACCAATTGAATTTATGAACTTTGGAAGAGGACAACTAGTTTTAAAATGAATAATAATATTAATATAAATATAGAATTTAATTAAAAATTAATTGAATTATACAGAAATTGTAAGTTAAAATATACCTTAAGCAAAATAAAAACAAAGTGTTCAAAGCATAAGAAAAAGTATACTAAGCTACTAACAACAATAAATGTTGCCGTGAATATAGAAGTTTTAGATTCAAGCCCCAAATATTAAAAAATTTAATATTAATAGGAAGATGAATCAATGCGAATTCAAAATAATTTAACTGAGGATAGTAAAAAAAAAAGGTTTAATAAGCTCAGCTAGAGTAGCACATAAGAAAGATGAATTTGTGGGTGAGAATGTAAAGTGTACTAAAAGAGAATTGATTAATTAAATTAGGGAAGAAGGCAATAAATAGGGCATTTAGCATATGAATATATAAGTCTTTCCCAGCTGGAAATTCCAAACGAAACACGAGGCATCTGTAACGGTCCCAAATTTCCAGCTGTTTTCCACAATCACTCTGCATTCATATTTCTATCACACTCTCACTCCTGCCTCACCTTTTGGCTTTTCCCTCTGCACTATCCAATATTTATAGTTATTCGTAATTTAAATTCATAGCTTTAGAATTAAAAGTTAAAAATGCTTATTCCTAATCAAAAGTATCCATTTTATTTCAACTATTAAATTAGTATATCAGTAAGCATTGATTCTAATTTAATTTCCTAGATATTGATCAAATCTTTTACTTTACAGTTCTGATTGACCAAATAAATCAACTTAAACTCACGATAAATGGCTAATACTGGGAAAAAAAACTGTCGGTTTCAACGAAGATCTTTTGTTATAACTTATAACTCTATACAAACACAAATTTTGATATTTTCCTTTCTAGTTTCCAGCTCCAGTTCAGAAATTCCATTTACGTATCCAAAAGTTGGAAGTGAATATTTTGTTTTTTGCTACATCATTTATAGTAAAGTATTTACAGAGTACTTCACCGGTAAATTTAATTTTGTTCAAAACAGCCCAAATTACTGGTATAAGAAATTCACATGCACACAGGCGTGGTAATAATGAAACAGTAAAAATTGCAAGGTTACGCACGTGAGAGAGGCTCCGCTGACGGTGAATTCGCCATGAATAGGCGGTTGAGTAATATACGGAGAATAAAGAAGAGTGAGAAGCACAAAACAGCGGCTTAAAAATCGGCGAGTTTCCGGTGGCGCCGATGTTTTGCATCCTGTCTATCAATCTCTTGCAAGTTCCTTACGCTTCGCATCGCTAAAACTTCTGGTTTTTTAATTTCTAATACTCTCTGCAACTCGTCATCAATATTTGCTGATTCTGTATATACAGAGCAAAAAGAGAGAACTCATTAGAGCAAGCAAAATACGGATCACGAGGCATCTGAGAAGTATGTAAAACACATTGAGAGCCGATTTTTTTAAATTGAAATTGATGAATACTTGAGTATAATGGAAGTATGGAACTAAATCTGAAATCTAATTGAAAATAAAATAAAATTGCGGAACGGCGAAACAAAATGCGCATTACGCATACCTATACGCTTAGCGAAGCCTTCAAATCCTTGAAATTGAGCTAAATCTGAAACAAAAAACATGTAAATCAGTAAACGAGTTCGTTTTTTATCTGAATCACGAAACTAAGATGTAGTGTACCTTTATCAGACGGACTGTGAGAGAAGAGATAGAGAATGAAGAAGCAGATAAATGTGAGAACAGGAATGAGGTGAATGTACTTCTCAGCTCTAGACAATGACTTGTTAAGAGCCTTGATTGATTTGCGTACTTGTTCTTCTCCTTCATCGTAGTTGTTAGAGAGTGACGACGGAGAGGCTTGGTCCTTTGTCATTATCTTCTGAGACTCTGCCGCCGTCACGACGGTGGATTCGTCCCTGCTGCCGCCGACGAGGACGACTCCATGTGCAAGGTGTAACTTCGATCCCGATGAGCCGAGCGATTGTCTATGCATGTTGGCCGGATTCTGGAGATTCGAGAATGAGAGAGAAACGGCGATTGAGAAAGAGTGAGCGAAGAGAGTGTTTGGTAGCTGTTGAGGTTATTTAGTAGTCTGGGGATTTATTAGCAAATAATAATGCCATTAAAGTAAGAGTAGAAAAATAAAATAATAATTATAGTAATAAATTGCATCCGTAACTCTAACCATTGAGGTGGAAAGATACCTTCCTTGTTACAAAGACAGTTTAGCCCCCAATATTTATGAAGTCGTACACATTACCTCCTAGATTTGTCCACCTATTCCACTTAGCCACCTAAACTCACTCTCTAGACATTTGAATACTCTATATTTATTGAAATTGTGTCGTTCATTACTTACTTGTTCATTTTGATTAATAAAAAAATATATTTTTTTAACCTATTATATCTTAAAATAATTACTTTAAAAAAAAGAAATTTAAAAATATTAAGTTTTTAATTCATTCCTTTTATAATTAATAGGAATAAAATAATAATTTACTATAATAATTATTAATTTTTAATAAATATGTCAATTTAAAAGTTAACAAGTAATTAGAGACTAACAGTAATTAGTAAGGGGATTTATCAGCTAATAGTGCCATTAAATTTGAGAATACACTTGTGCCAAAAACAAAATAATATACTTTCTTCCTTTCATTTCATTTGACATTTTTTTCTTTTTTCTTTTAAAAAAGAATATTATCTTATTGTAATTAGTAATAATTTAACTTATAAAATATTAAAAAATTATTTTAGACAAGAAATTTTAAAAGTTTTTTTTATAAAAAATATCATGTTAAGTTAAAAAATTATCATATAAAATAATATGGAGAGAATAATAATTTGCAAACACCCGTAACTCTGACAACATAGTTGGAAAGATATCTTCTGTATTGCAAAGACACTTTAGACTTTAGTCCCTGATATTTATGAAAATCCTACCTACGTCTTTTTAAGTTATTGACATTTTTCCTTCTTAGTTTATAAAAATAACATCTTTTTATATGTAATAATAATTTAATTATCAATATCGTAAATTTAATATCTCTGTACAATTCATTAAGAAAATAGATCACACAAGAAGAAAAATTGTTCTAAAATCTGCAATCTATTAAAATAACAAGCAAATGAGCATAGAAGTGAACTACAAGGATTTTGCTAGTAAAGTAAACTACAATTCCTTTGGTACTTTTCCTACAAGGATTTGTAGTTCACTTTGTTAGGTTTAGCAAGGTGTAAATGAAAAAGAAAAGAGAGAACATGAAAAAGTGAGGGAATCAATTTGGAGGAAAAATGAAAAGTCATTTGCAAAGTGCAAATGAAAAGTCATTTCTTATATATCGGCAAAAGAAAGGGAAATTATTGTCCTTATATAAGGAAACACTTCCTTTACTTCTTAAAGAGCTAAGAAGAAGGTGCCCCATCGCGCCGTCGTCATTGCTCGCTCGGGTTCGAAAAAGTTGTTATTTTTTTCAAAAAAAGCAACTTTCTGAATAAAACGGTTCTGAACAGACACGTTTCTTGCTAAAAATGACTATAAAAGGAAGTTATTTTTTGTTTTTTCAAACATTGAAATTTTTTCTTTCTTTGCATATATTTTCTCTCAAAATCTCGACTGAGTCTGTGTGACTTGTTACTGTTTCTTAAGTTTGCTGAAGTTAAAGAAATTTGAGATACCGCTATTTCTTTAACAGGATTAATCCATTTTATTTTGGGAGAAATTAGTCCATAACCTCGGATACAGTGAGGGGATTAAATTTCTTAAGAAGACACAATAATTTTTGTGGTCTCGGATTATTTTTATGTATACTTCATCTTATTATAGTTTCTATTTTGACTAACCTTATAACTACATGTTAATGACACACTTTATTAGCTTATAAGTGGGCGAAATAAGAGGAATTACTTTTCAAAAAAGATGTATTTATTCCCCACCTACTAGGTGCCATATTCATTTTAGGGTCAGATTAATCCATTAAGTTTTAATTTGTCATATAAAATATTTTAAAAAAAAAACTTCATATACTCTTTTTGTTAAACAATATTTATTCACTATTAACTTTGTAAACTTCTTAGTCCTTAAGAAATTATATATAGAAGGAAGATTTTACTATATAATCCCTTTAAATTATTAACGGGTCAAAATGTAAGATTAATTGCATGGACTTTTTAACCATTAGTTATGGGAATCCAATAACATGATCAAAATTTAATTTTGATGTCAAACTCAAGAACAAAAAGTACTAAAATTGCTTTTTAATCATTTTGTCCTTGAAATTGCTCTAACAGTATCAAGTAATTGACCGGGCTTCAAACTAGAAGGACCATTTTCTTGCTCAAAGTGGAAACTAAAGCTATTTAAAAATAAATAAAATGGGCAAGTGAACTTAGCTTTCTTATACTTTTAAAATAAAAAAATTTAATTAAGGTGGTCAACTTTTTGTATGTGTTTATAAACTGACTCTTTGCCTTATCTACTACCGTCAATCATTGCTTTTAGAATTGAACCAATATGAGGATTGAAGATTCATTTCAATCAGTGGTAACAATTGAAGAATTCAGTTAAATTTGGAAGAATTACTATTGTGTCAACATAAAATGAGTGATAATTTAATATGTTCATATAAAATGATACAAAGCACATGAGAGATGGAGGAAACCTCTCTTCTTTCTCATCTCCTCTTTGATTTCATACTCAAATTTTCAACATGCCTCATACTGAACAATAGAGATATGATATTGTATCAATCAGATTCTGAAAGAGTATAGAATACATGATAAATGTATAATAAAGACAAACTTCACTTAATTATATTGATACAAATCTATAATCAGTCACATGGAACGAAATACACTCGATATAATAGTAATCATTTATACATTTGATACAATTATATTCGTTGATTCAATCTGATACAACTTGATACAATTGTATTCATTGATACAAATCAATTATTTTCGTGATACAACTTGAAAACAATGAATACAACACGTATTCATCCTCTCTCTTGCATCCATCCTTCCTCTTCCAGTCCTATTTGCTTCTCTTCTCCTTCTAACATGTAGTTACGAACTATAAATAAACAAACTATCATAACTATAGACCTCTAATCAAGTCTAAACTATAGCCATGTTTTGAAGGGAAAATTGTATATAGTAGCAAATTATTAATATCAAATTAAATGCTATAAACATAGTTTGATTTAATTTGTACCCATTTGCCTCTCTCCGGGTGAATCTCGCTCACCACTCTCGTTCTTGCTGGCAGTCTCCCTTGCCTCTCTTGCTTTACGCAAATATATAAAATGTGTTTGTATTTGTATAAAACGAGAGAAATATATATATATACATATATTTTCGTTTTTCTCTCTCCCCTCTCCCAGATCTCCCTCCCCTCTCTCGCTTATACAAACAAAAATGTATAAATCACGTCTGTTTGTATGAAGCGAGAGAAAATTGTATATACACATGCAAATACATATATCTTCATTTTATACACTTATAATTAGACAATTCAAATATTTCCCTGCCCAATTCTTTTTTGCCTTTCTCTCTTTCTCGCGTTATACACACACAGATCATACAATTGATCTTTGTATATGTATACCGAAACAGAAATAGATTATACAACTACTTTCTTTTGTATATGTATCGAAATATACATATTTATGTTTGCTATGAAGCACAATTATACAAACATAGATAGCTATAACATACAAGTATAATTTTTATATTTGCTATATGTGAAAGTTCCTCTTTTTTTAAGTTATTCTAAGTTAAGCGGGCCGTCTAACGAAATTTTCTCGAACGGAAATAATAGTTGGGTCAAATTCAGTCTACCGTGGCCCAAAATGGGCCCAAATTTAGAGAAAAGGCAGAAAGCCGACGAAAGGGGAAATTGCTGGTACTTTCCGGCGGCTATCCAGAAAGGGACTACTTTAACTTGCCTTGTTGAAAACGTTAACGGAAACGCCATATATTCTCATAAAACTTGAAGAAGAAAAACAGATTTTTTTTTCGAGACTGATAAGAGGAAGAAGAAAGTTCTAGAAAGAAATGGTTCTATGGGAGATCACATTGGGAACGGCGTATTTTTTGGGTCTGAAGCGAACTTACAGGCTGTTCTTGAAGATTCAGCGTAAGCTCATTAGTCCAAAGTATCCCAGGCTTCGTGGTTTCGCTCAAAGGTATTTTGTTATTTGAATTGGATCTGATTTTGATCTCTAATGATACTTTAATTTTTTTGTGAATATTAGGTTTAGTTTTTCTTAGATTATATAATTTATCAATACGTTGACTGGAAATAGAGACAAGCAATTTGATTCAATATGATGGATTCGACAATGTATACACTCAATTTCAGGGCAAGTCTGAGAAAGAGGAAAGTGAAAAATTAGTGTCTGGAGAAACAGCTTCATAATTAATCACACAATAAGCAATATCATTTGAGTGTTTGCGGCGGTTGCCATGGTCATTGTCCTCATGCTTTTAGGTAAATGAGGGGAATGGAGAGCAAGAGGCTCGAGATAGGTTACTGTGGGATATTAATATACATGGTCTCTGTATTTTATCTAATGACTGAAAAACTAGGCTAGGAATGAGAGAGGAGAGATAGGAGGAGGGGAGAAAGATGAGTGAGAGAGAGGATAAGAACGAGAAAAGAGGCAAAGGTAGAAGACGAAGTTGAATTTGAGGCAAAAATTTTGCTATCAGGAATGGGAGAACCATAAGAGAAAGAGAGTGTGGGAGACGTTGGAACTTGGAAGAGTTATAGTAGGGTAAAACTAATTAGGAGTTATTAGGATAAAACTGATTGAGAGACTAATGTGTCGACAAAAGCGATCATCTAATGTTACTATTCTCGGCTTTCTATGGAGCAACACTAATAATAGAAAGGAAGGTGAAAAGAAGTTTAGGACGATATTGGAAAAAAGAGAGAAGCTTAGGATGACTTATCAGCGTTTTGCGGACATCCAATTTCAGGGCCCAGTTTGAATGCATATGCAGTTTAATGTTCTAGTATTTGGCATAGTTTCTATAGGACTCGGTGACAAATTTGTCACTTCTTCCCAATGCAAATGGAGAAGCTGTCCTGGAGGAGTCCGTCAAGAGGAGAACTTCCCATAGGTGTCTAAGCTCGAAATGTGATCTTGGTCATTTTCTTATAGTTATATCTTCATCAACTTTTATTGTTATTTTAGCTCAGCGTAATGGTTCTTGATTATAGTACTATATGCTTCTTTCTCCTAAATGACCTTTTTGACATGATACCCCTCCATCATCCCATGTATCTTTCTGCTTTTAGTCATTCTCAGTGATAATGGTTGCTGTTCTCTCAAATAAAACGGCAAACCTTTGCTATTCCAGCTTCGACCACTTGATTTTGGTCTTATTTGTTTGAGTATTGTTGATATGGATTTTCAGATCCCTTGTTCTGTTCCCAACTATTGAACAAAGATCTCTTAGCTTGGATATTACTTCTTTTTGTGTTTAAAATGAACTCTCTTCTAGTAAGTGGTAATGGTGGATTTAATGTCCCATTTATCTCTCGGACTCCCCCGACATTTGACAATCTTGTTGGAATAAGATTGTTACAGGTACATCTCTTTTCTTTTGTTCCTTGAATTTCGTGAAAGTTAAATTTTCAATAAACAATGGGACTGGAATTTATGCTTGTCTTATATCTCAAGAACAGTTGCTTGTTAAATACTTTTAGAGCTGATGATGCATTTAGGTGGTGAGTTGAGCACTTTTCAGTTTAACATGCAACACTGGGCCTATATTTCCTGGATTTGTGTAGGCACGTTAGGTCATACATTAGATCATTTATGTGTTTTGAGGTGTTGGATTTGCCAAAGCCTTTATGTTCAAGATGGAAGGATATGGATAAAGATGCTGCATGCATGTCTGAGAACACGGGTAATAAGCACAAAATTTAAAGTAAATATATAAATGATAAAGAGTGGATTCTTTTACTGTTTAAGGAAAACGAGGATAATAAAATTAGAAGAAAACTTCCAATATTTCTCTTCATCAAAATCTATGAGTTAGTTTACTGTCTGAGTTGGTAGTAGATGTCAAAATATCTCAATTAATATGACCAAACTAACCACATCTTCACCACATTGTCCATGTTATGCCATGTTGAAATAGTATACTGTTCATAGTATACTGTTCAATCAATGATTCTGAGTAATATAGAAGCATAATTTCTCTTGTTACGCCTTATATGACCAACTGTTGATATGAGGAGGAAGAAGAGGCTAGATATAGCTTTTAAGTTAGCAGGATGAGCTGAGAGTGAATATTCTTCATGACAACAATCAGTAATATGGGGCCTGGAAGAAAATATTATGTGTGTGTTGATACAAGGAAGTATATCCATGACATGAACTGTGGCAAATTTAATTAGGTATTTGATGTCAAGCCTGTACACATCCAAGTTTATCATGAATATGAATCTGTGCTGAGCTTTATATGATCCATGGTATATTTAGTATGTAATTCCTCAATTTTCTTGTTATGGTAGTGAGATCAGATTCTTCACCTTGTGGAAGTGTTCTGTCTAATGTTTACTGGTCCTCTTTCAACACACAATAGTTTCACATTCTCTCTACCCTCTTTTATTCTTCATATTTGAGATGTACCTGTTACCTGTTGATTGGATGATATTAAAGGTTGTTAATATTGCCAGATTAGCCTAAGGATGGTTATTCCCTGTTGTTGGATGCTTGTTTATGATCTTTTCTGTCCAATATTGATTGCTTTGTTCCTTCATCCTTGTATTATTGTTTTTCAAATATTTCTTTCTTTTCTAGGCGAACACGAGCTGCATTTGATATGGCACTGATCGTTCATCGCAAGGTACAGGAAAGAGATATTGAAGCTGGTCGGAACCTTGGTAATTGGATCCTTCGATGGCTTGACAAAATGAAGCCATCTGCAAATATTCGAGGCTCAGATAACATTGCAATTACCAGTGCAACTAAGCAGCTTAGGAACTCATCTCACTCCCCCAAGCCCGAAGCTTTCCAGAAATACGGTGCTGGCAAAGACAAGGAATCCAGCAGCAGGCATCTGTTTACCTCAGCTAGTAACACATGGCAGAAAGCATACCCAACCATTTCCATGATGATGAAACCAAGAAGCCCAGCTGGAACAAATATCCAATACAGGCAGTTAAACACTGTTTCACCTACTAGTTTCAAACCCATGAATCACACGAAACATGATTTTGAGGGAGTGATCCGACCGGACATATTGCAGTGGATTCAACGAAGCTAAATCCATTAACTACTTTGTTGCTGCTTTTTGGCTTTTTCACTAGTGAACTTGAACGTCTGGAGAAGATGCATATCCGGCACAAATAAAAGCTAACTAGATCAGTGCCGTCATGGAAAAATATGGTTTCAAAGTTCAGTCTCTGTTTTCTGTTTTCTTTTGGCTGAACCTGGTACTTTCCAGTCAATATTGTACATTCGTTTCGGATTCTGCCGTGTGTGCCTCAACCAACCTTGATTGTTGTGTTGTTTCTACTCTGTTGTATCCTCTAATGCAATAACAGATAGCATTTAAGTCAATTTTTTGTTAGTTAGTTATACAAAAAATATACATGCTAAACGTGTGTTCAATGTTCATAAATTAGTTTGTAATCTAAAGAGATATGAAAGGGGGAAACAAGAGGGCTCTTCACTTCTTTAATGTTGATTTGATTAATCTTGTGAGCTAAATTGAATCAAATTAACTCATGAAATCAAAATTCAAAAAATATGTTAAAAGTATTATTAAGTTACAATTATTCTCATATTTATATGGTGGAAAAATGCATCTTAAAATATTAGTTAAAAATTTAAGTAGATTGATTCTCGAAAAGTGAAACATGATAAGTATTTGTGGATAGAAAAAATCCCTTCATAAGATTGAACTTTAACTTTTTTTTTTAATAATTATTAGAATAAGTTACATTTTCTTTAAGTATAAATTACATGTATGTTGGCGGGGAAAAAATCAAGAAATTCGCATATTCCTGTCAATCTTAAATATTTTTCTTGAAAATATTAACTTAGGTACACTTAATTGCATTATTTGATAGTTTTAAAAAATAAAAAAGCTGATAGCTTTGTTTTTATTATTATAATGAGTATATAATTTAAATAGATCTCAACATAAATTATTATATAGTATACATGACATGAATCTATAATGCCATTGGCCATTACTTGACCTAATTATACTTGATCGGATCTTTATCTTTTCCAACCGTATCCTCTATTTTACTCTTTAAATATAGAATTCTCTATTTTTTCAGATACAATTAACTCCAACCCAAATCTCTATTTTACTCTCTAAAGAAGAATTATTTTCTATCTCTCCTCAATATTATATTATCATAATATAAATCATTTCTTCTTTTTGAAAATAATCACTCTATAATCTTTATATAATTCAATTTTTTTTTTCAAATTCTTCATTTAGTATAAAACTATATTTTATTCTAAATAACATAAATTGCGATAAATATTATATATAATAAATATTAACGAACAATTCAAATAAAAGTGAAATCATTGATGAAATATAATTGCATCATAAATATTGTATTATCATAAAATTTATCTTATATAAATATTAAACTTTCAAGACTATTACGTTGCACTCATGAATGTTCTATTAATGTATTACGGAGTTCAAAATGAGTATTTTTTGTTCTTATTTTTTATGTGTAGCTAAAAATTGTATTAATTAACAATTTCATCGTGTATCCAATTGTTTCGTGTACTAATTTACTTCCCATATTCTATTTTAAACTATTGAATTAAATTTTTTATGCTATTTAAAAAGTATAGTTTAATAATTTATCACCATAACATAAAAAGTAGATTGTTTGAATTATCATGTAAATTTTGTGCATACTTCATAATGAAAAATAATTATAATCTAAATTACATATTTAAAATTACAAAAAAATAATAATTAAAAATCAATAATATGTTTAAGATGTTATATTACTTGGAAAATAATTACAAATATTAGAGACTTAATTAACAATCTTATATAATATTTTTATATATTTAAAGTGACAATTTCCTTTTAAAAATAAAATAAAAAATGATTAATTTGACGGAAGTAGTAACTTGTAACAAATGATAAATATTAAATTAGTAATATAATAAAAATAATATTATAATAATCAAAAAGTAAAATCGTGAGGTGAATAGTAGTTCTCCAAATCTCCAAATTTGGAGAACTACTATTCACTTCTCTATAATTTAAGAAAAGAGAGTTAAATAGAGAGTGGTTGGAGAACCAATTCTCTATGTTACTCTCCAAATATAGAGAATGAAGAGTAAAATAGAGATGTGTTAGAGATGGTTTAATACACATAACTGTAAAAGAAAGATCACTTATATGATTTACCGTTAAATAATATTATTTATATCTCGAATTCAATTACAAATAATATCTAAGTTACTTTATTGTAAGTAGTTTATATACACTGGCAAAATGTGTGTCTATAAATAAGTTTATGATAAACGAGATATAAAAGAGGGAGATACGTAGTGCCAAAATTAGAATTTTTGATAAGTAGATTTAAAATCTGTAGAAATAAATACACGAAGTAGTTAAAGGGAGTAAGAAATCTACTATATATACACAAAGAATTATTTTAACCATATATAAATTGTATAATTTCCCGTCGAAGGAGTATAAGGTGGCTTCGCTCCTGGAGATAAGAGGGAGCTATTTCGATGCCAAGCATTCCTCATTTCTCAATAACGTTCATTTGATTAATCTTAGAGCTAAATTAGATTAGATTAGCTCAATATTTTAAAATTTAAAATTTATATATATTCAAAAATTATATTAAAAAATAATATACGTTACAATTATTCTCATATTAATATGGTGAGAAAATGCACCTTAAAATATTAATAAAATTTAAATAGATTGATTTTCGAGAAATGAAATATGATAAATATTTTGGGATAGAAAGAAACACCTTTTTAAAGTTGAGCTTTAATTTCTTATAATTATAATAACAAGTTACATTTTAATTACATCTACGTTCTTTAAATTTAACACCATTTGGTTCAAGTACCTAGAATAATTTCAAAGTTGAATGTCTACGTGATTACTCACTTAACAGTAGTTAGCTTCATGGTAAATTTAACCATATATACAATTTTTTAGTAACTATTTAATTATGTAGCCGTATATATAAAATTTTGGGAAAAACTATTTTAAAAATTATAGAAACTTTTTGAAACTATAAGTTAAAGTACGTACACCGTATTGCCCTCAAAGTGGACAAAGTTTTGATTTAAGAAGTTACCAAAAATAAATACAATGGTAAGAAATGCAAAAATTACCAAAATAAGTCTTCACCTTTTTCATATGAACCAAGGATTGAATAATTCTTTTCTCTATAAAAAGTAACTTCCCTTTTATTATTTTTCACAATCATTCTACAACCAAAAAAAAATAGTGAGAAGAAATTGAAAATATTATTATGGATCAGTGGAAGAAGCTTTACGTTCTTGGCGCTGGCTCTTACGGCAAAGTTTATTATGCAGTGAAGATGGATCCTTTTTCGTCATGTGTTTCTGTTGCTGCTGTTAAATGTGCTGATATGCACCGTTCTATTTCACTCCAACAAGAAGCAGAAATCTTGAAAACCCTCAAAGATTCTCCTTACGTGGTTAAATTTATTGGATCAGAAGTTAGCATCGATAACGGTAATATTTCAACTTACAATTTGTTTCTTGAATATGCATGTGGTGGATCGCTGCACGATTTGATCACTAATTCGAAGATGAGAAGGTTACGGATGTCTGAAGTGGAAGTAGGTTTCTATGCATATCAACTCTTAAAGGGTATTCAACACGTTCATGAGAAAGGGTGGGTTCATTGTGATATTAAACCTGCGAATGTTTTGATTTTCAACAATGCTGAACGTGGTGGGATGCACAAGTTAAAGTTGGCTGACTTTGGATTGTCGTTGAGAGTTGCTGAAGGAATGGCATACATGACTGGTGCTACGATGAGCAATAGAGGGACTCTACCTTACGCGCCCCCAGAATCTTTGACCAGTGGTTTTCATGGCAGAAGTTATGATATATGGTCGTTAGGGTGTACTGTGGCAGAGATGATGACTGGGTGTCCGGTTTGGATTTATCGCGACACTAAGGATTTGCAATGGAAGATTATGAATGAAGAACCAATGATTCCTAGTAATGTTTCTGAGATTGCCAAAGATTTTTTGTACAAGTGTTTGATAAAGGACCCTCTAAGAAGATGGACTACTCAACAACTACTCCAACATCCATTTATTCAACAAGCTTTATTATGTACTTGGATGCCTGAAACTCCCGGGATAACATCAAGGGTTAATCCTTTTGGCTGCAGACTTGGAGTACCTGATCAGAAGATGCACTCTTTCAGACTAGTTTAAGGATACAATATAATGAAGCCAATAAGATTGCAAAATTAAACATTTATCGACTGTTGCTTATGTATTATTTTACAGAACAATTTTGTGTCATATTATTACTTGGATATTGCATATCTTTCTAATAATAGTAAAACAGTTGTTTGTTCCTATCTAAATTTAATTATTTTCTGTTTAGTTAAACTTAGTTATGATGGGAAGAAAACGTTGTTATGTCTAATGAAACCCTTATATGAAAAAACTCTTAACGTCAACTGCAAATTATCACTCAAACAGTACTATTATTTACTCTAAAAAAGAAAGTAGAACGATAGATCATAAAGGAAAATGAATGACAAAAAAAGAGCCTCTCCTGTTTGATCGCTATGACATCTAGTGAAACATTAATTTTAAAACAAGGAGAGAGTGTAAATTTCTTGGCTCATCATTACATTTAAAGTCCAAATTCATCCGGTAAAATTTATGTATTACTCGATCACATAATCCATTAAAACTTAATATAGGACTAATTTAATGGGAGAAGAAGTCAGGTAGAAGAGAGTATATCAGTTTAAATTCCATTAACAACATACCAAACATTCTTTGAAATTGACAAAATATACCAAAAGGAGATTCAAATGTTAAGTCGGGGAATGGGTTGTAACTTGAAGTTCCACTACCCAAAAAAAAAAAAAAACTTTTTGCGGCGATTGGTAATGATACTTCTACCACTATTGGATTGAGTATCGCTACAGATTTTAGAGACATTTACTAAATGTCACTATAAATATATTTTTAGTTATAATTAAGTTATTACCGTTAATTAATTACTTCTAAAAATTATTTTTGATACGGTGCTTGTTAAGTCCCACTTCAGTTGGGGTTCCGAGCAATTGTGAGTGGTTAAATCTCTCCGTTCATTTTTATTTGTCATGTTGCATTTAAAGGTCAATTTGACTAATTTTTAAAGCTAAATTAGATTACATTTATTCGATATTTTAAACAAAAAATTTAGATATTCAAAAACTACACCAACAGTGCTATAAATTACAATTTTTTACATATCAATATGATGAAAAAATATATCATAAAAAATGTTAGTCAAAGTTTTTGTAGTTTGATCTTATAAAAGGAAATTATGACAATTAAAAGTGGACGAAAATAGTATCTTATTGCTAAACAAGGAAAAACGTCTAATTAGTGCATTTGGGGACTTTTGAAATGATTGATATGGTTAGAAAATACTTAACCGAATGAGACTTTTCACCGTGAATTTAAATTTCATTGAATTCAATGGAAAATTTTAAAAAAAAAAAGAAATTAATATTGATTATGTAAATTTAAATTTAATCAAATTTAAATGAAAAAAAAGAAGATGATCAATATTGATTACAAATAACTGATCATGATCAAGTAGCTAATTATATGAAAGAAAGTATAACTCCTAAGGGCATCTACAACCGTATCATCCATTTTACTCTCTAAATATAGAGTTCTCTATTTTTTCAGACAATCAACTCCAACCCAATTTTCTATTTTACTTTCTAAAAAATATTTTCTTTTCTCTCTTAATTATATTATTATTTCTATTTTATTTTTATTTATTTATTTCATCTTTTTGAAAATAATCACTCTATATCTTTATGTAATACAACTTTTTTTTTCTTTCAAATTCTTCATTTAATTCATAATTTTATTTTATTATAAATAATATAAATTGCGATAAATATTATATATAATACATATTGACGAACAATTTAAATGAAAGTGAAATCATTGATGAAATATAATTGCATCATAAATATTGTATTATCATAAAACTTATTTTAAATACTCAACTTTCAAGACTATTATGTTACTCTCATGAATGTTCTATTAATTTATTACGGAGTTTAAAATGAGAATTTTTTGTCCTTATTTTTTATGTGTAGCTAAAAATTGTATAAATAAACAATTTCATCTTGTATCCAATTATTTCTTGTACTAATTTACTTCTCATATTCTATTTGAACTATTGAATCAAATACTTTCATGCTATTTAAAAAGTATAGTATAATAATTTATCACCATAACATAAAAAGTAGATTGTTTGAATTATCATGTGAATTTTGTGGATATTTCATAATGAATAATAATTATAAATTAAATTACATATCTAATATGACCAAAAAAAAATTAAAATCAATAATATGATTTAGATGTTATATTACTTAGAAAATAATTACAAACATTAAAGACTTAATTAATAATCTTATATAACATAATTAATATTAAAATAACTTTAAGTTACATATTTAAAATGCCAATTTCTTTTAAAATATAAAATAAAAAATGACTAATTTGACGGAAGTAGTATTAGTTTGAGGGAAGTAGTAACTTGTAAAATGTTATATTGCATGAGAAAATAATTACTAATGATAAAGATCGATTAAATTAGTAATATAATAGAGAGTTAAATAGAGAGTGGTTGGAGAACTAATTCTCTATGTTATTCTCCAAATATAGAGAATGGAGAGTAAAATAGAGATGGGTTGGAGACTTGGAGATGGTCTAATACACATATCTGTAAAAGAAAGATCACTTAGATGATTTACCGTTAGATAATACTCCCTCCGTCCGGAATTATTTGTCATGGTATCTATTTTTAGAGTCAAACTATAAAACTTTGACTAACATTTTAAGATGTAGTTTTTCATCATATTAATATGCAAAAAATTATAATTTATAGTACTTTTCATGTAGTTTTAGAATATCTAATTTTTTTGTTTAAAATATCAAATTAATGTGATCTAATTTACCTTTAAAAGTTAGTCAAATTGACTTTCGATAAGCGCAACATGACAAACAATTCCGGACGGAGGGAGTATTATTTATATCTCGAATGGAGTTACAAATAATATCTAAGTTACTTTATTGTAAGTAGTTTATATACACGGGCAAAATGTGTGTTTATAAATTAGTTTATGATAAAAGAGATATAAAAGAGAGAGATAAGTAGTGCCGGAGTTAGAATTTTCGATAAGTGAATTTAAAATCTGTAAAAATAAACACACGAAGTAGCCAAAGGGGATACAAAATCTACTATGTATACATAAAAAAGTATTTTAACCATATATAAATTGTATAACTTTCCGTCGAAGGAGTATAAGGTGGCTTCGCCCCTGGAGATAAGAGGGAGTTATTTCGGTGCCAAGCATTCGTCATTTCTCAATAACGTTCATTTGATTAATCTTAGAGCTAAATTAGATTAGATTCGCTCAATATTTCAAAATTTGAAATTTAGATATATTCAAAAAATTATATTAAAAATAATATAAGTTATAACTATTCTCATATTAATATGGTGGGAAAATGCACCTTAAAATATTAGTCAAAATTCAAATAGATTGATTCTCAAGAAATGAAATATGATAAATATTTTGGGACAAAAGAAAAACCTTTTTAAAGTTGAGCTTTAAGTTCTTATATATATAATAACATTACATTTTAATTACATTTATGTTCTTTAAATTTAACACCATTTTGTTCAAGTACCTAGAATAATTTCAAAGTTGAATGTCTACGTGATTACTCAACTTAACAGTAGTTAGCTTCATGGTAAATTTAACCATATATACAATTTTTTAGTAACTATTTAATTATGTAGCCGTATATATAAAATTTTGGGAAAAACTATTTTAAAATTTTTAGAAACATTTTGAAACTATAAGTTAAAAGTACGTACACCGTATTGCCCTCAAAGTGGACAAAGTTTTGATTTAAGAAGTTACTAAAAATAAATACAATGGTAAGAAAGGCAAAATTACCAAAATAAGTCTTCACCTTTTCCATATCAACCAAGGATTGAATAATTCTTTTCTCTATAAAAAGTAACTTCCCTTTTATTATTTTTCACAATCATTCTGCAACCAAAAAAAAAAATAGTGAGAAGAAATTGAAAATATTATTATGGATCAGTGGAAGAAGCTTTACGTTCTTGGCGCTGGCTCTTACGGCAAAGTTTATTATGCAGTGAAGATGGATCCTTTTTCGTCATGTGTTTCTGTTGCTGCCGTTAAATGTGCTGATATGCACCGTTCTATTTCACTCCAACAAGAAGCAGAAATCTTGAAAACCCTCAAAGATTCTCCTTACGTGGTTCAATTTATTGGATCAGATGTTAGCAATATCGATAATGATATTTCAACTTTCAATTTGTTTCTTGAATATGCATGTGGTGGATCGCTGCACGATTTGATCACTAATTCGAAGATGAGAAGATTACGGATGTCTGAAATGGAAGTAGGTTTCTATGCATATCAACTCTTAAAGGGTATTCAACTCGTTCATGAGAAAGGGTGGGTTCATTGTGATATTAAACCTGCGAATGTTTTGATTTTCAACAATGCTGAACGTGGTGGGATGCACAAGTTAAAGTTGGCTGACTTTGGATTGTCGTTGAGAGTTGCTGAAGGGATGGCATATATGACTGGTGCTACGATGAGCAATAGAGGGACTCTACCTTACGCGCCCCCAGAATCTTTGATCAGTGGTTTTCATGGTAGAAGTTATGATATATGGTCGTTAGGGTGTACTGTGGCAGAGATGATGACTGGGTGTCCCGTTTGGATTTATCGCGACACTAAGGATTTGCAATGGAAGATTATGAATGAAGAACCAATGATTCCTAATAATGTTTCTCAGATTGCCAAAGATTTTTTGTACAAGTGTTTGATAAAAGACCCTCTAAGAAGATGGACGACTCAACAGCTACTCCAACATCCATTTATTCAACAAGCTTTATTATGTACTTGTATGCCTGCAACTCACGGGATAACATCAAGGGTTAATCCTTTTGGCTGCAGACTTGGAGTACCTGATCAGAAGATGCACTCTTTCAGACTAGTTTAAGGATACAATATAATGAAGCCGATAAGATTGCAAAATTAAACATTTATCTACTGTTTGCTTATGTATTATTTTACAGAACAATTTTGTGTCATATTACTTGGATATTGCATATCTTCTAATAATAGTAAAACAATTGTTTGTTTCTATCTAGATTTAATTATTTTCTGTTTAGTTATGCTGGGAAGAAAACGTTGTATGTCTAATGAAACCCTTGTATGAAAAATCTCTTGACGTGAACTGCAAATTATCATCCAAACAGTATTATATACTCTAAAAAACAAAGTACAACGATGGATCATAAAGGAAAATGAGTGGAAAAAAAATTCTTTTCTCTTGGCAAGAAACGTTCTATCGGATGCTAAACTAGATAATGTTGCATCATCACAGATAGAAGCAATACATTAAGATGTACGCACACAACAACACTAAATCTGCATCTTAAATCCTCTTCTTCTTCATTTGGCACCAACGCTCATTTCCAACTATTTTGCTAAGAATCGGGCCTGCTACGAGTAGATAATTGAAATTCTTTGATCAGAACATAAATCGATCTATTCTCCTGTTTGATCGCTACACAACATCTAATGAAACATTAATTTTAACAAGGAGAGTGTAAATTTCCTGGCTTGTGATTAGGTTAAAATCAGAGAATGGTTATACCTATGCCACCATCTAGTCCGTTGCAATCATATTCCTTTTCTGCTGGTCTGTTCCATTATAACTATGTCACACTAACTTGATCATTTAAAGTTAAGAAATAACATCCAGGATCTAACTTGATCACACTTAAGTACATGTTCATTTAAAGTCCAAATTCATCCGGTGAAGTTTTTATGTCTTGCTCGATCACAGATTCCAGTAAAACTTAATATAGGGCTAAATCAATGGGAGAAAAAGTCATGTAGAAGAGAGCATATCAGTTTAAGTTCCATTAACAACATAGCAATCATCGTTTGAAATAATATACACATTTAACATTTGCAGAGAAAGTCGGAAAGTAAACTAACTAAAAACATACAACAAAAAGTACATTAACAAACAAAACATATATATCTAAACTAGATGAACAGAAATTGACAAGATATACCGAAAGAAGATTCACATATCAAGCCCAAGAGTTGTCAAAAGCAGCCGAAGATATCGCCTGAGTGAATTCCTGATAGCTGATCCTGCCATCTCCATCAGTATCAGCTTCTCTGATCATACCAGTAAGTTCTTCAGCAGTCAAAGCATGTCCAAGCTTCGCCATAGAATGAGCCAATTCTGCAGCCGTTATATAACCATTTCCATCCCTATCAAACATCTTAAATAGCTGTTTCAATTGCTCCTCCGTGTAAGGGGACTTCGCTGGAAGAAGTTCCGGTGCAACGAGTGATACAAACTCCGAGAATTCAACAAGGCCATTGTCATTTTTATCTGCCTTTTGAATCAAAGTTTCGAGCTGATCAGGACTTGGTTTTAAACCAAGAGACCTCAATAACGCGCCAAGCTCGAGTTGGGTCAGACTTCCATCATCATTTCTGTCGAATGATCGGAAAATTTCTCGCAGTTCAGCCAACTGCTCATCATCTAACTTAACAGGTGCTTTATTGCTCATATTTCTCTGTGAAGCAATAAATCAAACCCTTGATCTGCAGATTGATATCAATATCAATGGTATTTGGGTCTTTCAGAAGCAGATTAAACAAATTGGGTTTTCTCGTTTTTCTACTATTCGTGCCGTCCTCTTTCTCTTGTTGTTCTACTGACCTTTTGACTACTCTCTGCTCAATTTTGTGTCACTTTCGAATAGCTATTTTCCTTGGACTTGGTAATGGATCCACCAAATTCGATGAATTTGTTGAATTACAAGGAAAAGCTAAACAGATTTGTAGAATCGATATTGAAAGAAAATATGGAGAATTCCCCAAATGAATTGGAGATGATTATTGTCATTTGTCTATAGAAGAGACTTTTTATATTGTTTCTTTAAACAGAGTTGGTTTTCCTATAACGTAAGAAAGTTAACTAACCAATGGGGCAGGGAATGGGGTCTCCTCTTTCCTTAATCACGTCTCCATTTTGTGCTTTGAATATAAAAAAAAAATTCTTACTAGAAATACTTTCTACGAATAAGTTTTATGATGTAAATTCAAATTAATCTAACTTTAACGTAGATATAAAAATAATTATGTAATGAAGAAAGAATGTTCAGGCTATAGTATATTTTAAAAAATATCATTTATAATATTTATCAAAGAGTCAACCCTCGAAATAAAATTTACTAATTCTAAAATTTGTAACATAGACTCAAATAATTTTGCGACTAAATAGTAGTTGTAGACAATTATATGAAAATATTTTTATCAATTAGACTTTGTTAAGGTATTAAGGTGATTAGTGCTAGTAATATACTCTTGAGGTTTTAGACTTAATAAATTGCTTGCATTAAATTGATATTTACATTCTATTAAAAGAAGCAAACACATAAACCTATGAAAGAACACACTCGACAAATTTTCAGATGGTATAGTCTCTTTTGGACAAGCAGAAAGAAAAGAGAAAAAAAGGTTTTTTTTATATAGTTTATACAGTAGTCAATATTCCTCTTTTATTTAACTATTTTTATTTTTTTGGACAAATAAAATTATTGTGATGATTGATGAAACATGAAATGAATGGACTTGATAAGGAAAAAAAAGGGTTTGGTAAGGGGAGGGGGCAAAAAGTAGCGGCACCAAACGCGGGAGTTTCGTGAGGAAAAAACACGTCGTTGTTATGACTTTGTCAACTCTCTTTTAGAAAGAAAAAAAGAGAGGAGAAATATCAAAAACTCGTATAAATTATTAGTTTTATTTTTAAATTGTTAATAATCTTAATTTAGATAAATTGGATAGATAGCATGACATAGCAAGTACCTTCAACTCTTGTAGAAATGTGACTTTCTTAATAAAAAGATGAGAGAATTTCTGTAAATATCACTTAATATAGCAGAATTTAAGAATATATTTCACTCATATTGCAAGATCGATAGCGCAATTAAATTCAGTTACTCAGATTAAATGACGTATCTAATAATTTTAATAAGTCAAAAATGAAACTAATAATTGATATAAAAATTATGAGTTTCAATACTTATCTTTTTATAAAAAATTTCATATACATGCTCCTTTTTCCATCCTTCTTACTTGATATAATTTGAACATGGAATATAAAATTCTATAAAATCATAATTTAAAATAAAAATATAAAATTAAATTAAATTGAAATTTTATTTGAATATAATTTAAATTTTTAAGATGTATATAGTTCCTCATAAACATGAATACTCTTCAAGCTGTGAAAAATATTTTTAAAAAATATAATTATACAATCTTATCAATTGAGCAAATTAAATCACAATTCATAAACAAGATAATAAAATATCTTAAAACGTCGCATATCTACATATTTTTAAGGAGTGTGTCCATTTCAACAAGGGCCAAGTAATATGAAATTAAGAAAATAATTAAAAGAAAAGTTAATCTATTTTTACCCATATTTCCTAAAATATATTTTTTCCATATCGAATATTCACTCTATTTATATTTATAACTCGTATTTGTAGTCTTAAAGTATAATTTTATCTTAAACTTTTAATACAGTCCATTCATTTATTTTTACTTGTTAACTTTAAACTTTACGAGTTTCTTGACAAATATTAGTATTTTACTGCAATACTCATATTAATTGATGTATAATCTTAAGTCTTGAAAAATAATTCAAAATATAAGTAATTAATGTTAAAAAAAGAAATTCTTGGCATAACAAAATTGACAAGTAAACAGAAATATATATATATATATATATATTTGATAAGGACAATAAGTATTTTAAGACATAAAATATTACTCCCTCGTTTAAAATAAAATAATCTATTTGACTTGAAACGGAGTTTAAGAAAGGAAGAAGATTTTTTAATCTCGTGGTTCTAAATTAAAGTTATATCAAATGTATCAAAATGCTCTTTAGTTTTGTGATATTAAACATGTCACATAGAAATTTAAAATTACAGTATTGCCAAAAAAAAAAAAAAACATTCTTATTTTAAAGAGATTAAAAAAAATTGAATCATCCTTTTAAAAGGCGTGAATAATTTCTCTCCATTTTTTTTTCTGCCAAGATTTCTTCTTGTAAAATAATTACTAGTACTACCTTTTTGTGATTGGCATGGCAGATTCCCCATGTCGTGTGGGCCTGTTTTGGCTTTTCAATATTTTATGACAACAAACAAAAAATAGATTGTGATAGTGCGGATTGGCTGATTCAGAATTTCCCATATTCAAGATTTTAAAAAAGAAGAAATTAAACAAATTCAACATGTATTTATTATACATATACAAATATATTAATTTTAATCTTGTATGTACTACATAATTCTTTTAGAGCATTGAGGTTTGGATGAACCCTTACGACCTTAGCTCTCCCCATGGTCGATGATGATGTGTATTTTCCATCAAATAATTTGAAAAGGCAACGCTCAACATTTTTCACAAATAATCGAAAAGTTATGATGAAGATTATCCACAAGGTCGATGACTAATTTAATTATGGAAGGAGAAGTCAATAGATAATTAAAGACAAGATATTTATCAATGCATAGTCCGGCCAATTAATTTATAAAAAAATATATAACTTTCTGATATCAAGATTCGCTTAATCTATCTCAACTAGAATGTCACTTTTTAATAATTTAAAAGGATTTAATTATATAATTTCTCTTTTACCCTAATGAATTATTTATTGACACACAAATATCACAAAAAATGTTTCAGATCCTAAATTATTATTTTTTTAAAAAAAACTTGTGCGAGTCAAAATTCAAATAATATAACACTAAGGGGTCGTTTGGTACAAAGATTCATAACGCATGGATTAGTAATGCAGGGATAAGTAGTGCAGGGATTAGTAATGCAGGGTTTATTTTTATCAAGTGTTTGGTTCATTTTTTCCCACCTCATCTTGTGTTTGGATTATAGCTCTATGAAAAGCTTTTTTCCAATTATACCCTTGAATTATTATGTAATTGGATGAAGGTAGATAATTGTTGGACAATATTATTTTTATAACCTTCTAACTAGCTATGGGAAGAACAATTTCGTTGTCTTGTTTGTTATTTTTTTCACTTGAATTATTTGAGGCTAAATAATTGTCATCTTAATAAATTAATCACTCACGAAAGGTCAATTTTCAATTAAAAAAAAAGATAAACCATCTACTTTTAAAATCGAAAAAACGGTCAACAATGGTAAAATTGAATAAACCATCTACATGTACACATAAAATTGCAAGTTTTAGTTTTAATATGTATGTAAATTTTTAAAATTTTTTAAAATACAAATAATTAGAAAACCAAACAAATATATATACACACACACATTAAGCTTAGATCACAAACTTCATATACAAAATATACAACTCACATTTTAAATTTGTATTGATTTATATTGGATTTATTAGTAACAAACAACTCTCTAAATAATTTGTAAGCTAATTTATTTAAATAAATTTACTTGTACAAATATAAATAATAAAATCAAGAAAATATACAAAATAATTAAAATGATTGAGGATATTTTTGTCTTTACATAGCTTATCCCATGGTATTATATCCTATGTATTACTAATACCTCCAAATGGAAGGTATTAGTAATACATCCTATAATACCATGTTGGAGGTATAACTAATCCATGGATTAGTTATACATAGACTCAAATTCCTACCAAACATGGTACTAAATAATACCTAACATAATCCATGGACTATTTTGTTCTAATGCAGCCTACCAAACGACCCCTAAATAAATTGGGACAGAGCAAATAGGTGATTTCGCATAATACGTCGATATTTCCGTCGGAATTGCAATAAAATTAGTGCTTTTCGCTTGTATTGGCCGGTCGGTCTTTCCTATATGAATACAATTTTCAAAGAGCTACCCTGCTGGTAGGACATTTGGTAGTTTGTGAGTTAGCATTCAATAATTCTGAATTTGGTATATCGAGTTGTTGACAATAATTTTATAGCTTTTGATTGGAACTTTCCTCTTTTTGTTTTCATTCAGCTTCATTGGGATATGAGTCAATTCGGATTTGCATAGTATTTTCTTAAAGCAACATAATTTCTTTCATTTCTAGAACTACATACCTCTAATTATTGATAAAGAGATCTGAACCAGTACAATTCACGAAAAGAAATATGTTAACACTAAGGGACCTTTTGGAAGGTTGGTGGTGTGGGGTGAGGTTGACTAAATTATGGGAAATGAAGCTACTGACTAATGTTATGGCATATAATTATGATGTGCGACTTCCTATTTTATTCATTTTTTTTCTTAATTTCTATTTGATTAATTATTCTAACAAATTAAGTTCTCCATAAATCATAATGCAGAAAAAATAACCAAACCCACTAATCCAGTAATTATAAAAGCCGTCAAAAATTGATAACCCTTAGAAATGTTCTATCAACACGGGGCCAATTTTCCTGTATTATCATTTAGATCTAGGAAAATATAACCTGACAAAGAATCCCTTAATTATCCAAAAAAGAGAAATGTGCCTAATTAATCAACTATTGAATGAACAATCATTAAGTTAAGGAATAATGTCAGAATAGCCTCCAAGTTTGGGTTCGTCACGTTAACCTCTTTTGAAGTTTGCCATATTATAATTGTTTTTCCTAATTTGTTTTACTTTTTGTAATAATTGTTTTTAACCTCACACTCGTGAAATAACAGTTCTAATTGTTTTCAACTTATTTATTCCTTATAAAACAATTATAATCTGATAGCAAAACAAGAAAAAATCCAAAGGGAACATTTTAGTGAATTTGTCAAATTTCAAATCCACGAGTATAAACAAGACTTGAAGGATTTTGTAGTTGACTGCATATCTTCTTTGAACAACCCATTCTTAGAAAGCTTTTGGTGAAAAATAAGTCTTCAATTTTGACTTGGTTGCTAAAGCACTACTGTTGACTTGGAGAAAGTCTAGAACCATTTCAATTATTACTATCATAAATAAATTTTGGGACAAAGAAAAGTTCAACTTTCATCAAGAAGACTTTCAAGGCTAACTCTGCATTAATGAACCACTCCATCTTCCTAAAAGAAAAAGTGTGATGTACCACACATCATAGACTCAGTTACCAGCACAGTTACCTAATGTCGTAAAAGATATTTATACAATCAAGTCACTTCGATCACAAATAAATCTCTATAGAAAAATTATTTGGTTACCTAAGTTGAGAGAGAGGTAATATGAAAGGGAACCAATATTGCAGTCTTCTCTAAAACAAGTAAGAAGGGTATCTTCATGGGTAGTTATGGTGTATATGAGTTGCTGCCAAATTAGAATTAGCTAAGTCTAGATTAAACGTAATTGTTAGCTTATTTTCTTTCCAGATAAGCTGAAATTACTGATGATTGACCTCCAAATGATTAAATACTCATAACTAGAAATCGTCACCTTACTACATAGGAAAATGCAAAGCTATATCACATTTTATTTCAGCACACTTCTACTAGGACTAATCTCACAGCTTGATCCTGAGATAATTCAGTGCAAGTACTCGAGTCCTAAAAGAGTGTCCCACTTTACAGCTTGAAGAGTATTAAATTCTACATCCCGCAATAAATCGACGTAGCAGTAGATACCACTGCAGTTGCTTAGACATCTGTAAATCACAATATAGGATAATGGATACCTTACTAATATAGAAGAGAACTCCCTTCCTTAACAAGCACAAAAAGCCCACCATCGCCTCTGGAGATCCGCATATCCTTATCAAGGTAGGTTGTGAGAAGCCAAGATTTTGTCCTTTCACCTGGAATTGGGATCTTGAGAGGAGGCTGACCAGAAATAGTTCGTGCTATGCCTGCCACAGCGTTTTCAAGAGGACCTAGAGATTGCTGTACTGGAGAGAGACTTATCTTTTGCCCAAACAAATCCACAGTTTCCGGCAGATCTATGTTTGATTTTATTTCTGGAGGTTTAAAATTCCCTTCCTTGAATTCAACCTGCAAAAGTAAGCAGTTGTCAGCCAAATGCGGAAGGAAAAATTAAAAAACTCCCAACATACTCTACAGAAGTTAACCAAAAAACTATAATCACCCTCTACAATTTCCCAATATCTTGCATAATTAGATCCTAAATTCTCATTTTCTTTCTCTTTGTGCGGAACATTGCTGCAAGTACCTTTCTAAGGAAATTAGAATGGAGTCAACAAGGATACCTGTATTCTAGAGGGGCTTCGAACTTCAAAAGTGGCAGTAGCACTAAAGGACAAGGTGGCTACAGGGCTTGATAATGTAGTCGCATTCTCTATAGTCGAGCTGTTTGTATTTACGTCTTGGCTGATCTTTTCTACCTTCAACAGAGGAATGTTACCCACAGCAAGAAGAGGTAACAACTCAGAAAATGCAGTGAACCTGACAGATTGAGGAAGAAAAATAAGATAATTTGCTGATACATCACTTGTCATTTACTTCAAATCAGTTTCTACATGAAATTTCACAACAAAAGGTTACACTGTTCAGGAGGAAAAGCCCAAAATTGTTACTTAAGATTGGACTAAGTTACAAATCATCCCTTTATTCATATACATTGACATCGATTAGGCCTGACGGCTTATTGATATTATTGTGTATAATTAAAGGAGATGACATATTTTAAGGTGTTGTCGATGTGTTCAACCAAAAATCTTTAAAAAGAAACTTATGAAGAAATAAAATTTTAATAATGCATAGCACACAACAAGTATCATCAACATTTATGTCTCAATGCCATTTTCCTACTCTATGTTGTAGACGAATAGACCCTGAACAGGATATCAACTATAAATATAGCTTTAAAAGGCATATCTTCAGCCTTCAGGTTGTTTTCTGTGATTTGTGAACCAAGATAGTAAATGTCATCGATCTTAAGTTCATAGATTTAATCCTATAACATTGTACTTCAGAACTATTAAAACAGTCTATCATCACTTCCAAGCATTTAAAATTCCAGTACTTACTAAAACTCAACTTTCCCAGTAAAACCAGGGAAATAATAATAATAATAACAACAACAATCTTCAGCCTTTAGGTTTTCTTCTGTGATATATGAACCAAGATAGTAAATGTCATCGATCTAATCCTATAAAATTGTACTTCAGAACTATTAAAAACAGTCTATCACCACTCCAAGCATTTATTATTCCAGTACTTACTAAAACTCGACTTCCTCAGTAAAACCAGGGAAATAATAATAACAACAACAATCTTCAGCCTTTAGGTTTTCTTCTGTTATATGTGAACCTAGATAGTAATTGTCATCGATCTTAAGTTCATAGATCTAATCCTATAAAATTGTACTTCAGAACTACTAAAAACAGTCTATCACCACTTCCACGCATTTAAAATCCCAATACTTACTACAACTCGACTTTCCCAGTAAAACCAGGGAAATAATAATAACAACAACAATCATTACATAAGAATTACAATAACAATGAAAGCAAACAACTATAGAGTTAAGATAATTCCCCTTTCACAGGAAGCTAGTTAAAACCCTTCCCTATAAGTTTAATGAAGTTGATTAAAATGAGAAGAAATTTGGATGGCAAAGTTCAATATTTTTCTTTGACATAATGGAGATTACGCAGAGGCAGACTGCTGGTTCCTTTCAGAACTTACTTAAAAAAGAAAGCTCCGAAAAATACAATCATGTCATGTTTGGGTTCTATGCTTTATGCGGGGTTAATAACTCAGTACAACACATTGTAAGTTTGGACCTAACCTTTTTGTTATGGTATAAGACCAGATATGGATATGAGTAGAAAATGAAACATAATCAACTTTAAAAGGGAGTGAAGGCTTGCTTGAACATCTTAATGACAGGTAAATTTTTTTTTTTTTGAAAATCTTAATGACAGGTAAAGTGATAACTTGATCATTAGTAGTTGAAGTTAACTCTCTAAGAAGAGCAAAGCTAAGTGAAACTTTCCTTCCAAGATAGAAGCAGCAACCAGGAGGCTTTAAACCCCAATGGGAAAACCATAGAATGAATATGAACCAAGAACTCAAGCTCCAGTTACTACTACAATTTTCTTGTTGCACTCTTGAATATTTCTAGTTTGACTAGCCAAAATGGTATGAAGAAAAATAAAATACATTTCACATTACAGTTTGCAGACAATTGTTTAGATTAATGGTAGTTGCAATGTGAAGAAAGTGCAATACTTAGTTGAAAAGACATCGCATCAAGATTAAAATAATCCAAGAAGCATTGGTTCGTCCTATTCCCAGATTACCAGGCTAATTAGTTATGAAATTCTCGGAAATCCAAAGCATGTTATTACAGCACGAACGAAGAGTATATGGTCTTTATATTATGGTTGGTAACAACTGGAGGATACAGCCAAATGCAAGCATATTGACAAGTAACCGGCTAACGCTCAACTCATAAGGTGCTTATTTAGAGGCCAATCTCGAGATCCCTCTTAAAACTGTTATGATGCACCTATCTAGCATAGTGAACTCCCACCATAAAGTTCTAGCTACTGCTTTGGATGCAATGCCTACATTGTACGGTTAACTTCTATCATGCACCTAGAATTGGGGGAGAGCAACTTGCTCTGTGGTGTCAATACTCAAGATAAGCATACCACTACCCATTCCATCAATGCCTTATCCCATAGAGAATGAAATTAAAGTCGATCTGACTATCTGAAACTACTAATTACCCTTAAATATAAGCCCACATGAGATCAATATCAATTTATTAGATATTGTTATCTGGGTTGTCCTGTAAACCACCCATTTTTTGACGAACCAAAGCCAGTATGCTTACGGAAATATCAAAACTCAGCTAATTTCATGTTAAAGCAACAAAAAACGTAATAAATGGAGCAATTATAGTAAAAGAAGTGACTGAATGATCAAGCAATGAAGCAAAATCTCACACTAAAATCCAGTTCCCATCAAGCAACTCAGGAGACTCCGTTGGTGCTGGAGTAGGATTGGCTGCCTCCAACTGAGAAACGAACTCCAATGCTTCGGCCCGAATCTCCGATGAAGCCCGATATCCGAAATCCGTCCCATAAACTGTATCCACCAAACACCTTTTCAGCTCTAGAAGCTTCTCGTCCTCCTCACCACTGACGTCAACTCCGGGACTTCCATTACCCCACTCATCATCGTACTTCGGAGGATCCGAATCCGCTAACTTCGTAACCGGTCCGGGTTCGGGCTCCGACTTCTCTCCCCATTCATCCACGAACTCCACCGTTTTATCGTCAGCTTTATCATTATCCGGTGTAATAGAAGTCGGTTCTTCCGGCTCATTGGATGAGGAAATGGAGGATTGAACTGAGAAATTATGAAATTTTCGAAGCCTAGAAGTCGGAACAGAAGAAGGAAGAGAAGTGTGAGGTTTAAGGCTGACTTTTGGGTTTTTAATGGTGAAAATTAGAGGACTGTAGAGAGTGGACATATTTAATTACTTTTGGAAATGGACGTCCTCCGGCGGTGTAACCGTGGAAATGGCGGAGGAAGCGATGGTTGTCGACGGTGATTTGAGACCGTCAGTTTTATAGATGGTGGAGATGGATTTGGCACGTTTTACTTTATTTTCAATTAAATTCTGCTTCACAAAATTTGTGTAATTTTTGTTGCCAGGAGGGACACATGTCATGCTGATTTTTTTTTTATTTTTTAACTCACTATGGCAAATAAAAAAGGAAAACTTTCACATATAACCACTTAAAATTAATTAATTACTCTCTATAGCTATAGTTTGATAATTACAATTTGTAGCTATATGTTATATGGAGGAGAGAGGCGAGCGAGACTGGGAGAGAGAGGAGAGAGGAGAGAGAGAGGGGGAAAAGAGTGGAGAAAGGTGAATTGTATATGTATATTGGTTAGATAATTGTATATTATACATATATATTTGTATATATGGGAAGAGAGATTGGGAGAGGGAGGAGAGAGGCGAACGAGACTGGGAGAGAGAGGAGAGAGGCGAGCGAGATCGAGAGAGGCGAGAGAGGGCAGAGAGTGGGAGAGAGGTGAAAAAATGTATATAATTGTATATAACTGTATATTATACATATACATTTGTATAAATGGCAAGCGAGATTGGGAGATGGAGGAGAGAGGCGAGCGAGATTGAGAGATGGAGGAGAAAGGCGAGCGAGAGAGGATAGGGAGTGGGAGAGAGGTGAATTGTATATGTATATAGGTTAAAAATTGTATATTATACATATGTATTTGTATATTTTGGTGAATTATACATATACAAACATGACTAATTATACAAACTCGAAGTCAGCCCACGTAATTAATGTATAATGTTAGTCACGAGTGATAATTATAGCAAACTATAGCTATGATAAGTAATTAAATAGTATAAATTTGCTTAACGCGTAATTTTATGCTATAGCAAAATTTGCATAATTGCGCTCCATAACAAACATAGAAACTGTATAATTCACTATACATATACAGTTGAAGCGAATTGTATAAAACGAAGTGTATAAAACGAGAAAGAGAAAGACACTTGGGCAGAGACTTGTATAAAAACGAAGAGTGTAAAACGAAGTGTATAAAACGAATTGTATGATTATAAGTGTATAGAACGATTATATACAATTTGAATTTGTATAAAATGAGAAAGAGAGAAAGACAAAAGAGACTTGGCAGGAAATATACAATTGAATCGAATTGTATAAAACGAGAAAGAGAGAAATTAGATACAATTTGAAATTTGTATAAAACGAGAAAGAGAGAAAGACAAAAGAAATTGGGCAGGGGAGTATTTTTATTGTATAATTATAAGTGTATAGGATGAAAATATATGTACTTGCATGTGTATATACAATTTTCTCACGCTTTATACAAACAGAAACGCAATTTATACATTTCGCTTCTCTTTGTATAAGTGAGAAAGGCAAGGGTGGCGAGCGAGATTTGGGAGAGTGGCGAGCGAGATCTGGAAGAGGGAGAGAGGGAAACAAAAATATATGTATTTATACAATTTCCTCTGCTTTATACAATTAGAAACAATTTTTATACACTTGTGTTTGTATAAAAAGTGAGGAAGCGAGCGAGAGATTGGAGGAGAGTGGCAAGCGAGATATTTGGGAGAGAGGCGCCTGACAATTTTTTGCAAACGTTTGCTATGGAGCACAATTAAATCAAACCCTAGCTACTTCATTTATTTTAGGTTATTAGTTTGCTATTATATACAATTATCCTTTTTTTATATTTGAGTTTTGGATTGTTGCTAGAAATTGGTATTATGACATACTGTTTTGTAAAGGGAATATTAAATTGTACTCCCTTTATTTTTGATTACTTATTCATTTTTATTTTTTTTAGCATAATTAATTATTTTGTTTATTTAGATTTACACCTTGTACTTTGTGGTATATACCAAGATAAATAAAATTCTTTATGCTTGTAACCTTAAGTGGAAGGCTTCAGAGAGAACTTCTTTTGCAAAGGTTCAGGAAGCCAGTGATGGCTGGAGATGCTTTGGCAATGTGAATGACACTGATCAAGCTGCAAAAAAGATTAGGAATAGCAAAGATGGAAGGAGTGAGATATGTAGTAGGGGATGTGGTCTGTAAGGGAGAGTTCTTGACGGCTACAGGCAGTGGGCATATGTATTAGTCTATTACTAGGACACTATCTGGCACCTTGATCAGCTTTCTCCCTCCATCTGCCCCCATTAATGTTAAAGTAGGGATTTTTAAAAAAAAAGAAAAGATCATCTGAAGAGAAGTTCGATGAGATTTTTGGTTTCTTTCTCTTGCCAAGGCTAAACGAAATGGTTCACAATGAATGCATATTCCTATATATATCTGTGAGCAAGGGTATCTTTGTCCTTCCGTGCATTGGTATGATAATCCTTATTCTGATTGTATGAGCTTCTGGTCATATAAACCAGAAGGCAGCAACTCACTGAAAATGCTACCTTCCTGGTTGAGATATATTCCTGTGAAGGGGCCCAAGACAAAGGAAGTCTGGAAGCACAAGTAGAGAAAGATTACAAAGAACATCATATATTATTATAAGTAAGAAGGTTTTATCTATAATTTTGCTTTTATTATTAATTAAAATATTTTATAAACATAATTAATTAAATATTAAGTAACAATATTTTAATTATATTTTAGATTATGAGTTATTTATTAGAATGAAAATCAAATAATTATTAATTATATTGTATAATGAATTAGCCAAAATAAATAATTACAAATTAAATGCAAGTGCATGTATGGTGAAGAATCCAAGAGTTATTTGTACGACTTTTTGTTTCACCATGACTTTTGAATTTCTATATGACATTATATATTTACTACTATAAATACACTTGTGTGCTTCATGAGAAGGTACTTTTCTGTAAACTTTGTCATGAAGTTATCTTAATTATTTTTTTTATTTTGCTTGTTTTGTTGAGATAAATGAACCATGGAAATGTTGATGATATGAAATAATTATCATCAGCTTCATTATTAAGGTGGGAGGAATAATGAAAAACAAGAGATTTTAAAAAAAAAAAAAATAATTAGTCACATTTCATTATTATGTATATCTTGATTGTTTAATTTACGATATTACTCTTTAGCTTTTTGTTTCATTTGACATATGTTGCCATTTTTCAAGATTGAAGTGATGTTGAATGAAAGAAAATCTAAATATGCATACATATATTATGTTTTGCTTATAAATTCTATTATGTATTTATTCTTTTATCTTGGTCTATTTTGTTTGCTTTCGAGATTTAATTTTTTGTTGTTTGTTTTATCCCAATTGAAACAAAAAAAGGTAGCTGCAGTGCTTAATACAAGAGGAACAAAAGCCTCAGATCATGATATTCAGCCATAAGATCAAAGTGTATGTCGGATAATCTTTTATTCATGGTATTCTTACAAACGAGGTCTCAAGAAACTTGATATATATAGACATTATGAAGTAAGAATGTAATGTAAATTTTCAATGAAAACTATGTAATATAAAGTTAATATAATAAAACATGACTCAAGATTTTTAAAAATACGATGATAATAAAATATTATTGCAAAATATTATTGCGATGAATTTGATAAGTTGATAACTAATATTAAAATAGTATTAATTAATTTTAGTGCTTTAAATTTGAATAAGACGCCAAAAACAAATTTGATATTTTTATAAATACACAACAATAGATTTTACATAATATAGAATGTTTGAACATTTGAGAGACTTCACAATATTCAATAATGAAAGAATAAAAGATAGTGAAAGGAGAATAAAGAGAAGTAAAAGAACACTGTTGATTCATGATAATCTTCATAATATAAATGAGCTAGACAATAAAATAGATGATCACACGCGAAACTAGAAAGGATATTACAATTAACTAGCCACATAAGAATCTAAAAAAAGATACTACAATCAACTAAACACTATTCAATTTAATTTCTTAAATCATATTTTCTATACAATTTTTTTTCTTCATATTTATCAATACATGAAAGCGATTGCTTTAGTGACCTTATGGTTGAGACGCCCCTGAATACACGCACGTGCTCAAAAGCTAATAAATTAAAAGGAGAGAACACAATGAGCCAGGAGAACCCGCTTGTAATGGGAGATAGGTTAAATCACACTACGCGGCCAATTGAAGGAGATAGGTTAATAGTCACTACCGTAGAAACTACACCTGACTGCTTTTGAGACAATACTGTCAAATGTTGCATCAAACAGCATCTAACGCTTATAGAAACTACAACACACACACCCAACTGTAGCAGAGCATCATTTATTTCCCAACAAATTGGATTAACACTTCAAAGGCAAGAAGAGCAGCAATCTAGAATAGCTACTAACACTTGACCTTAGAAAGTCATAATTGACAGTACTTGAAGCTATCATTACTAACAAATTTGAATCTAACATTTGATATAAATACAATGTAAAGCAACTGTACATTCGTGTCAAAAGAATTATCTAACCCTGCCAAAAAAATTCCTTCAGGTTATGTTTGCTGTAACTTCGAGAATTACTTTGTTTGTATCAACTTTCTGCATAGACTAAAGATTGTGAGTGTAATCCTTGTGATTTGATTGTAACTGCCAAACAAACATCTGCAAAACTAGTAATACATACCCACAAAGCAAGAATCAGACATACATGGAATGAAGCCAATTGTTCCAGTTTTAAATTTTATCAACAGATCATTTTTGGGTGAAGTACATACCTGACTACAGCAACAAGGTATGAAAAATAAAGTTGGAAGAGAAGCTACTGCCATGGTTGTGACAATGAAACATTAGGTATTGAAGCCTCCAGTCCTTGTTTGCCATGTATAGCAGAATTTAGCACATTGTACTGTTGGCTTACAGAGTCATAAAGTGCCTTTGTATATACCATCTTAGCCTGCATCAAGAGAAGTATTTAATCATAAGATCCTTTTATTTATATGCAATTAATTTTTTGGTGTGCAGTTTTTTTAGCTTTCGATTCATCTCTCATTTCCTTGATCAAACCAGCCATGATGCATTTCCCATCTATTTGGGAGGAGGGAGGGGATTGGGGAGAAGAAAAAAAAGAGAGTTCCAATAGCATCTCATAAAAATAAGATGCAAATATTTGGCTGTGAAATGGAACATCGATTTAAGATTAAAACCCCATGGAATAGAACATTAAAGAGAATTCTTGCAGTGAAATGAAAGTAGACTGAATTGGTGAAACCATTTCCTTTAGTGAACAGTAGAAAGCAGACGCAAGTGGAAAATGTTTGAGCTTAAGGTCTGTAAGGGCAGTGAAATTAGTTGAACCATCTTCTTTATTTATTAATGATAGAAAAGAGAGGCAAAAGAAAAATGTTTGAGCTGAAGGTCTGAAAGGATCTGGGAAGAGAAGAATTTTGCAACAGAAAACTGATACTACAGTAGTTGGAGGTAGAAAAATTAATAGTACAACTGTCAAGTACAGCAGCTTAGGTAGCTTAAAATATAAGGAGAAAACACAGATGACACCCAAATAAGTCAGTTTACACATGTGGAGGTAGCTTTATATTAGCAATTAGAGTTACTAAAAGTCGCATCAACCAACTTCCGATATATTTCAACACTCTGGGCTAGTTCATCATTCATTTGAATTTCATGGAAACAATATTTTCTTTTTTGGTACATGGGAAGGTTCTCTATCTTATTTTATTTGTAAGGAAAAAAAGTATCACAAAATTTCCATCTTTAATTCATTTTCTTTTCCTCTGATTTGGGGACAGATTTAACTATCCTCAGAGAGCTTATAGATGCATATGTTTTCTTCAGTTTATAGAATTAACTTGACAAAAAATAAATAATCAAAACAGCATTAGATGAAAGTTTTATTTGCATATTGAAAGTTCCTTTGGAGCTTTACTTCTTAACTTTTCCAACAAGAGAAAGCTCAACTGAAGGAATCAAAATTTCTGCTGAACCTGCGCCCCTCTTAGCAAAGGTCAACTAGCTGTTCATTTGGGTCTCAAATAGGAAAGAGAAAGAGTTTGGTCCAACTTTCCTTCTCCTCCTTCATTCTCTATTAAATAGAATGAACCCCCCCCCTCCCCTCCCCCCGGGTTCACCAACAAATATCACTAAACCTCTCATTAGGCTGCCAAATTTAGTTTAAAAAAAGCTTCCAATAATTTGAGTATTAAACCAAAGTGGACTTCCCGTAAAAACTAACCTCAGGGTCCTCCAAAGCACCAGCAACCTCATGAAAATCAATTTTGGGTGCCACAGATATGCCAGCTCCATGAAAAGATACAACTCTTTTCTCTCCGATATTTTTCTCAACCTGTACTCTCGCAAGCAGGGATATGTAAAAAAACAAAGTCTATCACAGAAACAAACATAATTGACACAGTGACCAACCTGGGCGGGAGGGGGCATAATATCATGGCACAATATTGCTAGAGGATAAATGTGACCAGGGACACCAGCATGTTGTACAAGCCTCCTCATGTTGTCTGTCGCGGAAGCATCAAATGGTGCCTGAAGAAACACAAGCAAAATGTTCAACCACAAGCTGCTCAAAATCAATTAATCAACAGATCAGCTGGAATCTGTTATATGATTCCTCTACATCCATTCAGGCCCATTTCATCCCAATGCATAATACTTGGCCTTTTAAAGGCAAATTATGGTTTCTCTAAACCAAACACCTGTTCATTGAAAAATAATTAGCTGTCTCTTAACTAACTGGTATTACCTATATGGATCTGGCTCTTTTGGAAAAATGAATTCAAATGTTAAAAAAATGTCTCTTAACTAAGCATCATGATGAAGCATAAATACCAAAACTTTTGAAACTAACTGCCCATTATATACATAGAACTATGCTGGAGAAGAAGAGATATTATCACGGCTTATCAACATCACCCTAGAACTGTCACAAGGCAAGTGCAATGGAGAAGTGTATTGCTGAACATACAGAATAGGAAGAAGCAGTGAACCATAGCATGAACCCATGCAAATCTCAATTGGATACGAACAGTTAACTCTCCCTTAAAAGTTCAGGCAAATAATGCCAACACATTCTGAGAACTGAATCATAAATGTGCCAGCACACATCTGCAGATGACTATTCTCTTAAAGAGTCAAGAACAACCTCACCAAGTATTGGTCAGTAACACAAATTATTAAAACAACAGGTCAGACAACTCTAACTCACCCCCCCCCCCAACCACCACCACCCTAATGAAGTTCACCTAGCAAGAAGCAATCAAGAACAGAAGACAATTAAGTCGGTGGAAGAAAATCTTAAGATGTAAGCTGGCATCAGATGTAATTCAGAAGATGTATGAGCTTTGCCCTATATTTCATAGGCAGGGATAGCAAATCAGCCCACAAAGGAATTAAGAATCACTTAAAAGAATGAATAAGGTAGCAACACTTCCTCCTTCAAATTATGATAGCTTTTCAACTATGGGACTTCTCAAAATGTTTTCACCACTCCACTTAGATTATTGTTTTATACAACTTCCAAGCATTCAAATTTGTTTCAGTGTTCATCAAACTAACTTTTGAACCACTATTTAAATTTTTTTTCCTATACTACCACTAATAAGATACAGAGTCAAATTAATATATTAAACCCCTCCTCTGTACAAACATAGTCATATGAATGAAACGGAGAAAATACCTTGTCAAGGAAATGGATGTTGGCCATGTTTGCAAGTACGTCCATCAAATAGAATGAAAAGATACATATATGGAAAGGCAACTATAATTATTATATAGAAAAAGGAATCTTACTGGATACCATTCGTTTGTAACAGGGTCTGGCCTATCTCTTCCACCACTAGGAGCAATCCATATTATTTTTGATCCACCCCTGGATCACAAGTACATGTATCCTCAGATGTATGCTTCCATCAAAAGAGCAATAGTGGGATATCAAAAAAGAGCATTTGTGAGCTATCTCGAATTGCCAAAGAAACATGTATCATTGGATGTCCTCTTCTATTATTGTGCTAACTATACCAACAGTTTACTAGGACTTGAAGTATGAATCTGATAAAGCAATCATATAGAGGATGATGATTGAATTTCACATCCATGATCATGAGAAAACTTCCATCTATCGTATCTGTATTATAATCTTCTGCACATTCATATTATAAGTCATTTCTACCGCGACTTGCTCTATGATTTTCTTCCATGCAGAATAATCAAGCAGGGTTAACCCCCTCGTGAAAGAACTATTACACACCTGAGCAAACAAGATTTTCTGATAGGTAGGGAAGATTAAGAGTACACATGCAACATTAGGCTTAGCTTTCCATTTAATCATATTCAATACGTGTAGAGCTTAGAAGAGCGAATCTTTCATTTTTTCGTAACACTTGGCAGAAAAATGTTTATGAGAGATTGGCACAGGATAAAAAATTGTATACTAATGCCTCCAGAATAAGACCCCAAGACTGCGTGACATCAAAACTTCTCAAGTAAAAGCTTCACCAAAATACTCCAAGAAAGACGAAGCAAAAAGCAGCATAAGTACCTCAATAGCAAAGCCATCTCCTTCAAGCTTCTTGTGTTTGCTCTCTTTTTCATCTCAGCAAGTTCGGGGTCATCATTCATATGTTTTTTCGAATAAACACACAGGAGATTCCTAAACATATTAAGTTTGTCAAATGTCTATAAGTAAATGATGATTTCTGTACATACTCTGACAATGCTATCTAAGTGCACCTTCCCATGCTGAATGGCTTGCAAAGAGGATCAGTAATAACTCTATCTCCAGCAACATAGATCTGTTACCAGTAAAGCATAATCTAGTGAATTAAGCTACTTCAGGTATAAATATCTAATGAAGTGCAAGAGGGTAGAAAAAGTTCTAACAATGTTCTCAGCAATATCTGGGAGCTTTGATTCAATCAAGAGTGCAATAATCGCAGGATCGGCTTCACTTTGATGGTTTGACATCAAGACAACATTATCACCCTGAAATTAGTACAAAGAACTAGTGATTTGGTAAAGGTAACAGGAAATATGATCAAGACAATGTGTAAAAAGCCATGCAACAAAACTGGGTAAACATATCATTGACTAAGTTTGAGATTTATTAACAGTAAATGAACTAACAAAATGATATCAAGAGAGAATTAAAATTCTACAGTGACATTCTTTTTTGCTTTTTTTTGGATGAAGAGTACAGTAAGCACTCAAGAGTTCTCCATCTGTAGTTAGTGTTATACAGCATCGAAGAAGAATATTCAACTTTATAAGAAGATCCTTTAGGCGTAAATCAGTGGTCGCACAGGTGATATAGAGATAGTTGGTCCACCCACAACATTTTGAGCCAAGACCGTTATTCGTAACTTCAGTTTAAATAGTGGCATATAATTTTGATGGATAAGAAGCCACATACATCTATAACTTGCAAGTAACTTTCCTTGACAAAACGCATAGAATGAGAAAGATACCTAAATATTTTCAATAATAAGACAGACAAACCACCAAACAAAAGATGACAGAAGTTCGGAAGTATGAAATATGTCAATATTCCTACTTCGGAGTTTCTACCATCTTTTGGAGGTTCAATCGTATAACGTGTATTAAAGCTGAGGCGTACAAAGTCTTGTGTTCATTCGACCCCCCAATCAAGGGAACTGCTGAATAGCGTGGAAATTGGGAAAAGTGATCTGGTTCATCCAGTAAGGCGAATAAGAAGAAAATATGGATCTTCGTGTAATGGGGTCTGAAAAGCAAGGTCATGTTAAGCTCAAATTTTGAGAATAAGCTCTAGAAAAATCTTCCATCATTGCTTGATCAATCAAGGAATTTTTTTATTTTTTTATGACAAGGGGAACCCGCAGCCTCTACCCTTTGGGTGTGCACATGGTAAAACCTCGCTCCAATGCAATAGCTTGTTAAGAAATCTTTTTTAAATTTTTTATCAAGTAAAAGTATTTTCGTTCATATACATGGCCATAAACAGTCGTATGCAAAGGGTATACCAAAAGGTGAGAATCTACAAAACATACAATTCTCTATAATCTCCACTCGATCATCTATATGATAAGGAACTTTTTGTGTGCACCAAAAGAAAATAAGGAAACAGAGACTACTACTCCTTAAAAAAGTCTCCTATTTCTCTCTCCAACCAACCCATATTAACACAAGTGGACCCACATTAAGCAGATACAAACATCAATTAGCAAAACCTTTTTCATAAGTAGTCTGAATTAGAACTCTATCACTATGTGCTAAACTTGATCAGGGGATAACTAAACTTGAACAGGGGATAAACGTGCAACGCACCTTCCCAGAAAGTAGTTAGCATAATTACAGAAGAAACTAATAAATAGAAACACTCTTGACAATCTGAAACGCCGAACCTGTTTAAGCTTCTCTGCCATTTCACTGAAAACTGAGATATTACCAACATAAGAACTCCTACGAACTCGAAAATACTAGAGGTTAGATTCCGAAGTAAATCATGAGATCTGCAGGGAACAAGGCTGTTAACTTTAAAGCAAAGAGCCAAAGAAAGATCAATTTCTAATAACCACATTCGATATGCACTCACTAAAGCTGATTAAAAAAAATTCAATAGCAGCGGTATGTCTGTCAATAATGGAGATATTGTTCGCAAACACCCCTGTTAGAGGTAAAGCAGGGAGTTCCTAGAACAAGACAAACGAACCTCTAACATCATACTTCATATGAAAGAATTGCAGATTTTGAATTTCCTATCCACTACTCAACAATGTGCAACTTCACCCTTCGTTTTAAAATATGTGTCTTACTTTTTAAAATATGCGTCTTACTTTCCTTTTTGGTATGCTTAACTCTTTAATTCCAACATCCTGCATAGCATGTTTAAGAACACAAGAATCAAGATCCTTTTGATACATTACCTATATCTTTAGTTTAACATTACAAGATTAAAAAATCTCCCTACCTTGAACAACGTGTCCAGCCACACTAAGACACATAAATTGAAACGGAGGGACAAAAATATATCCCTACACAATAGTAATTTTACACATGGGCTAAGCTTCATTGGTGACTCAACCCACACAACTCATCAAAATGCTGCAGACTTGTGAGAAATATTGGAAAAAATATTATTGAATTGTGTATCTAAATGTTACATTGAGACCCTATTTATAGACACTACATTGGAATCCTTTTTCAACTAGAATTCCTATTCCTACTAACTAGAATTCCTATTCCTACTAGAATTCCTATTCCTATTCTAAGTAAGAAATACTTATTTCTATTCTAACACTCCCCCTCAAGCTGGTGCATACAAATCATATGCACCTAGCTTGTTACAGATGTAATTAATACGAGGACATGTGAGAGACTTGGTGAACATATCTGCAAGCTGATCATTTGACTTCACAAATTTTGTAACAATATCTCCGGAGATTATCTTTTCTCTGACAAAGTGACAGTCAATCTCAATGTGCTTAGTCCTTTCATGCAACACTGGATTTGATGCAATATGAAGAGCCGCTTGATTATCACACACAAGTTCCATCTGATCAATTTTGCCAAATTTTAGTTCTCCCAGTAACTGTTTGAGCCAAACTAACTCACAAGTTGCTGTCGCCATTGCTCGATATTCTGATTCTGCACTAGATCGAGCAACCACATTTTGTTTCTTACTCTTCCACGACACCAAATTACCTCCAACTAAAACACAATATCCGGATGTCGAACGTCTGTCAGAGGGTGATCCTGCCCAATCAGCGTCTGTATATCCAATGATATGCTCATGACCTTGATCCTCAAAGAGTAGTCCTTTACCGGGGGCTGACTTTATATATCGAAGAATACGAACAACTGCTTCCCAATGACTATCACAAGGGGAAGTCATAAACTGACTTACAACACTCAAGGGAAAAGAGATGTCTGGTCTAGTCACTGTGAGATAATTCAACTTTCCAACAAGTCGTCTATACCTTTCAGGATTACTAAGTGGCTCCCCCTATCCTGGAAGAAGTTTAACATTCGGATCCATCGGAGTGTCAATAGGTCTACATCCCATCATTCCTGTCTCCTCAAGAATGTCTAAGGCATACTTGCGTTGAGAGATAATAGTGCCTGATCTAGACTGAGCAACCTCAATACCTAGAAAATACTTCAATCTGCCAAGGTCTTTAGTCTGAAAGTGCTTAAAAAGATGTTGCTTTAAATCGGTGATACCATCTTGATCATTACCGGTGATAACAATATCATCAACGTAAACAACCAAATAGATACATCGACCTGGTGTAGAATGTCGATAAAACACAGAGTGATCAGCTCCACTACGAGTCATGCCAAACTCCTGAATTACTGTGCTGAACTTCCCAAACCAAGCTCGAGGAGACTGTTTCAGACCATAGAGTGACCTACGCAATCGACATATAAGGTTACTAGACTCCCCCTGAGCAACAAAACCAGGTGGTTGCTCCATATAGACTTCTTCCTCAAGATTACCATGCAAAAAAACATTCTTTATGTCCAACTGATAAAGAGGCCAATGACGAACGGCAGCCATAGATAGAAAAAGACGAACAGATGTTATTTTAGCCACAGGAGCGAAAGTGTCACTATAATCTAGCCCAAATATCCGAGTATACCCTTTGGCGACAAGGCGAGCCTTAAGTCTATCAACCTGACCGTCTGGACCAATTTTGACTGCATAAACCCAACGACAACCAACCGTAGATTTACCTGCAGGAAGGGAGACAAGCTCCCAAGTACCACTCTTATGTAAAGCAGACATCTCATCAACCATAGCCTGCCTCCATCCAGAATGAGAAAGTGCTTCACCTATAGTCTTAGGAATGGAAACAGAGGACAAAGACGACACAAAGGCATAATGGGGTGATGATAGACGATGATAACTTAAGAAGGTATAATGCGGGTTAGTATTTCGAGTAGATCGTATACCTTTTTGAAGTGCAAGCGGTGGGCTAGGTAGAGGCAAGTCCGCAGTAGGAGCAGGGTTTGGCGCATGACATTAATCATCTGGGACTAGGGTGGGACGGCGATGATAAGTTAGTAGTGGTGGCACTGCAACTGGAGATGTAGACGTAACTGTAGATTCCTCAAAGGTTGGCACAGGTAAAACTTGAGGTATGGGTAAGACCATAGATACATCAGTATGATCAGAAGATGTATAGTAAGGCTGAGACTCAAAAAATGTAACATCAGCGGACATAAGGTATCGATGAAGATCATGTGAATAACAACGATACCCTTTTTGAACTCTAGAGTAACCAAGAAAGACACATTTGAGGGCACGAGGAGCTAATTTATCTTTCCCTGGGACTAAATTATGAACAAAGCATGTACTCCCAAAGACACGAGGCGGAATAGGATAGAGATGTGACTGAGGAAACAGTATGGAATGTGGAACCTGATTCTGAATAGACGAAGAGGGCATTCTGTTAATTAAATAACAAGCTGAAAGGACTGCATCGCCCCAAAAACGCAGCGGAACATGGGATTCAATGAGGAGAGTGCGAGTAGTCTCTATGAGATGCCTATTCTTTCTTTGTGCGACACCATTTTGTTGAGGAGTGTATGGACAAGATGTTTGGTGCATGATTCCGTGATGGGACATAAATTGCTGAAATTAGGATGATAAGTATTCTAAGGCATTATCACTATGAAAAGTACGAATAGAAACACCAAACTGATTTTGTATTTCAGCAAAGAAACTTTTGAAAATAGAAAATAACTCAGAACGATCTTTCATTAAAAAAAAACAAGTACATCTTGAATAATCATCAATGAAACTAACAAAATAACGAAATCCTAAAGTGGAACCGACTCTACTAGGACCCCAAATATCAGAATGAACTAATGAAAAAATAGACTCTGAACGACCCTCAGGACTACGAGAAAACGTAGCACGAGTGTGTTTCCCAAGTTGACACGACTCACAATCTAATGTAGATAAACTAGACAAACTAGGCACCATCTTTTGCAGTTTGGATAGACTCGGATGTCCCAAACGTTTGTGAATTAGATCTGGGGAATCTGTAACGGAGCATGCTGTCAAGGATTTTGAAGAGGTAAGATAGTAAAGGCCTTGTGATTCATGTCCTGTTCCAATCATCTGTCCAGTACTGCGGTCCTGTATGAGAAAAAAATCATCGAAAAAAGTTATGCTACAATGTAGGGATTTCGTCAAACGACTAACAGATGCTTAGATTAAAAGGAGAACCAGGAACATAAAGAACAGAGTTTAGGGTGACAGAAGATAGGGGTTTGGCTTTTCCAACCCCTTTTGGTTTTGTCTGGATCCCATTGGCTAAAGTAATAGATGGAAGAGATTGCGAATAAACAATATCGGATAAAAGTGATTTATTACCAGAAATATGATCAGAAGCCCCAGAGTCCACGACCCATGTTCCAACAGTACTAGATTGCGACACACAAGCAAAAGAATTACCCGCAACAAACACATCAGGTTGTGCAATCGAAACTACTTGTGGAGACGTTTGCTTATTTGCACGATACTGAAGGAACTCATCATATTCTATCTGAGCAATATGAGCATTATTGGATGGTTGATTAGGTTGAGCACCATATGCTATTGGTGGAGATGACTGTTTACTTGCGCGATTCCGAAGGAACTCATTATATTCCTTTAGAACAAGAGGATCATAACTGGGTGGTGGACCATGCAAAATATGACATATTTCACGAGTGTGTCCAGACTTATGACAATGACTACACTTAGATCGAGGTTTCCCAAAACGTCCTCCCCCTCGCCGATTCTCCGTAGACTGATATGTACACTTTTCAAAGGTTTGAGATGCGAGAATAGAGGAGTCAACAGTGGGTGATGAAACGACTTTGTGACTAGGAGGTGCCGCAAGACGAAGGAGACGAGAGAATAATTCATCGATTGTAGGAACTGTAGGGCTAGCTAAAATCTGATCACGCACAGAATCATTATCAGGAGGAAGTCCAGCAAGAGTAAGAACTAGAAACAATGTTTGTTTGTGTTCTTGTTGTTTTTCGACATCCGTAGTTACTGGCATCAACGTGTTGAATTCCTCCATGACTGCCTGTACATGTCCCAAGTAAGTAGACATATCGGATTCTTGTTTCTTTAAGTTGGTCAATCGAGATATCACATCATAGAGTCGAGAGATGTCATTAGTGTATAAAGCACGTGCCTTTTCCCAAACTGCATAACACGTTTGGAATGGGCGAAACAAGGGCATCAATTTGGAATCAATCGAACGCCATAGGAGACTACATAATTGAGCATCTACTTTCTCCCAATGTTCTTTGACTTTTGCATCTTCCTCACTAGTCTTTGCCGTTACATCTACCACATAAGTCTTGTTTGTTAAATGATCGTGCACACCTTGACCCTTGCACCACAATTCAACTGACGAAGCCCAAGATAAATAGTTTGAACTTCCTAATAGGAGTTCTGAAGTGATTATAGGGCTAGAACTTCCAATCCCTATATTTTTAGAACCAAAAACATCACATCCAAAAGACATTATGCTAAATTTGTCTCGGGAACAAAAAAAAATCTTGATTATTGAGATCTGGCCGTCCGAAAATTCAAATCTCGAAAAAAAAATTGCCGGAAACAGCCTGAAAATCGCCGGAACCCTAATTCCGGTGATCGAATCTGATCGGAATCAGGAAAAAAAAAATATTATATAGCCAGCCTCGGAATGAAGAGGCGACCCAGATAGAAAAAAAAAAAAAAAAAAAACTGGCCGGATTTTTTTATTTTTATTTTTTTTTCCTCACAATTGCCTTTTTCAACTAGAATTCCTATTCCTACTAACTAGAATTCCTATTCCTATTCTTATTTCTACTCCTATTCTAAGTAAGAAATACTTATTCCTATTCTAACATAACTAGCTGCTAAACAGTCAAATATAAATCAACTTAAATACCAGCTACATTGTGTGGTGATTAAGTTGTTCATACAATAACTACGGGACTTCAATTTGTAAGTACTAATTATTCCTCTTTTCAGGAGGTTTATTACATACTTATCTTTAAAAGAAGAAGGATACTTTTTATGTCGTTTTCAAATATCCATATTTAGATCATAAAATCAATGGAATAAGGTCTGACTGAATGGATAGTTAGATTGTTAGACACCCAGTATTTTGAATCGTGTCATCCTTTTTGGACTTAAGGATTGCTATGAGGCATATTAATAAGAACATCACTGGGTAAAAATAATATACAGACACTAGAGGATGATGAACTATTCATCAGAATAGTGCAACAGCTTAACTCTTACTTTCAGCTAAAGAAAATTGGAGGATTTTCCCAACCAATTGAGAAAATAGCATCATTATACCTAAACTACAATGAAAAAATAATTAGGGTAATAACAAAATTATTTTTCCCCATACGTAATGGCAAAAGATTTAGTTATCTCTTTCATCAATATGGTCAAAATGATTTTCTGCTGGCCATTAATGTTTAGAACAATTATTCTAACATGACATAATCCCTTTCCCCTTTAGAGATATAAATGATTTCAGTAGTTTTACTATCTGCTCTTAACCCAATATTCCAACAAGTTATTCTCACATATATTCACCCACCACCTTGTATGTACTAGAACTAGCACCATCTTATCTGTACCTAAATCTATATAGACATCATTCCATTATTTACAAGGTATAAAGACCACATATAGAGCATGCCTGATCTTGAATTTGTTGATCTGAACAAGCAAATATTACAACGACAAAAGGATGTAAATCAAAGGATATTTTAAGCTGTTTACTCGAATAATTCCTGTGAATTCAATCATTAACCAGATTGAAAGAACCGCTCATTTTTTAAGTTAGTCAAACTAATACATGATACACACTACAGAGAGAGAACTGAGACTCACCTGAAATCAACTAGCTGGCGGATATAATTTTGACCAAACTTGTAATAGTCAAAAGGTTCACGAATGGCCTTATGATACGGCGAGAATTCAAAAGGATCCTGAAATAAGAGCATTGCTACATTTTACAATGTTACATTCTAACAACTTGATAGAATACATGTGTGCTTAGATGAAGTAAGAGAAACAAAGATATAGGGGAAACTTCTAGCATGAATTTGAAAAATCAACACGGCAGAAGACTACCTTCACATCCACAAAAACACGATCGAATACAAGAGCCATGTTATACAAAATGGCCTCATCTGCTTTGGGGACTCCACTTTGTAAAACCTATAAAAAAACGATAAGGAAAAATCAAGAGGGCACATGACCACAACAAGTTCTCCAAATAAACAAAAAAGAAAACTCCAGGTCTCAACAAACTCGTTCTCTCTCAAAGAAAAGCGCATGAGTATCATGAATAAATTAAATCCAAACAGATTGATAATATGATAAGTCTAAAAGATAGATTGAATTACTTTACCAAATATGATAAGTCCAAAAGTAGTAGTCTTTCCAAGAATGAAATAAATGAAATTCTCTACATTTTAGTAGGAAATAGGGAGGGAGGAGGCGAGTTATTATTTATTATTTAAAATAGGATATACTTGAGACGTAGGAACAAGAAAGACACGTGCAGAAAAATCAGGCAAAGACAAACACACAAATATAAGTACCTCCTCTAGATTTATCTTTATTATTGTTTTGTCATCACAAGGTCATATTTTCCATGCTCTAGGAAAAAATGATACTGAACATGTTGAGTGTTAGACTACATTTAGAATCTTCACAAGGGCTTAACCTATTATCTTCAGGTCATTTTCTGAAAATATTTGACCCAGTAATAATGTCTTTCCACATAATTGGTTACAAAAAAGTCATGGCATGCCAAATTGTGATTTCTCTCTCCACTTTAGCTTTTCCAGCTCCAGCGTTTTATCTACTGTTATAGGTAAAGCGTGAACCTTTTTTTATACCAACAGCGTGTAGTTACATAATACCATCCACTAAATCCAAATGATCAAATACATTAGAAGAAACAAAATATTCATCATTGTTGAAGTGTGTAACCATCTCATCTAAAAGCCTAAGCCATTAGAGAGAGCACACTTTTATTATTTAATTGTATTCTCAACCATCATCTTAAATCTATTATATACTGTTCTTTAGTAACCTAAGAAAGCATGTTATGACCCAGAAAGTATGTTCATGCAAGAAGACTCTTGCATATGAGCAAACATATCTAAGCGAACAAAGCACCCATGACCCAACACTTAAAAGAGTACATTTAACCACAAGTTCGAAGAAAGGTATTTTACTGCATTCTGATAGTTCTGATACAACTCCTCCATTCCTTCAGCAACATTAAGCGGCAGTTTTTCATCTTCCAAAGCTTTTCGAACAGCAGATAGCAAGTCTGCACAGAAAATAGAACACTCAATGCACGGGGGAAAGAGAGACACAGGTTCAATCAGAACAATTAGAATAGATCTACCAAAATAAAGTCTCTGCACAAGAACAAGGGAATCATCTGCTGAGCAGTATGTTTAAATTTAGCAAACAAAAGAATCAAGACACTGAAAGATAGCAGGGTGAGTAGATAAGCATCGGCAGCAAAGGTCTTATACTTGCAACTGCCACAATCATCCGAGTAGGTATCTAAATCCTTTTAAGACGAAGTTTTCTAGAATATTGCAGCACTTCCGCTATTCTTCAACTATAACTTGCAATACCAACCCTTACTCAGATATTCACGGTTTCTCTTGTTGATTGGTAATTAATATCAATAAATAGTTCCAGATGGTAATGCACCCATAAACGTTGAAGCATACAAGTATTCAAAGGAAACTAGACACCACGAAAAAACCTATGAGATACTTCAAATCCCAAAGAAGTACCAAGTATACAACATGTAAAAGACTCAAGCTATCTGATTACCTTGACAAACAGTTATATATACCTTGCAACATATACTGCACTCATCCCATATCACCTGTCAAAAATATAAGCCGACAACATGACATGTATTTAAGACCCTACTTTGTAAAACTTCATGTAGATGACTAACCTCTAAGACACGACATGTTTTAAAGACCCTACTTTGTAAAATTTCATGTAGATGACCAGCCCCTAGGACAGACGGTGCTGGTTGAGAACTGCTTCAGATGTCTTTCAAGGCACAAGCCACAGCCCGAAAAGAAAAAAAAAACAGGAGAAGATTATACCAAGTTTACCCAAAAAGACACAGAAAAAAAGCACCCCAGGTTTTCAGCCATATTTTTAATTTTCAAAATAATGACTTTTTACCATATATCCAATCCTTGATAGGCACAGTTACCAGGTACTTGTGCCCAGACACCATGGTTATCAAAAAAAAGAAAAATAAGTCATGGAAAAGAAGGAAAACTGGTCCATTAAAGTCTAATAGGAAGCATTCTGAGAATCATAACTTTATACCTCATCTTGTTTTACAAGAAACTTAAGACCGCATTTGTACAATAATTTTAACTTTTATGCTAAGTCACGGTTCTTTAAATGTACTTCTTGCTGAAAATCATATTCCACTTGAGTCCACCTTGTGTGTAGTTTACATAGTCCATATAAGAATATATCATTGGTGATGACATAGTTTATAGTGCTTTATATGATTTTCTTTACATAGGTTATTCCCCTTATGCCACTGTGGCACACTTACACGTGTATTAAGATAGTAATGATTATGACATCATGACAATTACCAGGAAAATCGAAATCCTCCAGAAAGCAATAAGGAAGATCCAAAAGGAGTTGAAGACCAAAATCAGAAAGAAAACTAAGCTTCCAATCCACATTCTAAACTACTTACTGAAACGAAAATCTATCAGAATAGCATACAGACCACATAATTCTTCAGCATCGTATTTGTTTCCGTTTCTCAACTGAGTTAGAAACCTCATTCAAAGTGCAAACATAGTATGCGTGTGTGTTAAGTCAGTCAAGATCCAACTAGGTGACGCGTTATCAGAAAAAGATCCAACTAGGTCATGCTTTTTACAATACCTGCATGGGTTCTGAGACTTGTAAGATACGACAAAATGAAGTGTAAGCTAGCTTGAAACTAAGATCCACGGATGCTTCATACGAAGTAATGACTTTGTTGTCGATCAAGAGGAGATCTATACATTTAAAAAAAATGCAAAAACTGCCAAGCATTACTTAACCAAGCTAAAGTTACCATAATAACCTAGCGTGTGTCCAGAAATGGAACCAACTATACATCACTAACCAGCAGTAATAGAATGCATGCACATCGGTAGACAAAAAAGCAGTCAAATGAAGGGAGGGAGAGATTGAATGGTGACTGTAAAAGACAGGGAGCGAGAGATATTGTATAGCAATACAATTTTGTAAAGAATGCTAAAACGAGATACTACCGCATATGTCAAAATTTGATCCTTTTGTCTTAATTGGTGACTTCAATGTCCCAAATATGAATACGCAAATTGGTGATTCCAGAATCAAACCATTAAAGCTTCACGTGTCCATAATAAATGTCAAATGTGAAACACAGTCTAGAGAAAGCTTGTTGTACAAAACAAAAGAGAGCTTCTATGAAAAAGAATTGTTGCCTAACCAACTGCTGGAAAATTATCAACATAAGTTCTCATAGAATTCGAGAATGAAGTTTTTACTATGTACATCAGTACATGTCCTACCATGAATTAGTAATTGCTTCCAATTTCAAGAAAAACCTCAATTGTCTCGAACTTCCCATCTCTTTGGAATAGTTACAGAATCTCCATGAATGCAAACTAGTCTATAGATTCTACCTCACAGCAATTAACTCCTTCACACCAAACAGGGGGCAAAAGAGAAAGCAGAAAGTGAATAGAAACCACTAAGCGTCTTATTTCTCTTTAACAATCCACTGTTGCTTGTCTATTTGCCTGTTTGCTTTGGTGTTCATAACAAGATCTTCCACCTCCTAATCATTTCACATTACTCTTCAATTTATATCATTCCCATCATCCCGTCCACTATAATTTGTCGAGTCTTTCACCATCCACAGGTTAACGAGAACTTCCATCAAGATGGATTGGTGTTACATTATAGTAGCATCATTCCTCAAGTGTAGTTCTGCTAGCTATCCATTCGAGAAGTCCCTATAAAGTTAGAAGCAACAAAGCCCAACTGACGTGCTTCATAGACGATACATCCAGTTCACCATTAAAAATAAAACAATCGTTGAGCCTACTGTAAGTCCGTCCTAATAGATATCATCACAGATTACTAGAAAGATCAAAACATACTATACTCGGTGCATCAAAGTTAAAAGAACTCATTGACTTGGTGTTTAAACTGTTAAGCATGCTTGCACAGATAAGTACTCTTATTGCAACCTTATGCCAAAATCAATTTCACTAATACCACTACTGAAACTGCTCTCGCAACCAACCAATTCATCTCTTAGAATGGAACTTATGTACTACAAGTCTATTTGATAGGACTATTAGGAAAAACCAAAGAGTAGACAACATTAGATAACGATCGTTTAATTTCACCTTGGACATAGAGTTCAATAGTTTATGTGGCAAAGAAATTACTACTTGACAAAATTCACAGTAAACTCCATGCTAAATGCAATATTAGTTCTATTTAACTATGGGCTCAACACATTTTCTTCAGAGCAACAAGCATAGGGCAATAAACAAAAAATAAATGCATTTCTGCAAATGTAATAACGCGCCTCATATGTTCAGCATTGTTAATTGTGAAGAATATTGAGAAATTCAATGCATTCGAAAGAAAACAAACATTGTAGCGTGAATGTGTACAACAGTCACTGGCATAATACGCACAAAATGTTAAACTCCACCGAAAAAGCACAAAATGCACAAGATATTCCAACAGAGAACAAGAGTAATAAACCGCACGAAAATAGCACAAAATGCACAAGATACGTCAAATTCAAAAATAAAAAAAGCGAGAATAGCAATATAAAGCACAAAATGCACAAGATATTTCAAATTAAAGAAAAAAATTAATAGCTAGAGATAAACCTTCTCCAGTGCGTGCGTCAAGGAAGTCTCTGGACTGCGGAAGCTCATGGCTCTCAGAAGCAGAAACTGTCATGGCATCTTCAATCATTTCTGCCATTCCACGTACCTTCGAAGCACAAAAAACGGCACACCGTAGCTTCCGAATCCCAACAGTCCTCGATTTCACACCGAAACAGGAAATCGGAAATAGCGTCGAAGTTGCTGCAGAAGAAACAGTTGTTACTACTACTGGAACACAACTTGAAAATGAAGATAACGGCCTCGGAATGCGTGCAGAAGAAGACGAAGCGGAAGAAAGCATGAAGGAGGAAGAAGAAGAAGAAGACGAAGCCGCTGAGAGGATCAACATCACCACCACAGACTGGAGAGGTTTAGAGAGAGAAAGGGTCGGGGAAAGAAAGTGAGGAGTGAAATGAATATGTGCGTGTGTTGTGAGAGAGAGAGAGTTTTATCAGGAACGGGAGCACGTGCTTTCCATCGCCCAATTGTGTGTGAATTTTGTGATACAGTTATTTGAGTGTTTTTTCTTTTTTCTTCTTTTTTTTGGTTATTTATCTCAAAATACTTTTTCATTTATTTCATTGGCTTTTGTGAAACTAAGCTAGACTTATCTGGACACGTGTAACAACTATACGCCCTTCTTTTGGAATAGTGGCAATAGCCTATTAGACCAACCTTTGAGTAACTTCTCCGGTGGCGGAGCCAGGAATTAACAAAAGTAATCTAAAATAGTAACTCGATATATTAAGAGTGTTCAAAATATGTTATTTTATTATTTTGTATATTTTTTTATTTATAGATATGATATTTTTTTTGATGAATTGGACACCTTCACCAGGACACGCTTATCACTATATGGATATGCCACTGCGGAAGAAAAGTATTTGAATTTGTGGTGAGTTATAAGGCATAATAATAATTTTAAAATAAAATATTAAAATTATTTTATTATATATTTAGTTGGAGATATTAAGCAGTTTTAAAATTATTTATCTCGCTGTTTATATCTGATGATTGAAATAAATTATTATATATATGTGAGGATAATTTGTCTCATAATAATGAACTTTTTTTTAAAATAATAAATCACGGAATAAGTTTGTTTTCAACACAAAACAATCCCATAAGTTTAGCATGGAAAAATTCATTTTGTTCTTACTTGAATACTTTTCGAAGAAAACAAATATAATTTATTTTTATGGTATCAGCCATTTCCATTGGGGGTCGAATAAGGTGGGGGTATTTTAAGATTAACGATAAAATAAAATTTATATTGTATTCGATTAACGGTGTAAAGTACGAACTTATCATTTAATTTTGATATTTTTCTCATCTTCTATCGGGAAAAATTAGTTCAAAATTTACAGTACCAACATAATCTAGTATGCGTATCAAATGATCCTTTCATGTGTTCGTTATGTATGAAATATTTTCAAGAATATTTTTCAATTTTTTTTATGTTTGACGGGTAAAAAAGTTTAGAAAAATCATTTTTTTAGAAAAGGAAAAGATAAGTTTTCTAGTAGAAATGCAAAAAAAAAAAAAAAACTTCAAAATTGAAATTAAAAGTTCGCTATCACCAGAGGAAAGGATCAAAATAGTTTCTCTTTTTTGGGTTAAGGCTCAAATGATACTTGAGTTTTCAGATGGAGCACTAATAGTCCCTCATTTTTGCAATATTGGTGCACTTTTGGTCCTCCTTCAAAATTTTATCTATTTTTTTGCATTGATTTATCGATAACATATGTATGGGATGTTCAATCGTCATTTTATATATTTCGTAGAAATAACAACTCCATATCAAAGAATGTGAGAAGAAAAATACTTTGTTTTGTTTAGTAAAAATCGTATTGCATGTAAAGTCGAGAGGTTCATCACGATAATTTCACGCGCAATAGTATAATTTTTTCTTTTCCTGTAAAGTATTATGTTAAGATGTTCTTAGTTTAGCTGCAGTAATATTTCTAGTGAACAGAATAAGGTGTTTTTCTTATCACCTTCTCTCATATATAGTTGTTATTTCTATTAAATATATAAAAAGACGATTGGACATTCCTTATATAAAAATTTGAACAAAATTAATGTTAAAAAATAGGCAAAAGTTTAGGATAGAACCAAAAGTGCACCAATATTGCAAACATGAAGGACTATTAGTGCTCCATTTGAAAACTCAAGGATCACTTTGAGCCTTAACCTAAAAATAAGGGATTATTTTGAGTCTTTCCTCCTATCACCACCTCACCTATCCAAAACCCATCACTTGACCATTCCAACCAACACCAAACTTCACTCCTCTCCCACCCATCTCAACCTCGGAACTCCACTTCTGCCTATTCAATCTTATTAATATAATATTTTATTAAATTACGTATGAATATATTTTAAAAATCAAACACACGATAAGAAAAATATCTAAGGATGAGAAGACATTTAAATTAATTTCTTCCACGCGCATGAGTTAGTGGGGGGCAAATGAAATATGAACATTCTTTCTTACATTAAACTATACTTTAAGGTATATCTCATAATTATAAACAAAATATTTAAAAAAATACTTTTAACGCAATAATATATGGAGTGGGACATACATGAGAGGAGAATAAGCCTTTGAAGATTTGAATAGACGTACGAGAAGTTACATGTCATACATCACATTTCAATCGTTTTGCATTAATTTTTGTTTAGTCCATGTGCAATTTTACCCTTTTTTGCAAAACAAAAGCTTTATATTTATTGTCCCAGAGAGGTAGCGATTGCTTTGCATTTAAATTGATATCGACGTACTCCGTTTGATTTGAGAAATAAAAATAATTTTGAAATAAAATACTTATAATATATTTTGTGTTTTATTGCAGTCTTAGGATTAGTTATACTATAATTGATGCATTCTCTTTATTTTAATTTGTTTGTTTAATTTGATTTAGCGCAAAAAAAAACTTTTAAATCTCTTAGCTTTTTGAAATAGACTTCTCCTACTTTATCGAAATGCTAACTAAAAAGCACACAAACAACAATGTTTATTCTAAGACAAGTTATAAAGAATTCGTCAATTCGAATATACCCAAAAAGAATATACAAACAAACACACTTCCAATGTGAATGTTCAATGGATACTTCATTTTTAATGAGAAAAGAAGTCATTAAATAAATTACTAAAATAAACTATGCAAACCATAAAACTCATGAACCAAATATTGCATTTGATATGGTCTTGATGACTCTATTTCATGTACTGTTTTTTAATATTTATTTAATAAAGTATACATTAAAGATTAGTAGTTTGTTGCAATTTGCAATGATTATCCAAAACTTAATTATGCGATCAAATCAACAAGGAAAATAAGATCCCATAAGATAAGGATGTGTTAGAGAGTAGACAAAATCAGATTATGTTAATTTGTATTTTAAGAAAGTCTCTAAAATTTTGCTTGGTTTATATCGCTAATCCCAAACTCTTAAGCACTTGTCCTTTTAACTTTCCACCGGAAATTGTCTCATAATCACAGACATGATATGATATTTTGCTGTCTGATTCTGTTTTTGTGGGAGGCATGCATTGGTTAACACGTGTAATAAATAAAAAATTATCGACTGATCTTTTTTTTTATAAAACTTGTATGACTTTGTTGTAAAAATTCTTTAACGGACACTTTCAAACTCATCAAGTGGGGAATGGTAGAAATTTAAAACAAAAATCCAAAATATTTGAACAATCAAACATGAAAAAAATATTGAAGAACAAAAATATTTTCTTACGCGGCCGTAATAACAATTGACAACCTAAAGAGGAAATGCAGGAAGACAAAGTTACGTTGCATACCTAATTAAGTTGTGAAGTCGTGGAAACACTTTTTTACAAAGGAATCCTCTGCAATAGAAGTCGTCAAGAAATTTCTGAACAACATGGATCAGAAAAATCTGTGCATGATTAATGAAGACTAACAGACTATAAAAAGACCTCAGTGATTACTAGACATAGACTTGGCCAACTAAATGATTAAAAACTATGAATCACTAATGCAAGAAACCTAAATAGACTTGCCCAATAAAATGATTAAAAACTATGGTTAATGGTCTTTCTCGATATCGGCAAATCAATTCAATTAAATGATATAAAATCTATGGTCAATGGAAACTCACAAGTCCTAGTCTCCTAGAAAGACAAAGTCCATGGTCAATTTTCTTTTGCTGGAACTAATGAAATTCCTTAGATGAATCAGCAAAAGAGACGTATAGAGTAACTTTGACCATCAAAGCTTAAGCACATGAGAAGAAAACACCTAACATTTGTCGCTGTTGAAATTTGAACACTTATCTACCCACGATGTTGTTGTCAGCACAGCAATATCATCGGGGGCAATTTGAATCAGCCATACATTATAGTGATTTCAAAAGTACCAATAAAGAAAGGGTCATAGAGTTCCTCTCTAGAGAGCATTTGTGAGAAATCTGTCCTAGGATATGCACAGAGTTCATCATCAAGTGTTAGAACAAGTTCAGGCTACTGGTGTCACCTTTTCAGTCCACTTGGAAAGAAAAAGGCAAAATAATTTGATACCGAAAAAGTTTGGCTCCTTTTTGGGCTATAGAACTCAGAAGGGCAAAAGATTGTCTACTTACTGATACTCATATAAGATTCATAAATGTTAATAGTTTCATGCATGAGAAACTTAATATTTCCGAATGCCTAACAAAATCCTTTACGATTGACTCTATATTATTCTTACATAAAAATCACCAAGATTTGTAAGAGCAACATTTTCAAGATTTGGTTCCTCAATCTAGCCAAGAAAGTTCATGATCACCAAATGGAGCACTAAATTGCAGAGAACAAAATCTGCAAAAGCACGTTCCGGAGGCAAATCCTGCAATGGTGGACCAAACATCAAGTGATGAGATTCATTGACATACTCTGTAAGCAGTAAGAACTAGTAATTTGAAAGGAAAAAACAAATAAGCCCAGCTGCCTCATTTTTAACTCTCTTTACACTTCTCTTCTATGAAGAGACCGCATAACTAGAAGTGCAGGACATGCTACACATTCATTGATAATCTATGACTTCACATCTTTTAACACAACTAATTAGAGGGGGAGTCAAGGTAAAACTGTAAAAATGGACGAATCATATCCCAAGAAAGCTTACCTTGAATTCCTTGTTTTCTTTGTTTACTTGGATCCGAAGACAAACTGTGAGAAAGATATTAATGAATCAGTTGAAAAATTAACATTTTCCCAAAATGGAGTGTATCTAAATAGACAACTTAGCTCACCAGCAAGGACTGCTGTGCCAATACAAGAAAGCACCCCAGAGAGAAAAGAGTTGAATGGAAATGATCCAACAATAGCCATGTATACCACCTGATTTTTGCCAGTAGAAGTGAAAAATATGTCAACCATCAAACAGATGGATTGTACAACTCAAGCAAAAATATCTTAATTCTCAGACATTGAGTCATGTCTTTACTCTTCAAACTGGCAACAAATGAACTAGCAGAGGAGCTATTTACACAGGCAAATTACTGCCTTGTGAGAGTAGGCACATTAGATTTGCCTTCCCATAATGAAGCAGAGTCAAATAACAAATTACAGGAAAATGATCTTCTCACACAACTTCGTCGTGTTCACAAAGACTTTACAGAGATAAGACCTGAGGAAAAATAGGATAACAAAGAAAAAGAAAGCAGTGACTTGTGTAAAAGGAGTGCTCCTTGAAATAATACAAACTGAAATCGGCAAATAAATATGTGAATTTTGCCAAAATAGGTGAAAGATCTTTTTAAGCAATTGGGGCTGTGATTGTCCAACAGTGTTTTTGGACTTCATCTCTGATTTTGCAAGCACTATTTTTAGCAGAGGTATGGTTTGCCCGATCCTTATTGTCCATCAGTGCAGAAGAACAGTAAGTAGCAGGGAGCAGGTACAAGAGCCGGAATGGCACCATTGGGCTAATAGGAGCTGGATTAGCACGCTTCATAGGAATCATGTTTTTTTTAATAATGAATCAAGGGTTAACTAACACAGCCATATAGGAGGAGAATTGTTAATGATACTGGAACTCCGATGACCAGTAATTCAACAAGATTGAAAAGAGATTGGACAGGTGGAAGATGCAGTATTAAGCAAGAGGAGGAAAGATCACCCTCACTAAGTCGACACTTACTTGCACACTTATTTTATGTCCTTATTCATTATCCCTCTCAATTGGAAAAGAAAAGCTGAAAAATTAATAAGAGTTTTTTTATGATATGATACAAAGGAGGAGAAATGATGTCATTTGTATAACAGGATAATGGGATAGCCCCTCTAGAGTTGGATGACCTGAGTAATATATAATCAAATCCTTCAGGTAAAGTAGTTTAGATGTGTGTGACTCAAATGGATACATTATGGATGAAGGTGATTGTTACTAGAAGCTGGTGTCATCAAAATTGATGGTTCCCATGGAGGTACTACATCGTAATGCAGCTTACAGAGAAGAAACATGAAGGGAAGTACTGAATTTTCCAAATTCATTGGTTTTATGATAAGGTAAGGTAAGGATATATAACCAAATCCAATTTTGATTGGATGCATGGTATCGGTATCCAACTTCCAAAGACGAGTTTGCCTGATTATATTTGAAGTCACAACTGACAAAGAAGCAATAGCAGCCAAACTCCTCATAAGAGAAGGGAGCCAAGTATTGTCAAATTTTATTATAGGGATACATACAAGAGAGGGAAGTGGACGCTGTAGACATGACTGCTGTAGACATGACTGTTTTAGGGAAGAAGATAGAGTGATGTGGTTTCACTGCCTTAGAATCATATTATGCTCGTCTTTTGCAGTTGCTGATAAAACAAACATTAGAGATCAGTATGGGAGAAAAGGTACCAAAGAAACTAACTTTCTTCACATGGTATACAGCATTGAAAATCACCTTTAACAGCAGAAGCTTGAGAATGAGATGGCTATAATTAGTTCACAATGGAACTATTGTTGGTACATCCCGTTCCCGTGTCTATCAGCCTAATCCTGTGAGTCTGACAGGAGCATTAGAGAGGTGGAGACCTAAAAATAGATGCTGGAAGGACATATAGAGTGGTTTCCCCTTTGTGTCTTTTGGTTGATGTGGAGATAAGGGAACAGAAGAACTTTCGGAGGACTAGAGAGTGAGAGTCTATTATGAAGAGACAAGAGACCTTTATTTCCATTTTATTTACTGAAACGGGGGTATTGTAGATCAAATGATAGGATGGATTTTTTGGAGGGTTATTGTGAAAACATACTCTTGTATGGTGATACCATCTTGTCGTGTTGTTAATGAAATTATGTTGAAAGGGATTCTTTAACCAGAAAGAATTCGGTTCAGATGGAGGATATCTATCCAGAAGTTTTCGCAACTCAATCATAGATGATGGAATCATCAAAGATTTGACCTTTTCGAACTATGTCTCTAACTCACTAGAGGCACGGGAAACAAATGATTCAAAAAAAAAGGGATTAGAGGAATAGGATAGTAGCTACTAGATAATATTAATAGGAAAATCCATGAGAGGTGACTACCACGTCGACAGCCTGTAAAGTTGGGAGTTCATGACGGAATTGACACAAACCAAATGACTCTTCATTGGATGTACAGAGGGAACAGTGACCTTCTAGACCTCCCATCTTAGCTCTGATAAGGCTAACTATTCACAACGAACCAAAATGACTGATTCTCAGAATAAATACTATCTAACCTTTATTGGTGTTGTTTGCACAAATGATCGGATTAAATTTGAATCTTCTTTACGATATCAAAGATAAGCTTTTTTTACATGGAAATCCTTAGATATTAAGCAAGGTTGGAAACTTGGAGTATGAGCCCTTCCCTCTACATGCTCTCACTTAAATACCAAGTTTTGTGTCAGTGGCAGAATTGATCTTTCTTTTTCCTCATGACTATGGTATCCAGCCCGCTTAAGCGCACCTCGACTAATTCCACGGGATACTTGTCACCTCCCACCAACAAGTAGTATAAGTTCAGCATATTAATGCTAAAGAATACAAACTTACCAGTTTAAAAAAAAAACTAGTAGTACAAGTAACTTTGTCAACTAAGGCTAGGGCAAATGGGAAGAAATCACCTAGTGTGTTCAATTCTATGTTGCTCGAACTATTCAAGAATGTCAAAGGGTGCGTGTCGGATTCGCCAAAAGTAGTGTATTTTTGAAGAATCCGAGAAGGGTGCGGCATCAAAAGTGAAGAGTCCGCGCAACTAAGGTGTTCATCTATGCAGGGATTTGAACTTGAGACCTCATGGTTCTCAACCACCTCACTGAACACTAAGCCACACCTTTGGGTGTTGAGGCAGAGTTAAGTCTTTTGAGTGAATAACATATTACTTTTGCCAGTAGCCAAGAGAATTTCAAAGCGGCAAAGATAATAAAACATCAATATTTTCTTAAACCAAGAAAACCCCTATGAGACTATGAGTTAGTTGGCTCAACCTAAGTTGACCTGCAGGTTCAAAACTAAAGGGATTCTGGGTTCACCACATCTAACTTGCCCCACTTAAATTCATACTTTGTGTAAGTGGCAAGGTTCGAACTCGTGACATGCACCCAATCAACACATCTTATGCTACATCCTTACCACTGACCAAAGCCTTGGTGGCAATACAATGCTAGTGATTGTGAATCACTAATAAAGAAATCAGACTTAATCCAAAAATGTGTATATGAATCAAAAAATGCATTAAATTGCATTGATGTTCCACCAACAAATTTGAAAAAGGAAAAGATAAAATAAAATAATGAATAGTGAATATCTATGGAACTCTATGGTACAACAAATTAATGGTTTTAACTTTTAACTGTGTCGCACACCATGAAATTTCTTTCATGTAGAGTATCTTGAAATGATTATGGAGCAAACTTTTTATTAAAAAAAATCCATAATAATTCAGAGTCGTTGGAAAGGAAAGCACCCCCACGGTTTGAATCACCTCTTACCCCTTTTCTTCAACCTTCAAACCGAAGAACTAAGTTCTAGAAGTAGAGGAGAACCTTGTTTTTAGCAGAAGAAATCATTTTAGTTCTTGAAATTACAGCAGCGGAAACACAAACTCAATCATTGATTGTCTTGCAGACTCGCACTTGCATATATAATCTCAAATTTCTAAGTCGTTTGATTATTGTTCATGCATCAAGGCTGACTTCCTCTAATGACCGTGATTGCCCACTCTCTATCAAAGCCTCAACAAAATATTAACCAGATAAAACAAGATAGAGGAAGTCAAGAAATCAGTATCACCTTGAAAAGAAATTCCTACATCGTTTCCTGAAAACTGTAGAACAGTAAGCTCAACTGTCATAGCTTGTGGACTTTTATGGTGCAGCCAATCCCTAAGCTTTCACATTTCAGAACTTTACCCCTTAATATTCTTAATTTTAGAAAGAAACCTCAAAATATAAAACATAATAGCCCTCCTCACCCCAACCCCACTTTCTACCTATAATACATTCTTCCCCAAAAAAAATTTGCCTCAACCACTGCCGCCATTAGCAACAAAAGCATATCTCTAATGCATCAGATGCTCAATTGAACCAAGCATTAGACCAAGATCAAATCAATCTAGGTAATGCTTGAACTGACATCATTAAGCCATCAGTATTCAAAACCCATAACATACATTATCAATTAAAATTTCAAAGGACATTAGAAAGTTAACAGCTTATGAGAACATGGATCATCCAAAATTTTACCAATACAACCACAGTAAGAACATAATAGTTACAGATCTATAGTAATAAGATTGACCCCAAAGATACATACATACAGATCAAATGGATCAATGACAGCAAAGTTGTTAAGTAAATACCTGAATTAAGGCAGTAGAGATCGCAAAGATGACATATAGATCAATTATCTGCGACGAAAAACCATTCAATTAGAACCCAATAGCAATACGTGAATATTCACTGAAACTGTATAGATTTGAAAGTTGTATGCAAGTAAATTGCTGCACGGAAATCGAGGTGGAGAGTTAGTTACCTTGAGATTCGTCGGAGTTGCGGCATAAGCAGAACGGAGAGAATGGAAAAGAGCTTGGGCGTCTTTGGTCGCCGACGACTTTGCCATTTTTGTCACTCTTCAGTTCTTCTGTGTGACCTCAATTTCGATGGAGTGAGAATGGACGGTCTAAACCCCGGAAGGCGTTAAAAGTAAAAAATGAAAATGACCAAATTTGCCCTCGGTCTCCATTTGCCTTTTTGGTGTTAAAATAATTTTTAAAAATATAGAATAGTTATTTAATTATTTAAAAATATAGAATAGTTATTTAATTATTTAAAAATATAGAATAGTTATTTAATTGGGAAACTTTCACATATAGCCACTTAAAAATAATAAAATTACTCTCCATAGTTATAGTTTGATAATTACAATTTGTAGCTACATCTTTTATGGAGGAGAGAGCCGAGCGAGACTGGGAGAGAGAGGAGAGAGGAGAGAGAGAGGGGGAAAAGATTGGGAGAAAGGTGAATTGTATATGTATATTGGTTAGATAATTGTATATTATACATATGTAATTGTATATATGGCAAGAGAGATTGGGAGAGCGAGGAGAGAGGCGAGCGAGACTGGGAGAGAGAGGAAAGAGGCGAGCGAGATCGAGAGAGAGAGGCGAGCGAGAGAGAGCAGAGAGTGGGAGAGAGGTGAATTGTATATGTATATAAGTGTATATAAATGTATATTATACATATACATTTGTATAAATGGCAAGCGAGATTGGGAAAGGGAGGAGAGAGGCGAGCGATATAGAGAGAGGGAGGAGAGAGGCGAGCGAGAGATGGCAGAGAGTGGGAGATAGGTGAATTGTATATGTATATAGGTTAAAAAATTATATATTATGCATATGTATTTGTATATCATGGTGAATTATACATATACAAACATGACTAATTATACAAATTCGAAGTCAGCCCACGTAATTAATGTATAATGTTAGTCGCGAGTGGTAATTATAGCAAAACTATAGCTATAATGAGTAATTAAATAATATAAGTTTGCTTAGCCGCGTAATTTTCCATATTTAATTTTGTAACATGCAAAGATAACAAGTACTTTTGTTTTATATTATGTACTTCTAAAACAATTTTATTGTAAGCAAATTAGCTATTATAATTGCACAGTAACAACATTGTCATTACTAATATTAGAGATTATAGATAGATTGTCAAAATGGTCTAATTTATTACATATAAATCATAATACTAGTTTAGTAGATAGAGCTTCATCTTGATCGATTTTGAGTTATGACTCCAAAGCTTCAAGGAGTTAGCAAAAAGAGCGGTGGATTGGTCATTGTTAACCTGCAACCTAATCTGGGCAAAACGTTTGCTATTTTGTTTGCTTCGTAGAAGTTATGTCGAATAACTAAATTCTCCGTCTTCTTCAAAATTAACATGCAAGAAGTTAGAATAGAATTATAAGTTGGCGTTGTAGATGTTCTAAGTATTGTAACATGTTAGTTGAGTTTGTTTCAATTTGGGCATTAGATTACAATACTTTAGCTATAATCCATAATCTAAGTATATGCTTACTTTTTAATCAATATAACTATCAAATAATTTTATCATCTAAAAACTTGTTTTCGTTAATTGAGATCCTGATCCAAATTCCTATGATTTTTTTTAAGGGCAACTTTCACATATAGCAAACAAAAAATTCATATTTGTATGTTATAGCAAAATCTACATAATTGCGCTCCATAGCAAACATATAACTGTATAATTCGCTATACATATACAATTGTATAATTCGCTGGCCTAAATTATATAATTCGCTGGCCTATTTCACTGCAATTGTATAATGCGCAATTGTATAATTCGCTGCTTATTTCGCTGCAATATCTGTATAAAATTTGCTTTGCATACAATTAAATCGAAGTAAAATGTTTGTATATTGTATAATTATAAGTGTATAGGAAGAAGATATATGTTTTTCTCTCGCTTCATACAAAAACAGAAACACAATTTATACACTTTTGTTGTATAAAGCGAGAGAAAATTGTATTTCACTGCAATTGTATAATTCGCAATTGTATAATTCGTTGGCCTTTTTCGCTGCAATATTTGTATAAAATTTGCATTTGTCTACAATTGAATCGAAGTAAAATATTTGTAAATTGTATAATTAAGTGTATAGCACGAAGATATATGTTTTTGCATGTGTATATACAATTTTCTCTCGCTTTATACAAAACAGAAACACAATTTATACATTTCTGTGTATAAAGCGAGAGAGGCGAGCAGAGGGAGAGTGGCGAGCGAGAATGGGAGAGTGGCGAGCGAGATTTTTGGGAGAGAGGCGAATGACAAACTTTGGCAAACGTTTGCTATGGAGCACAATTAAATCAAACCATAGCTACTCCATTTATTTTTGGTTATTAGTTTGCTATTATATACAATTATCCTTTTTTTTAATAAATTGCGTCTATTCATCTAGTCAAGAATATGGAATAACTCACTCTCTTGTATTTTATAAGTAATACTGCATATTATTAATTAACATTGGAGTTTTGTGAGATTACACATTTATACATCTCTTTGTTATATCAATCCTTAATATTTTGTATCATCTCAAATTTAGTTTAGAATTCCTATGAATTTGAGCTTGAAAAGACAATTTCATAATTTAATTTCAAAAATGTTATTAACTATATTAAATTATTGATTTCCTATATATATATATATATATAGTAACAATAAGGTAAGCCAAGTCCTTGAATAATAGTGAGAAGTGAATTAACTAAAGAACATATATTTATATTGTCTTGTTTTATTACTGAACTATCAAACAGGGTCTAAAAATAAAGTAATTACTATCCAATTTAACAATGATGAATGAGACTATCACCAAATAAGTTTAGTTCAACTACCAAAAACTTCACTTACTAGTGCCAATTAAGATTCAATTATTCATATGAATATGAAATCATACTTCATATGGGCTTCCATATGATGGTTACAAACCAATGAATAATATCGTATAATTATTATTTTCCCTTGAATATTATATGTTCCTCGTATAAATTTATTGAGATTATTTATTTAATTGATTTTCACCATACGTTAAAATATTATGGTGAAAGTTGAAATGATTTTTGCCAAGCAAAATCTATCTTTTTGATTGGTGAACGGGACAAAAACACCACCCACCAACATTATAAAAGATGAAAAATAAAAAATAAAAGTAGAACTTTGTACATAATTTTGTTTTGTTTTAAATAGATTTTTCTGGAAGGTTAGTTAATAAAACAATATATATACTGTATATTTTGAAGCAACTGAATTTAAACTTAATATCACACACATTTTCTCTATAATATAATAAATCACAAATATGTTTCGGACAAATTAATAAAATATCATAATTATTTGCTCGTTACTAGGTTATGATTTTAAACATGCTAATTTGTTAGTTAATTTTATTTTAGCTTTCAGTTGCAGGAGTTTAAATTAGGGGTGTGCACTATTTAGATTAAATCGAAAAATCAAACGAAATCAAAACGAATTCTAATTTGGATTGGTTTTTGGATTCTTGATTTGGTTTTGGATTTATAATTTATTTGGTTTGGTTTTTTAATTTGGTTTCGGATTTAGAAAAAATGAAAACCAAAAAAAATGAATTTTATATATATATATATATATATATATGTGTGTGTGTGTGTGTGTGTTTTGATTTCAGATGGAGGTAACCACCTTTTTAATTATTTCATTATGATTTAGTTTATTTTCTTATGTTTGGACATCTTATTAATTTTTAATTGTAAAGATAACTTTGTTATGTTTTTAACTATTGACATAACCGATTAACCAAATAAAATAAATTCAAACAAACAAAACAAAAAAAACCAAACCAAACCAAACCAATTTTATTCTGGTTTGGATTGGGTTACACTTCTTCAAAATCAAAAACCAAAAATCCAAACCGAATAGTATAAATTGTTGAAATAACTATATTGTCACTACTCTTTATACATAAATCGCATTCAGTATAGCGTTTTATTAGTAAAATTATGTTTTTCTTATAAATTGTTGAAATTACTATATTGCACTACTCTTTATACATAAGTCACGTTGAGTGATAACGTTTTATGAGTAAATTTTTGTTTTTCTTATAAATTGTTGAAGTTACGATATTATCCCTACTCTTTATACATAAATCACTTCGAGTGATAGAGTTTTATGAGTAAAATTACGTTTTTCTTATAAATGGTTGAAATTACTATATAGTCCATACTCTTTATACATAAATCGCGTTTAGTGTACCGTTTTATGAGTAAAATTATGTTTTTATTATAAATTATTGAAATTACTATATTGCCACTACTCTTTAAACATAAATTTCATTCAGTGATATCGTTTTATAAGTAAAATTATTTTTTCTTATAAATTGTTGAAATTACTATATTGACTCTACTATTTATTAGGGATGTGCACTATTTGGATTAGACCGAAAAACCAAACGAAATCAAATCGAATTCTAATTTGGATTATTTTTTTTGGATTCTTGGTTTGGTTTTGAATCTATAATTTATTTTGTTTGGTTTTTGGGTTTGATTTCGGATTTAGAAAAATGAAAATCGAAAAAAAAATAAAATGAATTATATATATATATATATATATGTTTAGAATTAAGTTGGAGTTAACCACTTATGATTTAGTGTATTTTTGTATGTTTGGACATCTATAATTGATACACTTTTAAGTATTGAGTTTTATGGTTTACTTGTCATTTATATTAAAAAGTATATTTAAGAAATTCAATATTCTATATATATATATATTTATATTTTAAAAAAAATTGCAAATATAACTCTGTTATGTTTCTAGCTATTGACATAACCGATTAAACAAACCGTAAAAATCCAAACCCAAAAGAGAAAAATCAAACCATACCAAATTTATATTGGTTTGGATTGGATTACACTTCTTCAAAATCAAAAATCAAAAATCCAAACCGAATAGTATAAATTGTTGCAAATAACTATATTGCCACTACTCTTTATATGTAAGTCGTGTTCAGTATAGCGTTTCATGAGTAAAATTACGTTTTTATTATAAATTATTGAAATTACTATATTGCCACCACTCTTTATACATAAATCGCGTTCAACGATAGCGTTTTATGAGTAAAATTTTCTTTCTCTTATAAATTATAAATTACGATATTGCCCCTACTCTTTATATATAAATCGAGTTCAGTGATAGCGTTTTATGAGTAAAATTACGTTTTTTCTTATAAATGATTGAAATTACTATATAGTCCATACTCTTTATACATAAATCGCGTTTAGTGACAACACCTTATGAGGAAAATTTTGTTTTTGTTATAAATTGTTGAAATTACTATATTGTCACTACTCTTTATACATAAATCGAGTTCAGTGATAACGTTTTATGAGTAACATTATGTTTTTCTTATAAATTGTTGAAATTACTATATTGCCTCCACTCTTTATTAGGGGTGTGCACTATTTGAATATCGAAAAACCAAACGAAATTAAACCGAATTCTAATTTGGATTGTTTTTTTTGGATTCTTGGTTTGGTTTTGGATCGATAATTAATTTTGTTTGGTTTTTGGGTTTGGTTTCGGATTTAGAAAAATGAAAATCGGAAAATAAAAAAAATGAATTATATATATATATATATATATATATATATATATATATATATTTAGAATTAAGTTGGAGTTAACCACTTATGATTTAGTGTATTTTTTTATGTTTGGACATCTATAATTGATATACTTTTAAGTATTGAGTTTTATGGTTTACTTGTCATTTATATTAAAAAGTATATTTATGAAATTCAATATTCTATATATATATATATTTATATTTTAAAAAAGTTGCAAATATAACTCTGTTATGTTTCTAGCTATTGACATAACCGATTAAACAAACCGTAAAAATCCAAACCCAAAAGAGAAAAATCAAACCAGACCAAATTTATATTGGTTTGGATTGGATTACACTTTTTCAAAATCAAAAATCAAAAATCCAAACCGAATAGTATAAATTGTTGCAAATAACTATATTGCCACTACTCTTTATATGTAAGTCGTGTTCAGTATAGCGTTTCATGAGTAAAATTACGTTTTTATTATAAATTATTGAAAATACTATATTGCCACTACTCGTTATACATATATCGCGTTCAACGATAGCGTTTTATGAGTAAAATTTTCTTTCTCTTATAAATTATAAATTACGATATTGCCCCTACTCTTTATCTATAAATCGAGTTCAGTGATAGCGTTTTATGAGTAAAATTACGTTTTTCTTATAAATGGTTGAAATTACTATATAGTCCATACTCTTTATACATAAATCGCGTTCAGTGACAGCACCTTATGAGGAAAATTTTGTTTTTGTTATAAATTGTTGAAATTACTATATTGTCACTACTCTTTATACATAAATCGAGTTCAGTGATAGCGTTTTAGGAGTAACATTATGTTTTTCTTATAAATTTTTGAAATTACTATATTGTGTCCACTCTTTATTAGGGGTGTGCACTATTTGAATATCGAAAAACCAAACGAAATTAAACCGAATTCTAATTTGAATTGGTTTTTTTGGATTATTTGTTTGGTTTTGGATCGATAATTAATTTTGTTTGGTTTTTGGGTTTGGTTTCGGATTTAGAAAAATGAAAATCGGAAAATAAAAAAAAAGAATTATATATATATATATTTTTAATTTTTTTTTAATGTGCAAATATAACTTTGTTATGTTTCTAACTATTGACATAACCGATTAACCAAATTGAAAAAATTCAAACCCAAAAGAGAAAAACCAAAAACTAAAAACCCAAATTAAATAGTATAAAAACCGAATCGAAAAACTAAATGCACACCCTTAATTTAAATGACAAGACAAATTATATCCTCAAAAGTCAAAATTTTGAAGAAAAATAGCCATAAATAATTTTCCTATTATTAAAAAAAAATAAAACTGAACTTTCAAGAGTCTACAAACTTAAATTAATGACATGTTCTGCCAAAAGCCACGAGATCTTTTCTGACCTACCAAAAATATTTTTTTTTTCTCATCCCCAAGAAATGATATTTTTTATTTTTTTCTGTTTCCTCATTTTATTATTTCCACTAAAAGAAATTAGGCAATTACCCTTTTTCCTTCTACCAAATTTTTCGGGCCTTAAAAATTCTGCGATGTGACAAATTAAACTATAATAACATTTTAAATTTTATAGCAAATACATATGTATTGCTTTAAAGTTTCAATCAATACTATATGTATTAATACAATTTAGGGGAAAAAAAGATAAATATACTTTTAAATTATCGTAAATGATATCAAAATATACTTTATCATACTTTTGAAACATTTATGTCCTGTCGTTAAAAAACTAAAACATATATATATACTTCACTATAACAGGAGACTAAATAGGGATACGTAGCGCAATCTTATCTGTCGATTCGATATTTAATAAATGTTTGATAAGTGGATAAGATTATGATACATGTATGCCTATTAATATAAATGGTATATATGTTTTAGTTTTTGAACGGTAAAAAAATTAATGTTCCAAAAGTATGACAAATGATATTTGCATACCGTTTACGATAGTTCAAATATATATATGTCATTTTTTCCCTACAATTTATACTCATCTATTTGAGGTGTGTAAAAATTAAACTGATCAATAAATTAAATAAAAAGTATATGATATTGAGCTATTAGATTAACGATTCTTTAATGATTTTATAAAATTTTTTTATTGAATTTTATTTTTTTAATATTGGGTTTTACCGAATAACCTAATAAAATTGTAGTAATTTACTCATTTTCCCTACATAAACATTAATTTTTAATATCAATACGTTACACATTTACTATTTAGCCTTCAATTCACATGATTTCTTTATTCTTTTATTTGTATTGCACTTATATAATATTTTTCTATTGGTTAATGCTGTTTTATTTTATAAGAGTATGTAAATTTCATTATCTTCTTATAGCGTTAAATTGTTGAAGAAATTAAATTATTATTTTATGAGAATTTTTTATATAATAATCGAAAACTAAATAGTTAAAGATAAAATTTAATGAAAAGTAATAATACATAAAATGTAGATTTCATTATCTTCTTATAGCGTTAAATTGTTGAAGAAATTAAATTATTATTTTATGAGAAATTTTTTATATGATAATCGAAAACTGTATAGTTAAAGATAAAATTTAATAAAAGACAATAATATATAAAATCAAATCGAATCGAACTAATAACTATATTTCATAATTACTTTGCTAGAGAAAAATGTGCACCCAAGTATGGCCAACCCTCCCCTACCCCACCAAAAAGGCTTCACCACAAATCTGGCAAAACAGAAACCAAATTTCAGAAAGCATTTTGCTGAAGTTCAACTATTGGCTTTGCTATTCAATTTCTTCCAGTGATTAGATAACTTCTCAATTTCATCTCTGTGAACTGTGGCAGAGAAAACTATGGCGACTTTCTCAAACATCGGCGCCATTTGCAGAGTTACATCAGCTCCTTCTCTTAGTAGCAGTAGTAGTAGAGCTCTCTTTCCTACTACTTTACGCAGTTTCAGTCATTCTCAAGTCTCTCGCTCTCGGTCAGTATTCATTGATATAGCTCAATTTATAATGCTCTTTAATTTGTCAATTTGAAGTTTATGAGTTTTGAATTCTATTCCGTAGGTGTCGTACAGTATGCGGATTTATTCGGGATTAAAGTCATGAGATTATAATTCCAAGTTAGATATCAAGTATTAAGCGTACAATAAAATTTACATGTTTGGTTGATAGGATTAATTTATACCATCAACCAAATGCAGTATAAATTTTGTTCAGGCTTAATCCTTGTATATCCCAAGTTGTAGGATTCTAAATTAATAATTTAGGTATATTTAGTTGATTTTTGATATAAATTCAAGGTTTGGATCGGTTCAACGAAGAGCTAGCTCCGCTCCCAGTACTTTTTGGGCTGTAATTTGTCTAGGATGGTTGAAAAGAGCTTGCTGATTGAATAAGAATATGACAAACAAAAAATCACACTGCTTAAGGGAAAGAGAAAGGAAATACTATTCAAAATCTAACCTAGTGGTAGTAATTTAGTTTCTTTAAGAGTTGTAGATGCAGGGTCTCAAATGTTACACCCTTTATCTTAATGAAAACATTTATCGTTTGATCAGTTATTGTTACACACTCGAGAAATTAAGATCTCTTGGTCACTTACAAAATGAATAGAAGAAAATGGTCTTTCTAGTTACCTCTAACCCAATATATGGGAAGGTATTTGGAGCAAGTGGGTCAAGACACTTAATTTTGACCATGAATTCAGGTATAGATTCTTCAAATATTTTAAAATAAAATTATATATTTTGAAAACTACATAAGAAGTACTACAAGTCAACATAGCAACTGATATAAAAAGTAAATGTAAGAAATTTGAGAAGATTATAGTCAAAGGGAAAATTGTTTGATTCCCCAAATAGTAACACCTTAATATAAAGTGGGACGGTACGAGTATAAATGATCCACATAAATGTACATGACCATGCTGTTCCGAATCAATCAATCAATGAACCAAACTACCCCTCAATCTCAATTAGTTGGGGATAGTTATTTCACTCTTTTAAGGTCCATTTACCTCTAAGAGGATTCATTATATGGTTATTCAGAGTACTATTTTTTGGCGGGCTGTCTACATACAATAACCTTTTTCCTTTATCTGATCATGAGGTTTTGCAAAACTCACACATGTGGAGTTGGTTTTCAAAATCCGAACAAACTTAAGGAATGCAGATAATAACATTAGAATTTCAGCTTTAAAAATAATAGACAAAGAAAATAAAGAATTATATCGTCAGTGTATATAGAAATAAAAGAGTGATCATTCAGATTGTCAATTGTGTACCATTGTAAAATGTTGGCACATCATGTTCCGGGATGAACTTTTTGATTTTTTAGTTCCATGTCAGGCATAGTTGAATTTCTTTCTTTCCTTTTTCCACAGCACAAGCGAGATATGTACATCTGCACAGAAAACTATATCCTTTGAAAGACTAAACTAGTTTTCTGAGAACTGGATTAAGGTTTCAAGTAAAACCGTATGTGCTGTATTCGCAATCTTTGGGATGATCAGAATTCTAGCCTGATATGTTTGCAACGTTTCTCTTCTTTTTAGTTCTTGCCGACTTTGTATTAAAAGCAGTTATGCCGAAGCTGTCAGAGGGGATCCTAACTCGGATGCAATTGATGTCGTAGCAGATGTTAAGACTGAACGAGTATTACTTCATGACTTGAGCATCTTCTTTTTCTCCTTTTGAGATCAAATCCATTTACAACTGTCTCAATAGCAACTAGTTGTCATTCAATTTTTTTCCTTTTTTTTTCTCAACAGATTGTAGTAATAGGAGGCAGCGGCTTTGTTGGCTCTGCAATATGCAAGGCTGCAGTGTCAGAGGGTATAGAGGTCATAAGTCTGAGCAGGTATTTGTAATACATGACTGAGCAGTTCAATAGGCATTTCAATATGTAAAAGAATCTTTATAGATTGAATGTGATGGATCTTAAACATTTTTTGTTGATTCAGAAGGATCTATACAATTGCTCTATCCTCTTATGCTATTTTTACGTATTCTGGGTTCTCAAATTTTAGTATTTCATACACAGGTCAGGGCGCCCCTCTAAATCAGACTCATGGGTAGATCAAGTCACTTGGATAACAGGCAGGTTCATTTCTTCGTCATACACTTGAGTAGGTTGACAATGAATTCAAGTAAAAAATTTACATGGATGAAATCAATGTAGAAATTGGTTTTCAGACCCTCTTTCTGATGAAAGCCATTGTAGTTCATTGAGAATGGATAATAATGTTATTGATGAATGAATCCCCCATATATTTTTTGGTTGGTGTGTGCAGTGGCGGATTTAGGATTTTAAGGTTGTGGGTGCTTTGAAAGTGGTGGAGTCAAAAATGTAAAATGGATAATAATGTTATTGATGAATGAATCCCCCATATATTTTTTTGGTTGGTGTGTCATGTGTGTGTGGGGTAAATGTGCTTGCTGAAATAAGTATCTACTAAATATACTTGAAGACTCTCTCGCCACACTACATAACGGAAAGAGTAATCTACTGAAGTTCCTCATAACTCTGTCACTTGACAATTAGTCACTAGCAAAAAAAAGTTCAATTTACCCTTAAAGATGAATGCGGGGCAGACTCTATTTTGCAACCATTTGAAAGACCTAATCTAATTCTCTATAATTCATGCTACGATCGAAGCCTAGAAGTCAAAACATGTTGTCAACAACTGGATATTCAATCTTTGCCATAGTCCATAGGTGAAGATTTACAAAAGGACCAAGTTCTAAAGTTCCTTCAAACAATATGAATCCCGGACAAAACAAGAGCAAAGAAGTGTAAAGAGTCCTTAAAGTACTGGACTGTTTTGCCTAGTCTGGTTGTTATGGTCGATTGGTCATATGCGAACTTGAAAGAGGATTCCAGTTATACCTACCTCTATCAGAAAAAAAGAAGGAGATCCCGTTAAAAGTAACAGATGTTATCTGTGTTGGTGTAGTTTTGACTTTTGGCTAAAGTCTTTTTCTGATAGTTTTCCACCCAATTCAGATTTACTCATATGATCATCATATCATGCAGGAGATGTTTTCTATGCAAACTGGGATGAAGTACTTATTGGGGCTACAACAGTTGTTTCAACTTTAGGAGGTTTCGGTTCTGATGAACAGATGCTAAGGATCAATGGTGAAGCTAATGTTGTGGCTGTCAATGCTGCTAAAGAATATGGTCAGTAGCTTTCATTTTATTTATTTGAAGAAATCTGTAAAGCTGAAGTGACCTTTAAAAGAGGAACAATAAAATTAGTTTTTACAATGTCAAGTGATAAGCTTTTTGTGGTTAATTTTTCCAGTGCCGGTCTTCTCTATCTTATTTTTACTTTAACTTGCAATATATATAATGAATCAGATAAGCCATCCTGTGATGAAGCATGAGGCATGGCTGACTCCATTATTTACTTTAGCTCAGAGCTAAAGATATATGTTGCTAGAGAAAATTGATGCTTAAAATTTTTTTAAAGAGCAGAAAATTCTGCTCGTCACTTCTAATCTATTGACATTTACCAACTGAAGAAAAAGTTGAATCCGTCCACAGATTGAAATAAATTGCTTGAGTATTTTGGTGTAAATTGTAGGATATGCGTGAGGTAACTGCTATTATAGATATTTTACATTTCTCTTGCACTGGCTGGGTGCTGGTCTGTTTATTAATAAAACTTAGGTTACTTATCAAACAACTATTACTACCCCCTAATTCAAACTAGTTGGGAGCCGCTATGTAAAACTTCATGATCTATTTTGCTTCACCTAAACCTGTTTATCCAGTATTCAATAATTTGGGATTGTCTAAAACAGAGGTTCTCTACAGTTGCAATTAACGGTATGGTACTGCTTTGATGTGTTTAAGAACAACCCTTATGGCAGGTTTAAACTAGTCATTTTGCACACCATGTTATTATTGTTCCTTTTTTTCTCTATAACTACTCATGCCAAGTGTTACACTATATGTTTTGTTATTTGCAGGGATCCCTAAGTTCATTCTGATTTCTGTGCATGATTACAATCTACCATCATTCCTCCTTCAATCAGGTTACTTCATAGGGAAAAGAAAAGCAGAATCAGAAGTTCTATCCAAATTCCCTAGCTCAGGTACTCTATTAGATGTTTACTTCTCATTGTTGGCACCGTGGCAGTCTGAAGCTTATGGTTCTAAAAGTTGTTGCTTCGAAATTGTTATGTGCAATAGCACCATGTCTGCAACGAGTTTGTAAATAAAAAGGGAAAGTGTTCAGCTTGTTGCTAACCCTGAACTAGTACAGCCACATTTTTTTTGTTACTTACATACTTGTATTCCTCTCTGAAATGTAACAGGTGTGGTTCTTAGACCTACCTTTATATATGGGAAGAGGAAGGTTGACGGCTTCGAGATCCCTCTAGATTTGATTGGAGAACCTCTTGAAAAGTTATTACGTGCAACAGAGAGCTTCACTAAACCATTGAACTCGTTGCCAGCTTCTGATTTAGTTCTAGCCCCTCCTGTTAGCGTGGACGACGTTGCTTATGCAGTGATAAATGCTGTTAAGGATGACGATTGTTTTGGCATTTTTACCATCAACCAAATCAAAGAAGCAGCAGCAGGGGTTAAGGTGTAAGAAATGTCCACATCTAAAAGAAAAATGATAATCTTGTAACAAAATTATATATGTAGAACATGTAACCTGTCATACAGAACTCTTGCTTATGATATCCATGGTATAATGGACCTTCTGATGCTAAAATAGCCTATTTTCATCCTGTATTCGTAAGAATAGCAAATTAACACTCCATCTAGCAAAACACCAAGTGTTGGAAGTCTTGGAGATTGCAATTATAGCATAATTGAATAATAGCTACTGTAGTATGGTTAATTGCCTATTACAGATTCATAAAATCTAGTCGAAGAGAGACGAACTTTTGAAATCATAAGATCCCAATATCACGTTGAACACCTTGATTGATGAGGAAGGAATACTAGTACAAGAAGGCAATCACAACTGATGTTGTAATGTGAAATGTCTGCAAATTAACCAGGAAAACTAAAAATGATCTGAGAAAAATTAATATAAAGGAAAACAAAATTTTAGCGCGAGGCATGATGTGCAGGTTAAGTGCACATCATGAGTTGAATCTCACGGCAAACCAGAAGTCTGGTATTTAAGTGAAGGGTAGAGTGCGGTCCATTATCCATCTTGTTTCAAACCATGCTTTACGTTTCTCATCTCTGGGTTGTGCTTGATTGAGATGCAATTTGAACCCAAGCAAACTCCTCCTTGTAAGCTACATGTCCATCGCACGAGGATTCACAGGTGTACACAGCAATAGTAGCCCAATCAAGAGAATGCACATCATTTTCCACACCAAAATAATAGAGTATTTGTGGTAAAACCTGGAAGCGGCAGAAAAAAAGAGCATGGATTGAAAATACTTTTCAGGCAACCAACAAGTTAAGCTACAATTTCTACAAGACAGCCAGAGACATACAACTGCTTTTAGTAGTTTGAGAATCACCACTAGTTAGACTTGTAAGCAAAGCAAAAGCTTCATTATACCTGAAATTCAAAAGCCCTACGGTTGCCACAATAGGTGCACTTAGGGATGTCAGCTTTTGATGGTTGGCCACTTGACGTTGGCCATAATGGTTTTGCTCCAGCATCTCTGTAGTACCTATTTCCAAGATAACGATCGAATCTCAGTGACAAGTCATGTGATCACAATTCTTTGGGAATAGCAAAGAAGGTGGCGGCTGTCATTTATCTATGCACGCATAGTGTTTTTTCAAGATTAATATAGTAGAAAAAAGGCGCAAGTACATCAATCACCTTAATACTTGCTCAGGGGTACGAGATATCCTCTCCTGGAAAGATGCCCAACTCTTCTTGTCATCTCCCCCCTGTTGTAGAAACAATTATGTGAATTGTGAAGTAGAAAGTTATAGTCGATATATCCATCAACCACTAGAATAGCTCTGCATACCTCGAAGCTGTCCATAAGTGCCTCAATTGATTCATCCACACGGCTTGAAGAAATCAATGAGTTCACTAGACCATTATCATCAGAAACGTTATCCTCACATTCATCAGTAATTGCAATCTCATATTCTGGCCAGAGACTCTTGCTTGCAACTGTTCGAGGATTAAAATCTCCATGAACTTCTCATGCACTGACATTCTAAATATATAACATTCTTACCGTTTTTCTAGTATCATATCATTTAAGAAAGATTTTAGAACAAAGCATCGATTACCCTTACCTTCTTGCACTTCCCTAAGAGTCTTATTATTACTAGGTTCGGATGCATCCTGAGAAATGCTTGAGGGTAAGCAGCGTTGTTTATGACCTGATTTCCAATGAACAGTCTGCAAATTGGATTCAGTTAGGAAAATTCCGTCCTAACAGAAAGGAGCAAACGAAGCATGTTACACGTTGCTGACCTGATGTTTCTCCGAGCAGTAGTGTACTCTTCGGCAACCACCACAGACTTTATCTCCTTTCCACGTACCACACCAGCCACAGAGAACAGCTGAGAAATGAAAGACAAGACGTATTACAAAAAATACAGGACATTTATGTGTAAATATTTTGGGTGATCAATTAATATGGAGTTGAAAGAAAAGGGAAGGCCAACGACTTTGATAAATAATCGCAAATACTTAATCAAATCAATTGTCAACTTGAGTCATTGACCAATGAAAAATGTAGATCCTTCAAGGAATTACCTCCTGGACTAGAAGGTTTATCTTTCCCATTGTTTCTTGGGGGCTCACTGGAGTAAAAAGAGTTATCACGGGGCAGTTGGCAACGAAAGACCTTGACACTTGAAAAACGCAATCAGAGTTAGATGAAAGGATACATAACATGGTAGTTTGTAATCACACAACGAAATTCAATTGTGAAGAAGTACCTCCTGGATTGCTTGTCTTGGTTCCTTTTCCACTGCTCATGTTGATCTTTAAGGAGACAGATCATTGATGTACACATGAAGAGAAATAAGGTGCGGTGAAAAGTCGAATCCTTCTCCGTGAGTGGTGCGTAAACCTTAACAATAAGTAAAAAACAAAAAGGGAAAACATCAATTCAGTTTCCTCTTTCCACTCTTCTTTTGCCACACTGGGAAAAACAAAAAAGAGGACAAATGGTAGAAAAGGAACCCTGCACACAAGTAGATGTAGGGCCCATATGATGCAGAAATAACTAAAACATTATTGAAAAATAGGCAGCAAGTGAACTAATCAAGGTGAAGCGCCTGGACAACTTACGGAGATGACTTTCTTTGGCAACACAATAAACAAACAACTTGAGCATTCCTTGTAAATTGGATTATTGGAAAACACTGACCAGAGACAAAAGGAATGGGTGACTGATAATCAAAAACCTAAAAGTCATAACAAATGCCTCTTGATGAAATGGCTTTGGAGATTTAATATTGAGGAAAATGCACTTTGGAAGAGAACCATGGTTGGAGAAGTTCACTTTAGAGAACCCACGGTGCACCAAAATCTCTTAAGCACCTCATTGAACAGGATTATGGAAATAACATTCGAGGATATTGGAGTAAATTTGAGACAAATATCGGTTTCTCTTCCCGGTAATGGAAAGAGAATCAGATTTTGGCAAAATACATGGTAAGGCCACATCTGCTTAAAGACCAATTCTTGGAGACTTGGACATATACAGTTTATCCCCCACAACACAATGGAAAGAAAATTACAAAACTTAATTTAGCACAAGGTTGGAATCTCTTTCTGGGAAGGAGTTTGAATGATCGGAAGTAGAAAGCTTAGGCTTTTTGCTTCAGATGCTAAACAGTGTAGTTTTGGATCACAACAAAGTTAACTCCATCAGTTGGAAGAGACACTCCAAAGGACTTTATTCAGTCAAAAGTTGCTACACTATGATGGAATCTAACAAGTAACAACAAGGATATACGGGCTTGGAAGATTTGGTTCAATAGATTAGAGCTCCTTTGAAGGTCTCTTGCTTTTCTTGGATTTTGATTAGGGAAGCTTGTCTCACTCAAATAAACCTTCAAACAGGGGGATTTCAGCTTTGCAGAAGGTGTCCATTTTGTGGAGCAATCGAAGAAGATAGCCCCCTCTTTTTGCATTGCAGGGTCACAAGTCAATTATGGAGCATGTATTATGAAATTTCAGGCATTGGATCATGCATATCTCCATTACAAAGCTGCTGCAGTGCTGGAACCGAAAGGGGGTGGGGGCTTATACAGGAATTCTCAAAAGAGGAGGCGTTGTACTAAAATCCACAGGCCCTAATTTTTCGCACTATTAGCTCAGGCCATATGGTAGACTCTGGTTGAAAGAAACATCAGATTTTTTTAAGGCAATGGGAGAAACATAGATAGACTTAAACTTAGATAGGAGAAATGTATTCAGAAGTCATTAACAATTAAATCCTAAACCTATCTGAAGAACTAAAGTACCATTTGACCAACTCCAAAAGGATAATAAGAAAAAAGAACCAGATCTCCTCTTATGTTGTATATTGTACATTTCGACTTAGACTTTATGCTGTACAACATCAAGTTAGATTGGAAACACTGTCTTCTGTAAATTTGATGGAGACTTTTAGCTTCAGTAAAAGTTAACTGTTTTTATTTGGGTAGCTACTTCAGTGTTTAAGTATGTATGGACATGAATTGATGATATATGTTCCCAGAATTATCAATACTATTCCCTAAACTTATAAAGGATTGCTTTGACTTCGCTTCTAGCTCCACCTTGTATCAGACAATGTTTTCCAATTTGTAGGCTAAAGGATCCCCTGACCCCACTTTGTGAGACTACACTGCATATGTTGTTGTTAGATACAGCCTGCAGCTAAAATTGTAACTTCCACAAGAACATAAAGATATACCTGAAGCATGAACTGCAAAGGCTCGCCACAGATATCACAAAGACAGGATTTCCCTGTTGACAAGTTAGTTGGATCCAACCAAGCCTACATTCACAGAAACAAAATTTAAAACTCAATCAACCTTGGAAGCGTCTTTCACCCAAATGAATATGGAAATTAGCGCAAATGAATCAACGAGAGAACTTTTCTAAACATACAGGAGTACCCCCAGCTTTGCTTGGAAATAACTCACGTTGCAGTGACCATGAATTCTCAGGCTTTTCAAGAACCCCTAACCCCACAGGTTCCTTGTCTTCATCCTCTTCCTCCTCGTCATCATCATCATCATATGAATCAACATCTCCACTGTCATCAATTTGAACCTCTTCTTGATCTTCCTCATCAAGAGGTGTAATTTGCAAAGTCCTCTTAGAAGCGCCTCTGCTCCTTCCAGGATTAAATTCTTCGTCCATTTTCGCTAAACTATCCACACTGATGATTGAAAAACAAACCAATTACTTCCCAGAAAAATCACACAACCTCATGTTCAGGAGCCAATTAAGAAACTAAGGGAATTTACAACAAGCAAAATACTAAAACTCCACCAAGACTCAATTTTTACGGAGACCCGATTCATGTCATGGTGAAAGAAGTACAAATAAAGGGTTAAAAAGACCTCATGTTGAAGAACCAACTGGGAAAATAACGAACTCCCATCAAAAAGACTTACTTTTCTACAGAGAACCAGTTCATATAAGCATTAAAAAACAACGATTAAGTGGAGGAAAATACCTGAATCAGATGTTTTCTCGTTCCCTTTTCAGCTTTGAATTATATTTAGCTGAGATTAAGCGAGTGTTGAGACCTCAAACAGCAAACAGCAAACAGCAAACAGCAGGAACAGAGCAAGCAAGGTGAAGGGTTAAAGGCAGAGAGACATAAACCTCTATTTATATTTGGGCTTATATAAATGTGGGTTATTAGAAATTGGGCCAAGTCATGGGAAAAATGCACTTTTGCTATTGTTTCATATAAGGTATGTTTTGTATTGTATTGTAGTTTGCTCTATTGCACCATACTATAATTAGTTTAATGAATATAAATTATAATGTTTGGATAGATTATATTGTTTTTCGTTGTTACATAATATTATACGACATATATTCATAGTTATAAGTGATAAATCTATCAAAAAAAGTAGGATACGGGGTAGAACTATTATGAAAAATAGGATAGATGATGAAGAGTGTGTTTGGTATGAAGGAAAATATTTTCTGGAAAATGTTTTCCAATTTTCTCATGTTTGGTTGGGACAAAAGTTTTGGAAAATGTTTTCCAAATCAACTCATTTTCCTCAAAATTAAAGAAAATGATTTCCCTTCAAAAATTAAGGAAAACATTTTCCAAACACTCCTCAAATTTCAAATTATATTTTTTTTGGGGAAAAACATCAATTTAAAAAAAAATATTTTCAATTTCAAAATTTTATTTTTTCCACCCGATCTCTGACCCCACTGCCCCCCCCCTCTCAACCCCCCTCCCCAAAAAATTAATTTTGCTTTTTAAAAAATATTTTCAACTTTAAAATTTTATTTTTAAACTCCTAACCCCTCCCCCCCAGCCACACCCCCAGCCACCCCAACCCCCAAAAAAATTAATTTTGCTTTTTAAAAATATTATCATCTTTAAAATTTTATTTTTTCACTCCTACCCCCTTTCCCCTCCCCCCGCCCCACCCACTACCCCCACCCCATCCCTACTACCACCCCAAAAAATAATAATTTTGATTTTAAAAAATATTTTCAATTTCATAAATTATTTTTTAATCTAGTAAAAATAAAAGATGTCTCTCAAAACATTTTTCATTCATAAATCAAACACTAAAATCATTTTCGGAAAATATTTTCTACTCACCAACCAAACATGAGAAAATAAGTCCAAAATCTACTTGTTTTTCAAGAAAACATTTTCTAGGAAAACATTTTCCATGGAAAACATTTTCCTTCATACCAAACACACCCGAAATGTGATTGTTAAATAATAAATAAATATAAAATAAGAAGAAAATATTAAGGTAACAATAGGATCACACCAAATCGTTTGCTCCATAAAATGAGTCTTTTCGTTGTTACTGGAGATGGATTTAAACGATACGATACAATAGAATTTAAGTAACAATCAAAACAAACATTATATTTAAACTAACAATGGGTAACAACCATCCAAATAAGGTGTTAGTCGTTAAACCATTTAGCTAACATACTTTTGTATTCGCATTGTAATATTCATAAGTTATGTCTGACGTACTTTGCTAGACATAAGTTTAATTTAAAAGCAAAAATTAAAAATCACCCTATTTAAAGAACAAATTATGCAATCAAATATTGTATTTTATAGATAGATTTTCCGATACTAGTATATCTTTTTGTCAAAAAATCAAAACCATTCAACAAAATAATACTATTGTCTCATGTGTTGGATATAATGGATAAACAAAATTTTCATAAATTCTGTTCAGTTATTCCTTTTTGGAATATCGATTTTATAAGTAATTTTCTTTTTATTTCTCTGGTAGCTTATTGACCATTTAAATCATGACTTAAAGATCTCTTTTGAGCAAAGTCTAATGAGAAAATGTTGAATCCCAAACTTAAATTTTTAAGTTATTACAAGCGTTAAACAACAACAGTCTAGTATTTTGTATGCAACATTGGTTAATATATGCTTAAATATTACACCTCTTATCTATTTTTGTCTGAAAGGTAATTTCCCAGATACACAATTTACCAAAATATGAACAAACTTTGCAACTTAAAAAAAGGACATTTGAGTAAATCAACCCAAAAATTTCTACTTCAAATAAAACATTTTGCTTTTCCCAAAATAATAGAACAAAATTTGTCTAATAATAAGTCAATTTTTCATTCCAACTTTGAAGCTCAGTTTTTAAAATTTGAAAAACTTGTTGGACCACATTTCCAAGTAAATAATTTATTTTCCCTCACAAAACTTCAACAAATCTAAAGTAAATTGCACATTTCAAACACAATCTAATACACTATTCAATTTAACTTCAAATACTACTCTCATTTTTCACATATCATCATATTCATCTGCAAACGCCTACGGAAAGAGGTGAGGGTGAAAGAAAAAAAACTGAAGCTCATAAACACTTGAAATCAACCTCCCACCCCCACCCCCCAAAAAAAAAAAAACTGTTTTGCAATATTTCGAAAAATCAACCTACCAGAAATGCTGTACAACATCTAGTTTTACATCACAGCTTTGAATTCTAGTGCACAAACATTAAACATGATTTTTTTCTCTGTCGAATTGACAACAACACATTTGAGTTCCAACTGAATCAGTACGACGCTAACCATCTCTCTTCTTGGATTGCTCTGAAAGATACCTGCATCACATCCAAATATTTCAGGGGTTGAGCTACAAATCTAACTAAAACGGGAACACTCATGGAAATTTTTTTCTAGAAAAATAAGTGGGCATCTTACTTATTTTCTTGTGTTCAATATGTAAGCAAAATCATTACCCTAAAAAGTAAAAACAGTTGTATATAATCTAAACAAATACTATGGAAGGTCCGAGTGTAGGTAGGGGTGTGCGGAAGAGGTTATGGGAATAGCGGGGAAGATGAGTTGTGTTGGAGGATGGGAAGGACACATTCAATGTGGAATACCATTTGTGAAACTTGATTACCCTACTTACATTAGGGAAGTCATTTTCCTTATTTTTAAGGAACCTACTAAAGAATTTTTTTTTCAAAATTTTTGACCAACCGAAAGAGGGAAAATTGGAAAACCTCTGCACCTAACAACACCCTAAGACAGGTCATCTTCTAATGAATATTAATCCAAATCCTTCTATGAGAGCACTTCAAATACTCACAACAGAAAAGATACAAGTATTGCAAGACTTAAGAACCATACCCTTAACTGTTGTTTACCTTTGACCTACACCTGGAATTCTTACACTGATGCCTTTAAAGGTTCCATCAAGTGAAGACTTTATCTTTCTTTGACAACGATGTTGTTCGGACGAGCTTGGGTGCACCTTGACTATTTCACGGGTACCTGCTACCTACTGCCAACTAAGGTAGTACCAGATAACTCTACCCACTAAATCTTAAGCAGCTGATGAGAAGATATCACCAGCCATTTTTTTTCTCTATGGGACAGCAAGAGACTTCATGCAGCTAACCTTTATTAAGGAAAGTCACTAAACTGCAGAGGTGATATGGATCCTTTTTTAACTTCAACCAAAATTATGTTTACGAGCAAATATTTGCATGGTCTGATTCTGAAACAGCTTGCTTTCAATTTTTTTCAAATTTACCACATTTGCAAGAGTTTGGTGTTAAGCAACAGTTTCCACAGAAAGGTATACTGGAGCATATTAGATCATCCATTGAAGAATCAAACTTCACATAAACTTACTTTCCAGTGTAAAATCCGGCAGAGTACCATGCATTCAGCACTTCCGCTAGATCCGTCTCCAAGCCGCCAGTTTTCTCTGCAGCAACAGGGTTCATCATCTCTATTTGTTTTCCTGAAATTAGAAAGAGCAAAAAAAAAGTACTTAAAAGAATAGGACATTTGAAAGATTAAAGTTCTATCTCACGCCATATTGGATCTTTTTGTAATTCCCTGAATTCCTGTAGCACATTTGAGATCCTCATTGTATAATACAATGCTAGTGCTCCTAGCAGCAAGTCATCAACATGCATTCAGTGTAGCAGGACCTAGAATCAATGGACTTAGATTGCTCGATTGTCCTGCTACCTAGAGATACTGAGATGTTGACTTCTACTGAAAGAAAATTTTTCATTGCAAATTTCCTAAAGCAAATATCTTCATTTGTAGGGTGTTTTTGGTATGCAGGAAAGTGTTTTCCATGAAAAATGTTTACTTGAAAAATGTTCCCCAGGAAAATAAGTGGGTTTCCTACTTATTTTCGTGTTTGGTAGGTAAGCAATTCTTATCCTGAAAGCAATTGTATATAATTGAGACAAATACTATGGTAGATGAGGGTGGGGAGGAAGGGGTGTGGGGGTAAAGATGAGATGTGTTGGAAGGTGGGAGGACGCAATCAATGTGGAATGTCACTATTGAAACTTGTTTTCCCTACTTTATTAGGCAAGTCAGTTTCCTGATTTTAGAGCTGGTTTTTCTAGAGAACGTTTTTGGAAAATATTTGACCAACCAAACATGGGAAATTGGAAAATCCTTTGTACCGAACACACGTGTAATCCATAATCAATCAAGTCAAAACTTGCTCCCCCACCCCACTCTTCTTCACCTCTGTCTTCTTCTTGTCCGTATTCATTTTTTAAGGATCTTCCATTTACTACCACATCACACCCAAGACATAAAAAAAAAACAGTCATGCATTCAAGCATCAAGAGAGCTGCTCACCTTCCTTTGCAAATGAATTCAGTGAAGCCGTGTTAGAAGCTTGCTTTAAAGAGGAGAGTGCTTTTTCTGCAGCTTCCATTGCTGTATCAACCAAATTAGGGTTTTGAGGAGATGATTTCTTTTCTTGAACACATCGTAAAGAAGCATCGCATGGTTTGTCATCTTGATTTACACCCAAACAACAAGGTGATGCAGTGCATGGAGACACCCAACTTTGGCATCCATATGGGCAATAGAAAGAAGATTCTGTTGGATTTAAATTATGTGATGCATAAGCTTGATATTCTTGAGAAGCAGAACCAGAATTTTGATCACCCCAGATGCCAAACTGGTTAAGTTGCTGCAAAATCTTTTGCCTTTGATCCTCAAGTTCATAATATTTGTAGAGTACCTGGTTGTAATCTTCTAAACTCTGTGAACTGCTGTTCTCTATGGCCTTATCCTGGGTGTTTTGCTCATTCAGTTGACCAGTATGGTTTTCAGGAGGAACTGCCTCAAAAGAGGAATTTTCTTTTACTGGTGGAAGGCTGCTTGCATCCCCCATTTCTGTAGTGGTATCTGGTGCAGCTTTGCTGTTATCATCTCCCTCCCCTTTGCTTCATCCACCCAGGTGAAAACAAAACAAAGAGGAATAAAGCAGAATGTCAGTCTCCAGACAGTTAATTGTTTTTTCCTGATGTAACTTGAAAAAGTTTATCACGAGAAATACTCTTTCAGTCCTATTTTATGTAAAGGTGTTACGGTTTGGGGAGTAAAACAGTTTTTTCTTTGACTCTTCTTAAAATTATTCAAAAACATTTTGAATCATTAGATGTTGACATTTGACTTGTAGTATGTCATAAAGTTTTCAAATACAACATTATACCCAGTGATATCCCACAAGTGGGGGATAGTTTTCAAATAGTATAATTTATTCATAGTCAAAGTTAAGTGTTTTGACCCAAGTACTCCAAACTCCTTCACAATTGGGACAGAAGGAGTACCTCTGCATATTTACTACCCAGGCTGGCACATATGAAGCAAACAAAAAGTAAACGAAGTGGATACATAGAGGACGATAAAGTTCAATAATAAAGCAATAAACAGGTGAAGTTGTGGCAAATAAACAACGTATTGCAACGATAAATCATCAGAAAGATGATAAGTGACCTATAAGTCTACCAACCAGAATACGCAAGAACTTTAATCAGCCCTACTAGAAAGCAAAGTAAAACTTAACATAGCTCTAAGTTGAAATACTAGCAGAACAAATCAACTACTAGCAGACATCTCAAGATGCATCAATTTAAGAGAATTGCGTAATAAAGGAGTCAGAAAACACCAAACTTTTCCAATTCTCTAGATATGTGCAAATCTTTTCAAGTAGTAGCATTTCCTATGTATTATCTTTTTAACACTAAAAAGCTCAAAGAAGAGATAAAATGAAATATCAGTTGATTCAAATCATGAATAGGCCTTTCAAGCTCATTTAATATCACTCATTTAGAGTCATAAATTGAATTCATTAAGAGTTAGAAAAGAACGAACTTTTCCATTTAATATCACTCATTTTGGGTCACAAATTGAATTCATTAAGAGCTAGAGATGTCCGAGTCTTTACAATAATTTTTAATCATTAAAATAGCTCGAAAGAAGAAATAAAAAGAAATATTACTCTAATTGAGTCATAAATGGACCTTTTAAGCTCATTGCTTCCGTCGGAAGGAGCTGTCACATTCTCCTCTTTGCTGCTAACTTTAGCTCCTTTACTATGCATAATCTGGAAATTGGAAAGAAGAACATCAAGAGAAACATATAAAATTTTCTTAGAAAGGGAAAAGGAGTAAGAAATGACAACAATCAGTAAATAAGTGTTGTGTTGATTCTAGGCTCTTCGCAATAGCAGCTGTGACTTAAATTTGACTCTCTTTATGGAAGGAGTCGGGATGAAGACTGCTTTGGAGGGTTTGAGAGAAAAGCAGGCTGTATGGAAGCTAGGGAAGTTAGGAGGAGTCAAAAGATCATGGCCAATGCAGAGAAGAAGTGGAATCAAAATGATGTTGAGGATGATGATCGTGAAGAAGAAGGAACAGCGAAGGGGGAGAAAGGAGAACCAAGATACTTCATTGAAATGTGGGATCCAGCATCCCAGAGATAAAACAAACTAAATTCAAGTTCAACAAGATTTTAAGTAAGAATGACAGAAAAGAAATGGTAGACCAAACTTCACATACGAAAATAGCCTGCATAATGGAAGATGCACCCAGGAAAGTTCTACTTGCGCACAGATAAAGACAAAAGCATCTCTCATAACATCCTCAATCGCAGGACATAGTAAATAAAATGAACTACATCCTTGACAGTTTACCTAAAAATTACTTTATCACTTAGTATTGCTCTCTGGTACATACATTGTAGGAAATGCTTTCTTCCCTTCCGTAACAGAAAACAGCAATTTTTTCTCTCTTTAGCCCTCCTTTCCCCTATTCCAGCACCACACAATTCTCTAGTGCTCCTCCTACAACACAATATAACGGAATCCACATCGCTTCTGTTCTTTTCTACCCCTTCATCTCAGATACATTGGCAGCAAAAAACACCGTAAATCATTCCCTTGACATACTAGAACCCAAAGTCAAATAAATGAAAGGCACAATTAAAGTAGAAAAGATGGGTCCTCATGTAAATATCATTTTCTCGTGTCCAACTTAATGCTTCCAATCTCTTCACAATATCCAACTGCCTAGAGGTTTACTCAAGACTAAAAGCCAATAGCAAAAGTTGTCAAGTGAAAAAATTAAACCTAATAGAGATTAACTACGCTTCTATTCTACCTAAGCCTTGATTGGGAGCTACCCCACACCTGTGCTAGTCGGGGACTCGGAATTATAAGGTACTTGGTTGAATAGTCGAGTGCGTACAAGATGACCTGAAAACAACTATAATCAAGACCAAATGGCACCATGTTCCTTTTTGACCACATACAATGGGATCAACACTCTATAGCCTAGTCAATTTCGTGCTGGTAGTCCAAGGAAAAACAAAAAAATGGGGTTTCTTAAATATTCTTCCTGAATATCTTAAATTGAAGCCAGAAAGTATTACAATAGCATATGTAATATTAAAACAACAGCTACCCTCAATTACAACACTGTTCGGGTTAATGAACCCGCTATTATCCCATTCCACTCCATTTGAATTTCATTTTTCACCTAAATTATACTAATCAAGTCCAAAAATTATCGCCAAATAGAAACATAAATACGAATGATTAGATTACTAATACATCTAGAAAGAGGAGCAATTTGAGTTCACCAGAACTGCGTTGAAAGCAAAAATTGAAAATACAGCTGATATGCATTTGAAGATGTTGAAAGATGACTAGTAAGAGCAATGGAAGTATGAGTTTTCATAGAAAGTAGAGTGAAGGAAGAACCTTGTACTTGGATACGGCATCGTTGAACGCATTAACAAGGGCTGAATCGTCCCACAAATCGTTTTCCCCCATTTTCGCTTTCTACTCTGCTGAGTTTCAAAGAGAATTGCAGCAGGGTTTAAGCTGCGTTTTGCAGGGTTTAAATTTAATGGTCTTTTTGGATTAGCTACTCAATTTTTATTTTTATTTTCAGTTCATTATCTATTATACTACTCTAGCTTATATTTTGCACTAGAAATAAGTGTCTATATATGTATCAATTTTTTGTTGAATATATGTAATGAGAATGAAATTTGAAGTTTTAATTAAATTTTAATATGATTTTCTAGATTTTTTAAATTGTTAGTGATATTATTTATATATATTTTATGTTATTTTAAAATAATATATATTATTTTCTATGTCATAATTTATATAACATTCATATAACTTTAAAAATCTACCAAATTTTTAACATGTTACTTATGATATAAACTATTTCATAATAAAGAATTTTACATGATGTGTTTAATGAATCTAATGCAAAAAAAATTCAAATTCAAATTTTTAATAATTCATTGGAATTCTAACTCGTCAAGAATAATATAATCCAATATTAAAATATACATTTTTTGAATCCTAAGCATAAAAAGAAACCCTCTCTAGAAACGTACACCAAAACAGACAGTTTGCTAATTTATGGGCGAACAATAATGACCATTCATTAACTCTGTTAGCCTCGTCAACTCCCAGGTCATCCAAAATAATATCACATCAACCTTAAAGGCAATTCAATTTTCATAAACTTGGGCTTCTGTTGCTGACACAAAAATATCTCTTTTCGTATCTTTCTGTATAAAAGGTTTGCCCGTTCTTTCTGCATAAACCCTGTAAGAGTTTCACCTAATTTCATTAATTCTACTGCTTTCGAATAAATTACATACTAATATCATATAAAAACACTATAAGATTCATGTATCATTAGCCTAATAATATAACAAAGTTAAAGCTTTCCTTATCTCACATGATAACGAAACATAAAAATAGAAAAAACATAAAATTAAACAACTGTACATACTGCTCTAAAAAAATTGAGCCCCCTCCTTTCTATTGAAGAAAGAGAAAAATAGAGTTGGGTAAATAATCAAATTACCATCCTTCCTTTGGGAGAAGTTCATAGTATCCAACCCAATTCTTTTTATTTCTTTTTCACATGAATTTATATATGTGAACTCCACTTTTCCTCATTCATGTTCTACTTTATTAGCTTTATATTTTTATTTCTAAGTTTTGCTAGGCATAGCTCAATTATTCGAAAAATTCGTATATTCAACTAAATAAGATATAAATTTTAAAAAAAATTATAAAATAAAAAAACATCTAAAACTCCACAAAATCTTGATCATAAAATTTGAAATTATGCATATTTAAAAATTAAAAAAATTAAGCTATTCACCTCAATAAAATAATTAATGCAATTATTTTTTATGAAAGATAGAATATGCTCATAAATGAAACTAGGGTTTTCTGCCCGACAGTGGAAATGAAGGCTACGAATAGACACCATCAACATAATAACATTATTAATTTTTTGTTGGTCTGAATTATTTTAAAAAAATATTTTGATGTGACTAATTAAATATAAAAAAATATTTTCTCTGTTTTAAAAAGATTGACGTAGTTTGACTTGAAACATAATTTAAGAAAAAAGATTTTTTAATCTTGTGATTCTAAATTAAAGTTATATCAAATGTACCAAAATACCCTTAATCTTGTGGTTTTAAATATGCCATGTGGAAAGTTAAAATTGGAGTATTGGAAAAAAGAGAAAATGATCATTTTTTTGAAATAAACTAAAAATAAAATAAGAATATTCTTTTTGAAACGGAGAGAGTATTGAAAAACCAAACACACCCTTAAATGAAAGAGGCTAAAGTTGAAAACAACTTTTTCAATAGCCCAACAAAAGGTCAAAAAGTATACACAACGGACAAAACAAATACAACGTCGTCGTTTTACGTATTTTCGAGAACTCGAACGACGTCGTTGCCTTCACACTACTCCTTTACATATAGATAATACCTTCACTAATGGAAGCTACAAGGTAATGTTTGCCGACCTCTCTTTCCTACTTTTTTCGCTGAAAAATATTAATTTTATTTATTTTCTTTCTTTTCGCCCAAGTAACTTACAATATTCAAAGTGTTGAATTCTTCTCACAAACTATAAATGTTATCTTTATTATTAATTATAATAATAATTTAGCTGATGAATTTCACAAGCTATTCAGTGAATTCCATCTCCGTATCAACGCCGTCGTCTCGAGATCTCCGTTGCTCTGTTTGATCGTTTGCTTATCAGTTATCTCTGTATCCTTTTGTTCTTTCTCCGAGACGACGACAAAGATAAAGACGACGGCGTTTGATCTATGAAAGGTATATGTTAAAGCAGGGTAAACATTTTTTTTTTGGGTCACTGTTTGGATCTGGACTGATTTGTATCGGTTTGTGTTGTTTTGGAAATGATTTTACTAAATCCGAAGTTTCCGGGGTAGATCGGCTCGGAATTCATTTTTCTGGATTTAATGTGTAATAAAATAAAATTCTCCGATTTTGTTTCTATTTATGAGATTTTTTTTGTAGTTTTTCTTGTTATATAATCATGAAAAATTGATTTTGCGGCGTCATAAACTATTGAAGTTGCAAGGTTGCATTTTTTTTTAATTTTCTAGCTAAAGTTAATTGAGTATTTATATGCTAAGAGAAAAATAATTCGTTTTTTTGAAGTTTTTTCTTGTTGAAAAATTATTTGGATTTTGCTGGTTATTTTCGGTGCGGTATGATAAATTATTGAAGTAGCAAGTTCTTTTTTTTTTTTTTTTTCATTTTCCAGGTAAGTTTATTGAGGTTTTATATAAACGAAGATAAGATTAAATTAAATGAGGGTTATATTTTTACACTTTAGGTGAATACTTAATTTGATTATCACTTCTTAATTAGACATGCGGATTGTGTGTCCCAGTTGTTGAGAAAACAAAGAGAGGCATCTGCCTAATTAATAGGGCAACTTCACCATATGCTGAATTTGCGGGCATGTTTATATGAAGAATTGAAATATGAGAACAAAGCTAACTTTGTATAGCCATGAAAGCTTGTGTGTAAATTGGCGACATCGGCACCTTGACAATTCAACATGGCATTAATTACATCTTCAGTATCTTTACAGTCAAGGAGGCGGCATGTGAAGAAATTAGCTAGCCATTTGGATTAGGATCTTTGTCCCTCATAGTTCTACTCAAAGTCTCCATCGTGATGTTATCAATAGAGAGGAGACACCTATATATAATCTCAGCTAACTCTGTGCCAACCGCCTCTGAAATACAGAGGATAGGAGCGTTATCTTGAATGGTTAGGTTATCTTGAATGGTTAGGCGTGAGGCGCCAATAGTCAACAAGAAGTTCTTGTTTATATATATATATATATATATATATATATATATATATAGATGTAGGAGGACCTGCGCCCAAGAGTTAACAAAAAAGTTCTTACTGCCCAATTGTACACCCAATAGAATAATAAAATATGATATTTGTCGAGAAGTGCTAAATCATAATATGTATGTTATGTATATATTTTGTGGGAGTTACATGTTTGCTGAATTATAAGTTAATTCAAGATGGTTTTGAGAACAAAAAGGTGAAAAACACAATAAGTTCATGTGGTTGTTTCTCTCGTCAGCTGGTGTTTGTTCACGGTTGAATATTAGCTGAAATTTTCAGAGCAATTAAGAGTTTTAACTGTAATGCTAATCTTTATTTTTTTACTAGAAAGATAGTGATAGACCTTAATTCCTTTTTTATCTATTTATTTAATTTTATCTGGATATTTGGGTTTGGGCATTTTTGTGTGCATCTTTTTGTCTTTCAATGCTAACAAAAATTATGTTTTCAGAGGAGGTGAATTAAATTAGCTCGTAAGTTACCTTTGTACAAAGGGAAATTTGTTGACTTGACATCAACATTATGGAGACAACGTGCTTCTACCGAGATGGCCACTCATTGCAGAATTTGGTAGGTTTTTCAAGGCTAGCTACATTCCATAAGCATCAGAACAGTTTACTGATTTTACGGAGAGATGTTCACTCTTACAGGAAGTAAACAAATTTGGCACATAGTTATATGCATTTAGGCATGAAATGTACTTCTATTTCATAAGAGAGTGTGAAAAATATTTTCTTTCGTTTTGCACACCAAAAAACATGAAATTTACTTCTATTGCTGGACTCAGTTCAGTTGGTGTTAGTTTACCTTAGCTATGTAACTTTTAACTATGACATGTTCTTTTATGCGAGTATCGTTCTGCTCATATGAAGAGATCCTTATCCATTTTTTTCCGAATGAACGACTTTCTAATTGCCTTTTTTCTCCTGCCAGGTTTTGCATTTCGTTCTCCATGATGCGGCTTCTCAGAAATTCGTTATGACAGACCTGTGCTATACTAGTTTAGGATTTAGTCTCTCTGTTAGAAATTTGTAAATAGTAGTTGCCTGTAGATAAATGGAGTCAAACTGGGTTGAAGTGTTAGAAAATGACCGTAGGACAGCTGACGTCGACTCAAAAAGTAAAGTAGCATCTCAGTACGTGGCACGTATAGTTGGAGCTGGCACTGAGAGGCTGGAGGAGCTATCATATCAACCAAATTGTAGCTCATTTTATAGCAAGCTTGGTAAGAGGAAGAGGAGTGTGGAAGGTGAATCTAATTGCAGATCACATCTCAGGAAATCGACAGTTAAGAACTACTCAAATTTCATTAAAAGTGGACTGCCACAACGTGTTCTATATCATCAGAATGGTGAATGGAATGATTTCCCTCAAGATATTGTTCGTATTGTCAAAGAAGATTTTCGTGCAAAGAAGGCTGTGATTGAGGTGAACTTTGGTGGCTTTCATGTAATACTTGATATTCTATATATGGTTCAGGTAAATTTGGTTACTGGATTAGAGAAACCTATTGCCTGGATAGACGAAGCAGGTGGCTGTTTCTTCCCTGATTTATGTCTCGTTAGTTGTAAAGCGCACGACAACATTGAGATCCAATCGCAGAGAACTGAAGGATTCAGTGCTGCTGAGCCGGATAGGGCAACTAATATCAAGTTGCATCTTGAAATAGATTTTAATGGACCGAATAATTGCAAATTGGATGAAGGTGTGGAAGAGTCAAATGTCTGTGTTAAAAGGATTAAAGTCGATCCTTTAAAAGATAATCAACAATTTGCTGTTGATCAAAAATCATATCCTAAAATGGAAGTAGTGGCAGAAAATCCACAGGATCAGGAAAGTCTGTCTCCTATATTAGAAGATACACTTGAGTTGGTGGATGCAGAATCGGTTAAAACCATTTTTGTTAAGGGAATGAATACCATCTGTATGGTGGATATAGTCAAAATTAGTCAATGCTCAAGTAAATATATGATAAATCGCTTTGAACTGTTTGAGAAGCAGGTTGAGATAACTCAAAAGTATCGTGGGAAATCCAATGTTCGGCATGCTTGGCTTGCCGCTTCCAAAGAGGTAGTATCTACAATTATGAACTATGGCCTTATGCATGGGGCCTGTGGACAGAAGACTAAGCTTGGTGTTGGAGTGCACCTCATTGCCAAGGACTGTGCCTCTAAAAGGTTGGGTAATACTTTGTGATGAGAAATCATTTTTATTGATGATCTCATTATTGTTTGGAGTTCCAATATCATGATCTTAGAATGATTTTTAAATTTATCCAGTTGCTTAGTGGAGATCATTGATCATTGTGATGATGCAGTTCCAATTTTTTTACTGCGCTCCTCCTATATCTGCGGGGGGTGGGGTGGGGGGGTTCAGGAAATAAGAAGGGGAAAGAATATCTTAAAGAACACAGTGCTGTGTTCTGAACACATTTGGTTGTGGTTATGATATCATCTCCTGATATATAATGAAAACATCCCCCCTCCCCCTATAAAAACAAAAGAAAAAACAAAAGAAACAATAATTTTGTCAAAACAAAAATAAAAATAATAACTGTCCTCTGTATTCCACTAATCTCATCTTTCAGGAGGATCTAACTTCAGTTTCACTTTTTTTTGTCTCTTCCATCAGTGCCGCTAGCTGTGATATTGACGAAAATGGCATCCGTTACATGGTTCTTTGTCGTGTCATATTGGGCAATGAAGAACTTTTGCATTTTGGCTCTGAGCAATCTTATCCAAGCAATGAGAAATATGATAGTGGTGTTGATGATCTGGAGAGTCCTACTTACTATACTGTTTGGAACATGAATATGAATACACACATATATCCCGAATATGTTGTGAGCTTCAGGATGTCTTCAGGAGCAGAAGGTGTCTTATTTATCTCGTTTTCCTTACATTTAAATGTCAGAATATCATGATTAGTATGATATTAAATAGTGTGTTGATTACCCTGAGTATGTCTGATCTTCCCCTAAAGAGAAACTACAGCATTTCCTCTTTGTTATTTTTAATATGGCAGTACTTCAGACTTCCGAAGTAAAAGAGTATTTAGTTCACGTTTTGTCTCTGAAATCAGTCAAATATTATCTGTTAATTCTACATCCAGGGACCTACTTCCCTTTTAAGAAAACTTGCTTTAAGAATAGAATTACTATGCTTGATCAACTAACACAAGAAATTTGGATGTGCAACGCTTTGGAGATCATGTCATGTGTTACTACTTCTCCTACTATTTAAAGATGGGATTTTGGGATATTTGCTGCCTGAGAAAAGTTTTGAACACAGAAGTTGGCTCTGGTTTTGGATACTTGTAATGATTATTATGACGTGCAACAATATTGTTTTGTTATTTGTGAAGTAAATAGCTTTATAACTTTCTTAACAATTTTCAGGTTGTGTTGTCACTTTCCGCACATTTAATGTTGAGGATTCGGGTCACTGTGACAATGACACGTTTCTTAGCCTCGTTATGTGATTGTTCTATTTCTAGTGCATCACATTGAAGGATCTTGATCTAAACTATTTATAATCTGAGGGTCATCGTTATTATATTTTGTTTGATTTCCTTTTTTAGATTTTCAAAATGTATTCGCCACTGCTGAAGGCAGCATTTAATGGAACATTGCTTGGAAACCGTAGATTAATTTGTTTGGCGTCTTTTTTAGATAATTGGGTTTGATAGTCCATTGTTAAGAAGTTTGTGGGACTTTGGCGTACATCGTTGATATTTTATGGGCTTTTGGAGGACATTAAACACGATGGCACTAGTTATTTAGTTCCAGGATGCCTTATTTTAATACATAGGGACTTTTTATATCATTATGGAGAAGGTTCTAGACTCTAGAGTAAGACTAACTGATCAATGATTAAAAGAGGGAACTTGCAATCGTAATACGCTGCTCAAAGGTATTTTTGAAGTAGAGAGGTAAAGGTGTTCCACCTATTTAGAGCATAACATATTGATTTATTTAGCCAAGGTGTAAAAAGAACATTTATGCCAATTTAATGTGCCATTCAGTAATTGTACTTCTCAAATTGCTTAATTACCACTCACTGATGGGTTGGCGTTACTGATTGAGTAATCTTCATGTTCAAATACATTTTAATTTTGGTAGTGTTAGTTAAGCCAATCTATTTTCAGTAGTGCCTCTGAGTTTGTATTTTATTTCCAGGGGCTCCAGTAAAGGAAGAAAGTCGGCTTGATGTCTCCAGAGTTACTTCTCAGGGATCTGAGGAGCTGTTGGACTTGAATAAATTGCCTACAGAATTGGTAATCCTTCAATCGACTTACCCCTCACTCCACACGATTCCCCGCCCCAAAAAAAAAGAACAGCAAGCAATAAAAATAAAGTAAATATAAAGGGTCTTTGTCGTTGTTTTGCTAATATGATAAGGTTAGTAAAAAAAGTTTTGAGGGGAAGGTGACTAACGTGAGTTCTATTTTGCTTACTACATCAATATGGGGCAACATGAAGTGCATCTCTTGGCACAAGTTGATTGCTCCAGTGGGTACCTTCTCTGCGCTCGTCTTCAGAAAACTGAACTTTGACTTGAAATAGTATTTTTTGCTGCGGGTGCGCACAAGAATTTGCAGTATGAGGTTTGAAGGCTTTGTATCAGCACATATTTTTGTCTATATATGAATGTTCATTCATTGACTGACCTTGGTGGAACTTGTAAGAGGTGGATAAAGTTAGCTTCTCAGATGATGTGTGAATTCTAAAATTTTGATCATTTTGTCAGCAGAACTGTTCTGATGTTGAGCATTGTTGCACTTGATGTCCTCGCTTACGGTAATCTTACTGTTGGAAGAAAGAGAATGATCTCTTCTTTGTAGTTGATTCTTCGGAGTCTAAGGAAAGGGTGTGTGTAGTTTCTGTTGAGGGACTGTTCTCAAGTCTAAGCTAAAGGAGCATTCAGTATGATGATATCTTGACACCATTGGAAGCAAACTGGGTGATAAATTTCTTTGTTTTGGCTTGTGACTTGTGTTGATGTTGGCACGGTATTGAGGTTGTCTATGCAATTGCTTTACAGAGCACATCTACACCTAGAAACTATTAGGTGCAAGGCAGTTTTGCTTGTTTTATAGTTGGAACTGTTCCATTAGTTTAGAAATAACCTAGTCAAAACTCAAAAAAAATTGGGGGAAAATTTATTCCATTTTGCTTGATTTTTTTCTTCCATTTAATAATTTATTGTTTACTTGCAAAGAAGTATAAAAATTTCTTTGGCTTTTTAGCCCAAGTCTTTCTCATTAAGTTGATATCTTTGTTTTAACATCTCCTGTTTTATGCTATTAGGGGAATTGTCAGCAATATCAATTTGTAAGAAACATACAGCAATCCCGTGGTGTTGGTGTGGGTACCAATAAATCCCCTATATCCCCCTGGATGCCTTTCTCTATGTTATTCAAAGCTATTTCAGCTAAAGTGTCTCCAAAAGATTTGAAATTGGTTCATGCACATTATGACTTGTTCAGGGTATGTTGTGTTGACAGTTGTGTCTAATAATTTTCTTTTTGACTTTCTTCCTATGTCCTGAACCTCTCTCTTTTGTTTTTTCTTAGAGCAAGAAAATTTGCCGGAATGATTTCATTAGAAGGCTGAGGTTGATAGTGGGTGATCAGTTATTGAAGTCTACCATATCCAGTCTCCAGTGTAAGGTACTGTGCTCCGATCCGTATATGGTTTGGTAGTTTTCTACTTCCGATGGGGTGTTTGTTGACAACTGCACTTGTCTCGGATTGATATATTAATTTTGGTTTAAGCAAAGTAGGAAAAGAAGTTGGTTTACTCTTTAGTTTGGGGGGCAAGTTTTTCTCAGTAAGTTTAGGTGGCATATGTATCCTTTTGTTTTATATTTCCTTTTTGGTCCAAGAATCTATCCTCTAGTTTAAAGTGTATTGAGACCTTACTCTTGTCACTATACAGTCAATCTGGTTGTTTATGTTGGCGGTGGTTGCTAAATTCTTAAATGTCCTTGCTGTGGCGGCATTATCATATTTTCTCCGTTATCTTTTACTTTCTTTCGAAGGAGTGAATTTTATTGTGATGTACTGTTATCATCATAAGAATGCTTACAAGTAGGGGGGCGCGGATTACAGTATGGGCATGATGAAATTCATTCTCTATATAAGTAATGATCCACTAAATGTTGATGCATGAGATTATCCTAACATCAGAACAAGAATCTGGTCATTTCAAAAACCTTAAAGATAATTTAGAATCTAAATGCTAGACTACATAGATGTCTTAATGTGAATCATTTATGTAGGACATGCATGTCAGCTGGTATATTTTTAGAAGCGGCTCTGGGGTTAATAATATCATTGATACACTCAGCTTTCACTTTATTGTACCCAAGTCACAAATATTTTTATAATGAAGAAGTTAGTAACTTTACCTAAATATCACAGAAATCACTAAACTATATTATTTTTAATGAAATTCTGTTACTGAGGAGAGAAGCTAAAATTTGCCTGAATTTCATATGAGTCGCTTAGAGGGAAACAAATAGGACATTCTGTATGATATTTGAGTAAAGTGAATGATTTTTTTATTACAAAACATTGTTTAGTGACTTCTAGTGATATTTAGACAAAGTTGAGTGACTATTGACTTGTAAAGTACCACTTTGTTCCTCTTGTATCCTGTATGTATAGGGAATGATGGAATGGCCTCAAAGGGTTGATTAAAGCTTTCGATGAATTCATTATATCAGTGTTTTATTCAAGAATTGATTGGATTTGTTTTTATGGTACATGACAAATTTGTATTCCAATAGATCAAAAACTAATTTGATTAGGAATTGAGTGGCAAGTGCAATTTTGACTCTTTAAGTATACCATTTATTTGACCTGAAGTATGAGGCTGCATATATTTTTACCTGGATCTTTGAATTTCTCAGATGTATGGGTGAAACTTGTGAGGTCTCGTTCCATGACGTGACTTCTCTTGGTGAAACATCTTCCTGGGTTTATTTTATTATTTTGGTTGGTATAGGTCTTTACACGTCTTATCAGTACATCTATATGGGTCTTCCCTTTGTTGCTGTGTTCTCTGTCGTCTCTTTTGCTTCTTTTATGTGGTGGGATTTATATATTCTACTCTTGGTAAGTATATGGATGTGCAGTTGGTATATGCAGGCCTACTGAATGAATAGTATAGAATGGTTTTTAAGTGGGTTTTTTAAAAGTTTGTTCTTTGTGTTTGCAGCCGCCTTCCGCATCTCCATGCTTTATGAATGCGCCGAGTGGGGAGAGTAATTGTTGAGGCTGTACCAGAAAGGGTGGCTTGCTGCTTGGTGGCCAAGAGTCCACTTTTACCAATCAAGCGTCGTCCTCTTCTCTCTCTCTCTCTCTCTTTTTTTTTTTTTTTTTTTGGTGTTATGTAGCCCTAGCTTCTTTTGAACATTTTGTGATTAGATGCAGTTATGTCGAGACTTGCACACCTTCTGTTCTTCTATATATGCGACCTCCAATTCTCTCCTGTCTGTGATGGCAATAATTGGTGCACAGCAGAAGTTACTGGGAGCTTAAATTGGTTTTAGGTTGGGTGACGTGCGACCAACTCCGTTCCCCACCACATCCCAACCCCAACCCCTAGGCCTTGAAGAGAATAAATCTGTAGCAAACATCGGTGGCGTTGTATTTTAACAAAAGCTTAGGCATTGTACTGTTATCACTTTGAAGCTGAGGGGTGAAATTTGTCCTTTCTGAGTTTCCCTTACTTTGCTTGTATTACCATGTTTCTATAATTCACTTGCCCAAAAACTCGTTAAATCTTTAGATATATGATGTTTGTTTTTTAAGTTGAAAATTGAAATAACGGTCAACTTAGGGAATATTTATTATACTCTTAATTGTGTTTAATGTGATTTTTGGTTCGTTCTTCTAAATTATTGTACTCCACATTGGGAATTTTTATAAAGAGCACTATGTATCAATCAAAAAGTGGCTCTGTTGTGGTTCAATTATATCTTTGTTCCATAATTTGTGGTGTTGATGGTTAGCTTATGGGTCGTTAGTCAATTAATCACAATGCCTTATTATAATAATATTTCACTATTACAACCTGAATTTCTGTGGAGACGATTTTCATGTATACTGCATATAATAGTAGCGGTAAACTCTTTGCCAATTTATTCCTTAATAACATTTACTCAAATATTTTGTGTAAGAATAAAATATTGGAATATCCATGATAATCAAGTTTAATCTCATCCAAATAATTTTTAAGTTCAAATGACTAAGAGAAGATTGTATTTACATGTGTGCTCATCAATTATGCTGATAAATTCCACGGGGATAAACTATTTTTATTCTTCACATTTATATGTTCTTTTGGTTAAATTGGTTAATAACTACATTCTTTCCTTTTGCTAACTGATATGTAAACATCAGGTATATTATACATATGTAAGCAACATTTTTAGTTATTCACAGCATACAAAATTCACTAATCTTCCATAAAGAAATCTGACTAACCGCATGGCCTTTGGGTCTCAATGGGTACTTTCTGGACAATCAATCAGTCTTGTCCATGCAGGCCAGGACCTTAGTCTTTGTTTCCCCTTAATATAGAAAGATCATGTTGAGAATATCTAGCTTGATATCCTCAAGAAGAAACTTTTTAATTTTGATACATTGATACAAGAGCCCAAGGGTAGAGACATAGTTACATTTAGATACATATACTGTGATTCTGCTATGAGTTATGACCGCGGAGAAGATGCGTCAAGGCTCATTGATGGATCCCAGCCTGGGGGTTTGATGTCTGGCCAATCACCTCGGCAGCCCAACCTTATGTATAAACTCTTTTTCCCTTCAGAACAGAAAAAAATAACAGTAAAGAACATATGACAAGCTTGTGTATACTTCTGGTTCATGTCACAGGATGGGTTCATTTTATATCCACAACAAACTCAAAGTTCATTTGAGAACAACTAAGAATAGAACAAAGCATGATCATGAAACTTAGTTTACCTGGAAGGTCTTTATCTGCCAATATTAAGCGCTTAAGGGCACTAAGCACAGCCTGAGCTACTGCTTTTGAATAGTTAGGATCCCAACCTCCGAGCTTGACTACGACTTCCGCGTTAGAGTAACCTCGACCACTATCTTGCATATTGCTTTTTGCCTCCTCTTTTGCAGATTCTTCATCTGAAATTGATATTAGCAAAGACAACAACAAGCTTAAGAAATATGATAAAACTTCCATTATAATTTGGTGGTGCACTTGGTAGTTGTGAAATGTTTCGGCACAACAAAGAAAGGTATTCTTAATGGGTTGTACTGTATGTATGGGGTCCTTCAAAGGATACTGTTTGCTATAACCCCCAGTCTGGTCCCCCTGTTGCAAGAGAGGTGATGTCATGTTCTAACAAAATTTCAACATGGACTTGAAAGTTGAAGCCCCATTATACTTTTGATGACCTCCTTCTCATCCTCCTTGCTTACTCCAGTTGCTCTCAGTTTACCGATCAATTATCATTTATCCGAACTTGATCAGGTGTTAGCCAGTGATTCTAAGTGGTGTTACTCAGTGATTCTATGATGCCAATTTTGGGATTCTTCCTATAGTTGTACACTAAGTTTGATTCACATAGGGGTTCACAGAAGCACTTAGAATCAGGAGAACCTTGTTTCTACCTCAGTTCCTATTTTCATGTCCATTTGTTATCTCTTTCTCTGTGTTAGTTATATAGTATCAACAGTAGAGAGATGTTTCTAGCAATTGAAAGACTTACAAAAATAATCAAATAAAGAAAATATACTATTTTTCTGCTAAAACTAATATTCCCAGAGGGGGACTCGTTTTTGTGTTTTTTCTTTTTTCACCTTATTTGTAGTCCACATGTACATACCTATATTGGCCTGACAACTAAGGAATTTTACCACTTCCATTGAGTCAATTCAGATAAGCATTCACTACAAAAATCAATTTATAATGCCACATGCAAGCAGAGCAGTTTGTCAGCTGATTTATGATGTACACTTAAGTTCTTCATTCCTTGGCCAGAAAAGAAAAAGTTGTAATAACTATGTATTCTGACACTGCTCGACTATCTAAAGAAGGGGATTGGAAACACATGGACGAAGAAAAAGAGCAATATAACAATAGATAGGCTTGTAAAACATACTGTACATCCAAATGAAGGGGAGAGAGAACTTAGTTTCCTAACCTGTGGCTTGAGAAAGGGAAAGCCAGACTGTGAATCCAGCAAAAAGATGCCTCCATTGGTTCACTCTTCCAGCAGCACCTTTCTTCCCTCCCAAGGTTGCAATAACAGCACGGGCTTGGCTAAAACAAGAATCAAATATAAATACATTTCTACTTCCAGTTCCAAGTGAAATGAGTAAGATATGCAAGACAAAGTAAATACCTACTCAGACTCTCTAGTATAGCACTTTCTGCTTCTGCTACAGCATCAGACCCCTCCTCATTAACCCCTGGAATTGGTTAGAGAAAAATTGAATAAAGAAAAGAAAAAGGAAAGAAGAAATTTTTAAGTGAAGCCAAACAAAGAGCTACTATGCCTTTAGATGTGTGAGAAAGTAAATAAATTGTTCCAGTGAGCATCATTCACACATGTTCAAAATACAATATGCTTTTTCTCTTGCCTTAGTTATTTGCTTTATCATTGTGCAGTTATGAGAATTCAGGTCTTCCATGTAAACACTTCTTTTTCTATTGTTCTTCCTTGTAAAACTTATTGTTTAACGATAATTATCTTCTTCTGTGAAAAAGAAAATGGATGAACTCACACGTTTCCATTGATTGCTTGGCATATGTTTCTAGCAGCTCCTTTGTACAAAGTGGAGTGTACCTAACCACCATAAGAGTTGAACGGAATTTTTAGAAGATCTTGACTAAAGAAGCAAGCAAGAATCCCAAGGGTGCAGGGGAAAGAAGAAATTGCAGTAATTTAATGCAAATGGTCTATCATGAATGTGGAAGAAGGAAAATTATAACTAATCCATCTCTTTTGTCAAGTCAAAAAAATGATTCTAAAGGAAAACCACCATTCAGGCTATTTATCATGATCCATTCATCTCTTTTCACCTAAGTTCGGTGAAAGAGGACTAATATTTGGCATATACGAATACTGTAGCTCTGTCACTGTATGCAGCATATCATTTACTCAGGAAAGTGAGGAACATACCCTAGTCCAACAGCCAGTTCTCGAGCAATCCTCTGGTTGATTTCAGTTGATTCCCCAACTAAGTATATTGATGTTCCTCTAAGGAGTTGTGTAATTCCAGCACTTAGGGACTCCCAAGACTCCACAATGTCAGGCCATTTCAACTCAGAGTTTTGCTTCTTCAAGCTAATTACTAATTGATCTTCATCTATGTACCTACACGACACGATTTGTTTCAGAAAACGTTGCGAAAGGATAAAACAGATTCACTAAAATTATGTTTTCATTTACCATATTGTCTCTGCAGGCTTTATTTTCTCATACAGAGTACTGGTTTCCATGAGAGTCCGAACGATTCCAGATTGCTGTACTCTAATTGCTAATGAGCTCTCATTTGCATCTACATATATATCCTTAGGAGTTACATCTCCCTGCCCAAGTTCTAATCTTAGCTCCACCTCAGAGGAGCCATCAGAAAACTGCATAAGTTTCACAATTTGGTCGGAAAAGAGAAGCAAACTCATTCTGAATAATAGCAAAGTTTACAGGTAGTTGATACTATCTTAAAAGTTTACTACCAAATACAATAAGAACAACACGCACAGTGAAATTCCACAGGTGAGGTCTGGGTTAAGGTAGAGTGTACGCAGACATCACCCCTACCTCGTGGAAGTAGATTTTACAAACAAATACTAAGAACAAAATATGTTGTTGGATACAGGTTACCATGTAGACTTACACCTTGCTTGGACGGTTGTTACCCGTTGTATTGGATTGTATTGTTATTTAAAGTACAATGTTTATTTTGATTGTTACTTATATTCCATTGTATTGTATCGTTTAAATCCATATCGTTAGTTAACAACGAAATGACCCATTTTGTATCTTAGTATTTTCTTCTCATTTTGTCTCTACTTATTATTTACTAATAATTCTATTTTGGGATAATTGTATATAATAGCAAACTAATAACCTAAAATAAATGAAGTAGCTAGTGTTTGATTTAATTGTGCTCCATAGCAAACGTTTGCCAAAATTTGTCAGTCCCCTCTCTACCAAATATCTCGCTCGCCACTCTCCTCCAATCTCTCGCTCGCTTCCTCACTTTTTATACAAACATAAGTGTATAAAAATTGTTTCTATTTGTATAAAGCAGAGGAAATTATATAAATACATATATTTTTGTTCCCCTCTCTCCCCTCTTCCAGATCTCGCTCGCCACTCTCTCAAATCTCGCTCGCCACTCTCGCCTTTCTCACTTATACAAACAGAAGCGAAATGTATAAATTGCGTTTCTGTTTATATAAAGCATGAGAAAATTGTATATACACATGCAAGTATATATATTTTCGTCCTATACACTTATAATTATAATAAAAATACTCCCCTGCCCAGTTTCTTTTGCCTTTCTCTCTTTCTCGTTTTATACAAATTCAAATTGTATCTAATTTCTCTCTTTCTCGTTTTATACAATTCGATTCAATTGTATATTCCCTGCCCAAGTCTCTTGTGTCTTTCTCTCTTTCTCATTTTATACAAATTCAAATTGTATATAATCGTTCTATATACTTATAATCATACACTTCGTTTTTATACAATTGTCTGTCCAAGTGTCTTTCTCTTTCTCGTTTTATACACTTCGTTTTATACAATTCGCTTCAATTGTATATGTATAGCGAATTATACAGTTTCTATGTTTGCTATAGAGCGCAATTATGCAAACTTTGCTATAGCATACAAATATAAATTTTTTATTTGCTATATGTGAAAGTTGCCCTTCTATTTTATCATGTACCCTACCTTTTCATAGTGACTCTGCCCGTATCCTACAACTTCTTGTAGGTTTACCAATCAAATTATGAATGTGTGACATTATGTAATGACGAAGAACGATACAATCAATACAATTGTTGTATTCATTAAACAACATAGTGTGATACAATACACTACAACACCATACATTATGAAACAATACATAATATGCATCAATGCAATTTTCCACATATAATATGCATCATTTGGGTAGCTCGAATTTGCACGTAAACGTTAACAATAATTAGACTTAAAGATGTGTTTGGTACTACATAAAACATTTATCAAAATATACGAAAATTAATTACTAAACAAATCTGTTATTTGATTAAACGTAATGATAAGTTGCATATGTCAGTGGCAAAAAGGTAAATACAGTTTTCCCCAAAAGAAGATGAATTTTGCGTAGCAGCCAAATGAGTCTATGATTAAAGTATTCATGTACTTAGATGAAAAATAAAAAATTACCTCGTAATGCGTGTTATTTGTGGAAGCAGTAGGAAGATTGCTGCAATGAAGGCATGGATTGATTTTTCTGAAATTGCTGTAATCCAAACGAGGAATTGCAGAATAAAAGCTCGAAATAGATGGGAATGTAAGTTTTGAGTAAGCAGAAACAGTATTTGGACTTGAGAGTGAAGCTTTAATGGGGTTTTGGTAGAGAAAACTGAGAGCCACTGAAGAAGAAGAAGAGGAAGAAGAAGCCATGTTTGCTTCTCTGTTTCTTCTGAGAAAAAATGAAGCAGATAAGAAATATAGGCTTTTTTTGAGAATTTGCATATAGCTCCCCTTAGTTTGATGGAATTACATATAGCTCCCGTTAATTTAAATTACTTTCGAATTTTTAAATTCATGCAAACTGTATTTTTTTAGCTATATTTTGAACCAAATTATCACAATTTCCATGTACTTTACATGTAATATTATTCTCTCTCCGAAAGAATAACATTATTGTTATTATTATAATTTTATTTTTAAGAACTTGAACTATTCATTTTACGTCCAGTGACAAAATGTAGTAATTATGTAAACAATATTAATAAACTTTTAAAAGTTTATCTTAGTTAAAATAAATTACGTCATATAAATTAAAATGAACGAAAAGAAATATTTGATTGTACTACTATGTATTGTAGGCCCAAATATCCTAGTAGTGTCATTTCTTGTTTTTTTTTTTTGTTTTTTTTTTGCCATGAGCATGGAATTTTGAGGAAAAAGGAAAAATAAGAGAAAACCATGGGCGAGAAAAAAAACAGAATATTTTTTAGAGGAAAATAAAGACAAATTGTGATTAATGAGCTATAGACACCACATAGTAAAAGATTTGATTTTACCTTTAAGAAAATTGAACTGTTAATTTTATTGAGTTTGCTCATAACTAAAAGTTAATTAATTAATGGTGTCCTATCAAAAGAAAAAGGAGGATAATCCAATGAGTTTTTATCATAAGATATATTGAGGATTTTCTATAAGGTTTACTTGCTAAAAGTCTCTAGAAAGATTCAATATGTTTCCAACTTTTTGGCTAATTTGTTCAGTCTTATAATAGGAGGATCCTACACCTATGTCAAATATATATTGTTTGGATAATTAAGGAGAGTGTGATCATTACTATTTCATTAGTCATGTTTCGTGATCAGAATTGTGGTGGAGTGACGTTTATATATTGTTTGGATAATGAGAGTGTGACAATTACTACTTCATTAATCATATTTTGAGATTAATCATGAAATTTTGAATCTCAATAATTATAGTAGGCCTCGTCCAACCCCTAACTGCCTCAACCTTGGATGAATTCACCCAGTATCCTCCTTGGAAACCTCATCCAACCCCTAACTGCTTCAACCATGGATGAATTCACCCAATATCCACCTTGGAAACCACGTATCCCAAAAATACCTTAAAATCAAGCACAAATTCACACTTCGAGAACTTTGCATACAACTTCTGTTCCCTCAACCTCAAAAGCACAATTCTCAAGTTATGAAATCAATTGGAAAATACATAATTCAATCAAATCAAGCACAATAGAATTGAGTTTAAATAATTGAATCATAATAAATGAAATCCATAAAGATAAGAGGTTTTCATTGAAATCTTATTGGAGAATTGATTTTCTTTTGAAATCCAATAACTCTGAACTAGAAATCTCAGCCTCGTTAAAAATATCTATCATATTTTGTGGCTATGGTATAGGGAAAATCATACTAATATTCTTCTTTCGCCAAGCATATATGGTGAATGGTCAAGTCTTGTATGAGCATGTCTTTTTTTTTTTTTTTTTAAGTCTATTTTTATATTATTATTTGTTTGGAGAATTTTCCTTTATAGTCGAAAGTCGAAACAAATCTTCTTATTTTGAGACATGTGTATATCGTGAAATTTTGTAACTAAATATAGAAAATTAGATAAATTAATAATTTGGATATATTCATTTGCTTCTTAACTTATGTATCGAGTGAAAGTAGATATCTCAGAAAGATTTATAAATATCTATATTTTAGCCATATAATTAAAAATAAATCATTATTGTTTATTGTTATAAATTTATACTTAATTGTGAAAAAATTGATACTTGAGATAATGAGTAGTTTTAATTTATTTAAAAAAATTCAAAATAGTTCATTATTTTTGAATTTGAACTTAAAATTATAAGAAACTTCAAATCTCAATAACTAAAGTAGGCCTCATCCAGCCTCTAACTGCCTCAACTTCAGACGAATTCACCTTGATATTCTCCTCAGACACCACGTGTCTCAAAAATGCCTCAAACTTAAATTCAAAAAGTCAAACTTCGAGAACTTTGCATACAAACTTCTCAAAATAGTTCACCGTTTTTAAAATTTAGACGCAAAATAGTTCATCATAATTCGGTGATTAGTAAAACCAAATTCAAAAAATTAAATTTCGAAAACTTTGCATACAAACTTCAAAAATAGTTCACCCTTTTTTAATATGGACTCGAAATAATTCATCATAATTCGGTGATTAGTAAGTTTCATTATTGGTACAGTATGGGAATTTGTGCAAAATCATTTCATGTGAATGTATATAGGTCTAGAAATTCTGTGGTTGTCCGGCCACCAACCCTTATAAAATGAAATATACTGTCAAACATGAATTACGGTGCAGTGTTATGATTACTTTATTCTTAATTAGAGATTTTAAATTCAAGTTTTAAGTATAATTTTTTTTATTTTATTAGGAGTGTCATTTCAGAATGAACCCTACTGAATTGGGACTTCAATGTGGACTCCAAATACTGAATAAGAATCCAAAAAAGAATAGTAAAATATACGCCCTCCTTTCAATACTTTCTCCATCATGATTTACTTATCAATATTTTCTTATTTTATTTCTACTTTTTCTCGTCACATTTAACAAATTAAGGAATAATAACTTTTTCTATTATACTCTCAATTTATTAACATTGAGAGTGTGTTTGGTATGAAGGAAAATATTTTTTGGAAAATATTTTTTAATTTTTTCATGTTTGGTTGGGACAAAAGTTTTGGAAAATGTTTTCCAAATCAACTCATTTTCCTTAAAAAATTAAGGAAAACATTTTCCAAAACTCTCCTCCAATTTTAAATTATATTTTTTGGGGGGGAAAATATCAATTTTAAAAAAATATTTTCTATTTCAAAAATTTATTTTTTCACCCGATCCCTGCCCCTCCCCCTCGCCCCCCAACCCCACCCCCTCCCCAAAAAAATTATTTTGTTTTTTAAAAATATTTTCAACTTCAATTTTTATTTTTAAACTCCTACCACCCCAAACCCCCCAAAAAAATAATTTGTTTTTTAAAAATACTATCAACTTCAATTTTTTATTTTTTCACTCCTACCCCCTCCCTCTTGCCCCCAGTCCCCCACCCACTACCCCCACCCCACCCCACCATCACCATAAAATTTATTTTTAAAAAATATTTTCAATTTCATAAATTATTTTTTACTCTACTAAAAATAAAAGATGTCTCTTTAGAATATTTTTCATTCATAAATCAAACACAAAATTATTTTCGGAAAATATTTTCTACTCACCAACCAAACATGAGAAAATAAGTTCAAAATCTACTTGTTTTCCAAGAAAATATTTTCTAGGAAAACATTTTCCATAAAAAATATTTTCCTCCATACCAAACACACTCTGAGTTGATGTCTTTAAAAATGTAGTGAGTAAATATATTTGAGACTTTATCAACTAATAAGAATAAGATGATAAATTCATTATATCAGTCATTATTTTTTAATAAGTGTGTCAAGTCAAATTATGACAAGTAAATAAATAGAGTATTACTTCGTAACATTTCCACGTCTTATAAAAATTATAAGTCCGCATTATTCTTTTCTTTATTATATTAGTTGATTTGTTCATTTTTAAGTCTACTTTAAATTTTACATATCTTTTGAAAAAATATGATAACATGACTATTTTGCTATATTATTCATATTAATTGACGTTTAGTATTAAATTTTGAAAAATAAATAATTAATTTTAAGAAGTAAATATAAAAAAAAATATTATTTCTTAAAATGCAGAACTCATAAAATTCAAATTTTAAATTTATTCGCCCACTTAAATAAAAAGAGCCTACTCTACCCAACCTCTCCCCCACACTAGCCCCCTCAAGTGTCATTTTCTAAGATATACAACCTCACACACACAAACAAAAAAAAAACAAAAAAACACTCACTTCATTTATACCTTGTCCTTTCTTCTACCTCCTTTCTCTTATTTCTCAATCTCAAATCCCTACAAATGACCTCAAATCCCAAAGGAAAAATCCACAATTTTCTCTCCCTCCTTCTATCTCTTTAATTTTCTCAAAATAATCCATTTTCTAGTATATATACATGTCAAAGAACTAAAAAAAAAAAAACTAGCTAAAAAGAAGAAAACCTAGAGAGCAACAAGGAAGAGAAGGAGAAAAAGGGGTGAAGAGAAAAAAATTGAATCTAGCTATATATTTACTAAAAGTTTTTCTTTGAGACTCTTGAAATTCGAACAGTGTCACGTAGTAAAACAGAAGTAACAAGGATATATGGAACTATTCCCAGCACAACCAGACTTATCCCTAAAAATCAGCCCACCAAACATCAAACCTTCATCATCAACATGGAAGAGGAAAATTACAAGTGAAGATGATATGCATATGGATTTAGGGTTTTGTAAAAGAGCTCATGTGGTGGAATCAACTAATCCTATTAACACTTCTTCTTCTTCTTGTTTTGACCTTTCTTTATCCAATAATCCAACTAAACCTAATTATAACAACCCTAATTCTTCTAATCATTTACATAATCTCCAAAATTACAACATCTCACAACAAAATCAAACTATAATAAGAGGCCTTCCGGTGTACCATCAAAAGCCCTTTAATACTACTACTACTACTACATTTCCTATACCTTCTTCTCCTTGTTCTATTATTAACAATAATAATATTAAGAACACAATTAGTTCTTGTGTCTCTACTAGACCTAATTTTCAACAAGGAGGGTTTTTTAGATCAAGATATTCGACTAAACGGAGCACTAGGGCTCCAAGGATGCGATGGACAAGTACTCTCCATGCTCGTTTTGTTCGTGCTGTTGATCTCTTGGGGGGCCATGAAAGTAAGCTTCTTCATATCCCTTATGCACTTTGAATTTCATGATGGTTTCACTACTACAAGGAAACTGTGAATTACATCGAGATTAGTATAAAAATTCGCAGGTGATATTGTCATACTAATTTCCAGAAAATTCCCATATAATTCATAGTTTTTTTTAGTGTTTGATCTCCTTTTTTAAATTTAACGAATCAGAGCGACAAAGAACTGACATAAAGTTCACATGATAGAGAGCTCATTTTTTAATAGTTGACTAGTTGTTGGTGTTCCTATAATTGTTGTTTTTGTTTCAAAGTACCTTGAATAGTTCTTATATATGTCATACTCTATGGTTATGATTAAAGACTTGTTTAGATATTCACGATCAAGAAGTACTCGATTTTCTATCGAATAGACAATGATAGGAAAAGGAAAGCTATATTTTTTTATACTTAATTAAGACTCATTTTTAACTAAGTAAAATAATGGTGAGAATATGATTTATTTTTTTTGGGGTATTTAGGAGCAACACCAAAATCAGTTCTTGAGCTTATGGATGTCAAAGATCTCACCTTAGCACATGTTAAATCCCATTTACAGGTAATTTTTCTAAGATCTTACTAATTATTTTTCCTTATTATGCCACTACATCAAACTAAAAACTCTACTAATTATTTTTACTTATTATGCCACTACATCAAACTAAAATGAATTTTTAGTTGTAATTAGTTAACGATATTTTTAGATTTTCATAAATGTCCGCCTATAGTAATATCAAAATCTAATGAAAATTAAGTAATACTTATATAAATTTAATACTCTTTGATAATATGCATATTTATTGCTATTAGAAATTATTTTCGCGGTACTAAGCCACTTCATTTGGAGTTGTTTCAATGTGTTTAATTAGCTACTCCATAACAAGAAGCTTAGTGATTTTGAAGGAAAAAAAAGGTTTTGATTCTACATTTCAAATTCCAATGCTATCTTTTTCCTTTGCAATGCCAGGCTTTTTTTATGCAGCTTTTTTTCCCTTTTTTTCTTTTTATATACTTTGGGAGAACCAAACATCCATTCATGTGTAGTGTGAAAGGAATAGTACTTGTAAAAGTTAAAAAGGGTGAGTTCAATTAGAGGAGAGAGGAGAAAAATTGTCTCCTTCATATAATGATTCATCAATAATTATATCAGGTAGACAAGGAAAACAAGTTAACACTATGGGTGTGTTTGCTAGGAAGGAAAAAATGTTTTGGAAAATATTTTTCTGTAGGAAAACATTTTCCTGAAAAACAAGTAGATTTTGAGTGTGTTTGGTATGAAGGAAAACATTTTCTGGAAAATGTTTTCCAATTTTCTCATGTTTGGTTGGGACAAAATCTTGGAAAATGTTTTTCAAATTAACTCATTTTTCTCAAAATTAAGGAAAATGACTTCCCTTCAAAAATTAAGGAAAACATTTTCCAAACTCTCCTCCAATTTCAAATTACATTTTTTTGGGGGAAAAACGTCAATTTCAAAAAAAAAAATCAATTTCAAAATTTTATTTTTTCATCCGATCCCTACCCCCTCCCAACCAACCACCAACCGGCCAGCCCCCCCCCAACCCCACCTCCTCCAAAAAATTAATTTTGCTTTTTAAAAATATTTTCAACTTCAAATTTTTATTTTTAAACTCCTACCCCCTCCCCCGCCAACCAGCCACCCACCCCCAACCCCCAAAAAAATTAATTTTTTATTTTTTAAAAATACTATAAACTTCAAATTTTTATTTTTTCACTCCTACACCCTCCACCTGCCCCCATCCACTACCCCCACCCCTACCCCACCACCACCACCACCCAAAAAAATAATAATTTTATTTTTAAAAAATATTTTCAATTTCATAAATTATTTTTTACTCTAGTAAAAATAAAAGATGTCTCTCAAAAACATTTTTCATTCATAAATCAAACACTAAAAATTATTTTCAGAAAATGTTTTCTACTCACCAACCAAACATGAGAAAATAAGTCCAAAATCTACTTGTTTTCCAGGAAAACATTTTCTAGGAAAACATTTTCCATGGAAAACATTTTCCTCCATACCAAACACACCCTTTGTATTTATTTTCTCATGTTTGGTTGGTGAGTAGAAAATATTTTCCGAAAATGATTTTTAGTGTTTGATTTATGAATGAAAAATGTTTTTGAGAGACATCTTTAATTTTTACTAGAGTAAAAAATAATTTATGAAATCAAAAATATTTTTTTTTGAGGGTGAGGGTGGTGTGGGGTGGGGGTAGTGGGTTAATTCTTTGGGGAGGGGTTGGGGTTGGGGGGCTGGCCGGTGAGGGGGGAGGTCAGGTATCGGGTAAAAAAATAAAATTTTGAAATTTAAAATATTTTTTTTAAAATCGATGTTTTTCCCAAAACAAAATGTAATTTGAAATTGGAGGAGAGGTTTGGAAAATGTTTTCCTTAATTTTTGAAGGGAAGTCATTTTCCTTAATTTTGAGGAAAATGAGTTGATTTGAAAAACATTTTCCAAAACTTTTGTCCCAACCAAACATGGGAAAATTAGAAAACATTTTCCAGAAAATATTTTCCTTCATACCAAACACACTATATTTCCTTATTAATTAATTCCGAAACTTCGATTTGTAACATGACATAGCCAGAAGTTATTTATCCTTTAGGAGAAGTGTACATACATTCATTAACTTCAGAAAAAAATTATATATATATATATATATATATATATATATATATATATATATATATATATATATATATATATATATATATATATATATATATATTGATGACATAGCCAGAAGTGGATCCATCCTTCTAGGTGGGTATACGTCCATCTGTTAATTTTAGAAAAAATTATGTATATATATTTATATATATCTTGAAAAACTAACTAAAATTAAGATATAATTAATAGAGCACCCATGAAAAAAATAGGAGTGTCATTATGTTGCTAGTACAAGCAAGAGGATCTACCTAAGAGACTTGGCCCCTGGGTTTTAATCCAGTTGAAGTGTTTATTTCACTGTTTTTATTTTAAGTCTATCTTAGAATTCATTGAGCTAAGGTAATATTTGTGCACCCAAAATCGTCAAATCTTGGGTTCACGTCTGGACATAGCAAAGTAGTTTGAAATTCTTGTAGGAGCATGAGATTCTATTATTAAAAACCGAGAAAAATGTTTAAAATACCTCTAAATTTTACTAGAATTTACAAGTATATTTCACTCATTCTATAAAATATAATGTGTATTTAAATTTACAAGTAAGTTACTATATTTTTTTTTCCTTTTTTATACTTTTGGAGAAAGGAAGTACTGCTGTACTAGTACATGACACAGTGATCATATCTCAATGATGTCTACATATCTTTATAAAAAATTGTTAGCAACACAGAAAACTGTTTCAACTTTCAAGAACTTCATGTAATTGGTCATTTGTAATAGTATTAAGTACTAGTAGATGTTATTTATACACACTCCCTAAACAAAAAGAATTATCTTTTTTTTTACAATTTTTTTATTCATGTGTGACATGTTTAAAATCGTAAAATTAACAAATATTTTAATATATTTGACATATCTTTAACTTGTAATCATATAATTCAAACGTCTTTTTTAATTTTTTAAAATATATATGTACCAAATCAAAAAAACAAATAAATTATTGGCGCAAATAATGCTATTAACGAAATTTTCTCATATATCTTTGCAGATGTATCGCACTGTGAAGACAACTGATATATCAGCTTCTTCAGGTTAATTATTCACCTCTTAGCATATGATTAAATTATTATTGTAGCTATTTAATTCTCTAAAAAAAAATTAGACCTTATTAACTTTTTATTATGTCAAGAACCAAATTTTAATTATTTTTTTTCATTTTTAATTTGTTCATTGAATATATTTTAGGCCAATCTGAAGTATTCGACAATTTGTCATCTGGAGATACATCAGAGGAATTGATGGTCGATGAATATTTTGATTCGAAGTCTAAATTGATTTAATAGATGAATTTACTTGACACTCAGAGGCTTTGAATCCTGCATCCGTCTCAGATTGAAAATGAAGAATGTTCAAGAAAGTTTGTTCAACAAGATGAAAGGAATATTCAATTTTGAGGGTTTTGGGAAGAAATCTTCAAGGTGAACTTTCATATGCTATTTAAAATATTATTAAAAAAAATAAATTCGTATTTTTTTTATGGCCAAAAGGGTCTTAGCGCGAAAGCTAAACCCTAGTAAAAAATGATGGACCTATATGTGGAAATTAGTTTTTGTGCCAAAAGCAAAGAGGCCACTAATTATCTGATAGTGTAAAGAATTTTTATAATATTTTAATAATATAATATTTAACGTAATTGAAATGTTTTTTATTTTATTTTGCATAATTATCGTATTAGATTTGTCACGAATAATTATGATTTATTACAACATGTTTAAATGAATTATTTTGATTTTTTTCCAATGTTATTTTAGTAGTTGATGTGTCTTCTTCATATAAGTTGGGTGCAACTTTTATTTCTATCAACCCAAAAAGAATATGATTAGTGAAATGAGAGCAAAGTAAGAAAAAGTTAGAAAAAGAAAGGTACAAAATTAATTAAAAGTAAATAAAAAAGATATGTCTATCTTTTTCTCAAAATTTATTACTTTTTCTTTTCATCTTGTGTGCTTGCATGCATGATAGAAAAAAGTTATTTCTCTTCAATGGCAATGACCTTTATTCATATACATTAATAACAAATTAACTGAAAATCTATAAATATTTGATTACAAGTTAAATTATAACCATAAAATTAATTTGAAATCGTCATAAAAATTCATAAATTTTAAATTTTTGATTAGGAGGAATCTAAGCTTTTGTAAAAGATAAAAGTAGCTCATGTTATCATTGCTTAATCAACAAATATGTGCATCATTGTTTTTATACTCCGTCTGTTCATAATTATTTGTTAATTTTTCATTTTTTAGTTGTTCGTAATTACTGATTCATTTTTGACAAATCAAAAGAGAACAAATTTTTTTACCTATTATACCCTCAATTAATTACTTTAAAAAAATGTAGAACTTAAAAATCTTCAGTTTTTAAATCATCCACTTCATAATTTATATGGGTAAAATGATAAAATTTAATTTGTCAATAACTATTTTCTTAATAGATGTGTTAATTAAAAAATAGATAAGTAATTAAAACTAACTTTATTAATTGCTTAAATAAGTACTAATTTAAGTCGTTAATGCATAAAACATAACGATAAAGTGTAAACGCAGGCTACTTTATAATGTACACATGAAAGTGCTTGATAAAAATATTCCCTAATGTGATTATTATATATTTTATTTAGTTTATTTTTTCTGATTATTCCTTTCATGGCTCACATTTCTTATGTTTTATTCCAAAAAAAATAAATAAAATAAAATAAAAAATCCCAACAGCAGCAGCAGAAGTGAAGTCATCAAGTATAACATAGACAAAACACAAAGATGCCTCATTTGGAGTTTACATTGGGAAGCCCTTCACAAAAAGAAATAGTGATACTTCTTCCGTTTCATATATTACTCGATCTATGTTGATTTAACACACATTTCAAAAAATAATAATTTTATAAAATTAATATTAATAATAATAATAATTTTTAAGAAAAATAAAATCTTAATTTATTAAAATAGATTAGTAAAATGAAATATTTATTTTTTAGAGTATATACATGAGTAATATTACATTATTCCTTTAAAAGAAACAATGAAATCTAATTGATTTTGTGTACTACTTTTTTTATTCTCATCTTTTTGACTAGTACTAGGAGTATCTACTGTATAATAAAGTGATAGCTTTTCTTTGGAAATTGTATGTTAGAAGGAAGAAAAATGAATGTAAAGTAGGACCCCAGTTTATACATTAGGAAATTCTTATAAGCGTCCTTCTAATTTTCTATTGTTTCAATTTATATGAGATCGTTCAATAGGATATAAAGTTTTAAAAAATAAGAAACTATTTTGTTGTGTTTATCAAATTTCTCTAAATAAAGTTATATATTTTAGTAAATTTTTCTTCGTAATAAAGTATTAAGTGAAATTCAATAAAATTTAAATAAAGATGATTCTATAAATAATTATCAAATTAGAAAATGTAACCATTTTTTTTGAAAAAATATGATATAAATTTGAATTGATACTTTGCCATAAAGTTAAATACTAGGAAAAGATAAAAAAGGAACCAGTGCTAATTAAGGAATTTTAAAATGTGTATTTTATTTATCTTTCATAAAGTAGAATATATAATTTGAGGGAGCTAGTTCGAAAGAAAAGAAATTTAATCATTTATGACTAAATATTCTGAGAGGGAAAGTAAGCTTTTTCTTTTAATCTTTTTAAAAAATATATATTTTAGAACCTATAAAAGAAAAAGTGAATGATTAATATGATAGATTAAAGTATGAGATAAAAGCAAATCACTTGGTACAATACATAGGCTTTAAGCCTTGATGAATCTGAAAAAATATCTACTAAAGCTAGGGTATTTCTAAAAATAATTTACAATAATACAAATAACAACAATAAATTATGAAAAGTAAGCATTAGTTTCTTGGAGGTATTGCACCATTTCTAGGTAAACAAGGATCGATATTTTAGTAAGGTACATAATGTATCATCAAATATTCAATATGATTCCACAAGATCTAGTTTCGTTCAAGTAACAGATTTTAGGTAAAATCAATTGTTTTTTTATATGTATCAATAAAATTGTGGAGACAAAGGAACTTCCACATTCTCTTCTTAATTAAAAGTTAAGAAAGAGTACGTAGTAGTAGCATAAGGAAAGATCACATGATAATGTTTCAACAAAATTTAGCTAAAAACTCAAGAGAATAAAGTTCCCACCTATAGGTTCCTTTATAATAAAGAACTCCCTCTATTGCAATATATGTGATAGTATTTGATTAAATACGTTATTAAGAATTATTTTTGTTAAAAAAAGAATTACGATATGAAAAGGTTATAAATATTTATATGTGAATGATCTCATTAAGTATAAAATAAGAAGCTTATGATTGAACTGTTATTAAATTTAGAAAGATATATTTTTTTCGATAGAGGTATCTAGTTAAGTCTAAATTCTCGTGTATCCAAACAACATAATATTCGAATAGTCACATGGTAATATAATGGACCATGATTGTTGAATATATAAGAAAAGTAGGATGATGAGTTGCTATATTATTAAAGTTGCAATTCCTTTCATATCATATATAGACAATGGTATAGCCTTCTAAAGGTGGGTGAATGTGGCACTTTTTAGAGCAAATTAAAACTAATTAAGTGAAGCACCAAAAGAACTTTTAAACTTAATGTCTATGTTGTTCTTTGGTATATACTAAAAGTAGGGGTGGACATTCGGTATTTCGGTTCGGTTTCGGGTTTTTTTTTCGGTTTTTTCGGTTTTCGGTTTTTGGAAAATGTGTACCGAATACCGAACCGAAATATTTCGGTTCGGTTTGGTTTTTACTGTTTCGGTTCGGTTTTTTATTTCGGTTTTTTAATGGGCCTGCTTAGTGGGCTTTTTCAAATTTTAAACTTTATAATTTTTTTGTTTGATTTTTCAACTTAATGGGCTAAAAAGTAAATATAGTGTAATATTTTTTTGTTTGATTTTTTAAAAGATTATTTAACATTAATAATTATTAATTAATATAATATAAATATAATATTAATTTAATATAATATTTCGGTTTAAACCGAAATACCGAATTCCAAAATAATACATATCGAAAACCGAATCGAAATACCGAAAAATACAAAAAAGTAAACCGAATACCGAACCGAAAACCGAAATACCGAAACCGAAATTTTTAAAAAATTCGGTTCGGTTCGATGTTTTGGTTTTTCTGTGTTTATGCCCACCCTAACTAAAAGTGAAAGGTGATGGAATCACAACATATTACAACCCTTTAACCTTTTATCAATAATTGTTATCATCATGAGTCCATGAATTTCATCTCATCCACTTAAGTGTTTGGAAGAAAAATTAAAGAATATTAGTAGTTCAGTTAGTTCGCTATCTAAATTTTTATCTATTATTGAAGATTCGATATCTCATTTTAAAATGTCAATCTAGCCTTCCCCATTTTTAAAGAAAATTTATGTAGGAAGAAAAATAGAGTGTAAGAGTGATCTCCCCTTTCTCTTTTTTTCCTCATTTGAATTTATTGTTCATTTTATTTCATTAAATGACATAATAATAAAAATTATATTGACTTGGTGTAAACACATAGTGCAGATAAGTTTCTTCCCGGATAAGTGTTTTTCCTTCTTTTTTTTGTACTCCTCACCTTTCAACACAATAAAACATGTAATCATATCTATTGTTTCATTGTATTCAACTTAAATACCTTAAACAAACAAAATAATACTCTCTCTGTTTCAATTTATGTGATTTAATTACTTTCCATTTAATATGTCTAAAAAAGAATGACACATTTCTATATTAAGTAACAATTTAACTATAAAATATCTATTTTACCCTTAATAAAATGATTTACTATCACACAAATTTGTATTTATTCATTTTGGACCACAAGTTTTAAAAGTTTTCCTTTTTTTCCTTCTTAAACTCCGTGTCCATTCAAAAATATATCATATAAAGTGGAACGGGAGGGAGTAATGAAAAGATGGTGTTTCTTGACTTTAACCAAAAGTCTGTATCAAAGTGTCACTCTCCCAAACCTCAGGGACCTAAGTGAAAAGCACCTCTTACAAGAACCGCATAATACAAGGCGAGATTCTCGCGGGTGAAAGCCAAATAACATTACCACTTTTACCCTAAGAAAGGTATTCCTATATATCACAAAAGAATTTACTAGTGAATTTTATAAAAAATTTAAATTTACGTCGGAAGGTTTCAATTAGTGGTGAAGTGTTCTATCACAAAGGCAATCCGTACCTAGAGTAACTTTAACCTGAGATCTCTGGTTAAAAATTAAGAAGTACTTACAATGCAACTCTACCGCAACGCTAATTGATTACCAGTGATTTTTAATAGTAACTTAAAATTGCATGTATCATGTGAATTTATACTATGTTTTATATTTAACTTAAAAATCTGTCAATCCTTTTTTTTTTTACAAACACTCATCGGCACCGTGGGCGTAAACAAACTTGTCAAAGAGAGAAAACGTCAATAACATTGGTCTAAGCCAAAAAAAAATCACCAAAAAGTTTCAAAATATAAAGAAGTAACACACAAAAGCTAAGAAGATTCACATACATTTGTCCTATATACATTTTCTTTTAAAAAGAAAAAGCAAAAGAGTTTGAAAAATACTCCAACTTTAATCGAATTACAATACTAAATTTTATGGAAAACCTTTTACCTCTGAACAATATAATAGTGTATTTTAAAGGTATATATGTGTCCACTTTGACACATTACTGTTTATAATTATGCAATATTTTTATGTCCACGTGGAGACATATATACATTTAAAATACACTATTAAATAGTGCAGGGGGTAAAAGGTTATTTCTAAAGTTTGGTATCGTAATAACAATTTCGGTCAAAGTTCAAATATATTTTTAAAAAAAATCCAAATAAAAACAAACAAAATCTTTCATCGTAATCCTAGTAAAAAAGCAACATACATACATAAGTCATAGTCCATGCATGACACATTATATTGTGTCTGCAACTACTGATCTAAATGTCTGAATTGAAAACAAAAAACTGGGATTTTGATGTAACAAACCATATATATATATACAAATAAATTACTTTTATCTTTCTCTGTTTGCTGCTTCATAGCAGTCATAGATATAAGAGAAAGGAAGAGAGGGGACCAAATTAATACTTATATATATATATATATAAATTAATTCAATGATTTTGCAATCGAGTGCTTTATGATTGACACTTTTATCAATGAACTGACACAACTAATTAACCATGCATGCATCCTAATTCATTCACTTCAATAAGGCTGAATCCATCGGTAGCAGCCTAAAGTTGGCATTAATTTTTATTTAGACACTTTAATTAAATTTTGTTTATTTTAGACACTTTATATTGAGTCCCGTTGTGTCATTTTGACACTTTTTGCTAACTTGACATATTGTGTGTTGCACCATTTTGAGTGCGTTAGTTTTTTTTTGGGGGGAAGGGGGGTATTGAATTTTTTTTTTCTTCTTCTTCACTTTTTAGCCCTACCACTTATTCCACCTTCCCCGATGAAAATTCATGATAAAAAATCTTACAAAATATAAAAAAAATAAAATAAAAAACTATTACACTAATTTTAAAACGTTTCTAAGAACAAATTTTTAAAAATTACCACACTAATTTTGAATAGATTTTTTAGAACAAGATACACATTTTTTCTTACAAAAATAAGAAGAATGTCATATATAATTTTCAAAATCAATTAAAAAACCTAAAATCTATTATTTTTTTTAAAATGTAAGAAGAATAAAAAAACGGTTGTAGAGTTGGGTGGCAAAATAGACGTAAGGCAAATGGGGTAGGGTGGGGTGATATAAGGTGGGGTGGGACCGTGGGATGGTAGAAAATAGATAATTTTATTTATTTATTTTTGCTGAAAAATTAGTTGGTTTTAATAATTTATTTTAAAATTATTATTATTACATTCAAATGTCACATGTCAGCTTTTAATTAGTCATTATGTCATGTCATCCACAAGTGTGTTACGCACACTTTGTAATTTTAGCTGATTGACAAAAAAATGTCAAAATAACATAGCGAACTCCTACTTGAGGTGTTAAAAATGAACAAAGCTCACTTAAGATGTCTAAGTGAAAAATTAATGTCAAATTCAAGGCTACCGATGAATTCAACCTTTCAATAAAAAAAATACTCATCAGACAATTTTTCAGGCATGACTAAGGGTTGAGTTAGCAAAGTCACGATTTTTATTAGAGAACTTCATTTAAATTAAGTAAATATATGAAGAAGATAAAAATTGTTTTACTATATATATTCCTTAGAAAGAGAAAATGAGGGTGAATTTTTAATTTTACATAATTGACTAACTGAGCTAGTAAAAAAAATTCGATCAAATACCTCACATTTTTAAAATAACCATTTTAGAGAGAAAAAACATAAGCCTCTGAAAAGCTTAAACAAACACACTAAAAAATTAACATCAATTAATTCTTTGAGATGAATTTCAAAAAATCACACATAAAAACAGCATAGATGGAGTAAATGTAACGTATTAGTTACTCGATTATTTGATCATCTAAATTTTTACTTTATTGATAAGAATATTATCCATCGTCTCGTAATATGTTTTCCATTTTCCCTTCCACTATCAAAAAAGAAAGAAGAAGATGCATGCACCCTTTAATCTAATTATCTTAAAAAGTATACACCTCTATTCCAATTTTATATGAGTTAATATGATTTGACACAAAGTTTAAGAAAAAAATAAAAAATTTTGAAATTTGTGATTTAAAATAAGTAATAGATATTTATGTGACCATAAATCATTTTATTAATGAATAAATAAGCATTTTAAAATTAAATTATTACTTCGTATAAAAATGTGTCAATCTTTTTTACTGAGATTAAAAAAAGGGGAATTAAGTAATATAAATTGGGACTTGAGAAAGTATTTATAATTAAGTTCATTTTGCATCATTGGTTGGGAGCAATTGACCTTCTATCACTATAGGTGAATCCACAATATTATAAGCGGATAGCTAGGTTCAATCAAATTTAATATCTCAAATTCTAATTTACCATAATTAAATTATAACTAACCAACCATAAATATTTGTGTCATGAATTTATTAGATTGTTACTAATTTAATCTAACGATCTAATATTTAGATAGAAATCTTACATAAATTTCATAGTGTTAAGAATTAGTTACATCTTATTCTAATTCTTTTTCAAATTATAATTTTTTTTTAAATTCGATAGAATTCAGATACATCCCAAAATATCAGATATCATCCCGGTTTAAGATACATCTCGATATATCTTATCTCGATTTCGAATATATCGTGTTAAGTGGTATGTCCGACAGATACATTATGTATGTCAGGATACTACACATAAAATGATGTATCCAAGAATATGAGAGTTTTTAATAATTTTTTCAAATGATGCGTCATTTTAGAGAATCTCGTTAAATAAATTGTATATTTAGATAATTTCTGGTCTAGATAGTCAGACAGAGAGTTAAGGGATAGAACGTGGTCACCAATTTTTCATGCTTGGCCCAATTAGTTTAGTAAAGTTAGCCCACATGAAAAATTAGCATAAATGGGTCAATTAAATCTTTTACAATTTGAACATGACAAGTGGACAAGTGACCTTTTAATATTAAGTTGTTATATATTGAAATTTACAATACTTTTTACATCGTTTTAAATACATAAATTTTATTTTAAGAAATTTAAAGTTTTTATCTCTGAGTTTACTATCAAAGTTTACAAGTTAGAATCTTAAAATTTTAATTATGTCACATAAATCGAGAAAAAAAAGGATAAATTTTATACTTTACAAACTTCAAACGGTATAATTATTATAATAATGTACAAAGAAAAAGACAAAAAAACTACTAATCGTATTCGTTGTGTTCTCACTTTAAAGAGAGTGATCTGTGCGTCCCATCAAAGTTTGGGTAGATTAATGTTCCAATTGTTTTGTTTTGTTTTGATATATTTTGATCCACTCAATGCGACTTTATTTAAAGATTGTGTTGATTTAAATTAATAAATATATGTTTTAAATTGATTCATGAAAAACTTGGTAAAGAATTGGTTTTTGTGTGATATAATGTCATAATAAAGAAAACAATTCATCAATTTCATATGCTAATTTGGCAAATAATAAGAAAAAATAGAAATTAAAACTTGATAAGAGCTAAGGCCGTAATCTCATTAGTTAAACTTAGTCGCAATTTATGTGACACATTTTGGATTTTGAGTCTTAAACAAGTATATTTTTGGAGTAAATTTTTCATATATCTTTTAAATATTTTGAATTATCAATTATTGTAATTTATAATACTTTTTACGTATTTTACAAATATATAACTCTCATTTCAAAAAAATTGAAGATTTCATACACTTATTTTTTATCAAACTTTAATGGTATTTTTTTTGAAAAACAAAATATGTACCATAAATTGGGACATAAAAAATATTAAAATAAACAGAAGAAAAAATGATACCGTAACTATCTGACGCTTCTAATTAAAGTAACATTTGAGCAGCTCATCTTGTATTTATTTACAACTCCTGGTATTAAGATAACATTGTATAATTTGTCTTTCAAATAAATGGCCTTTAATTTTTGTTCTTTGAACGGATTTGTGCCAAATTTTCATTTTGGTTCTTTAAATGGGTTGGTAGTTAATCCTTACCCTTTAAACTGATTGACGTTTAATATTTGTCCTTTAGCAATTGTGTTTATACTTAATGGAGCATAAATAAATTCTTTAAAAACAATAGTCATGCCCTGACATAATTATGAAAAAATTACTCATTTATTATGAGATGCAAATGACCAAAATGTTAACCCATGGTAAATGGAAGCCCTCAACTCTTTGGACAAACCTTTCCCCCTCAAAGAAAGTAGAAACTTACAAGTGAGAAGGGGAAAAAATGCTATGTATTTATTCAAGCCAAAAAAGTACATGTAGCTACAAAAGAATAATGAACCCCTAAACTAGGGAGGGAGGCAACAGACTTGACATTAAATCAGAGGGCTATTTGGGAATACCCATTTGCACCCTCACAAGAATTGGATCAACTTGTTAAAAATAAAAATGTACATGAGAGAGAGAATTCACCTACTATCTATCTGCAGTGGAATAACAAGGAGAGAGGTTCTCCTACCTGGACGGACAAAGAACAATAACAATCACCACTGTGCTAATTGCCCCAACTTTAGAGGCCTGCAAAAAGAATATAACCCCCTACTCCCTCCTCTTCTTTTTAATCTAATGCTTAGCTTGCTTTATCCTGTTGTTAGAGAAGAATATGTGTGTGTTAGCAAAGTAGATGCTCCTTTACTTTTTCAGTTACCTATCTATTCAATCCATCCCGACCTCCAAAACCTAAAACTGAAGGACCTCTGACTTTCAAACGCTTCGACCCACTCTCTATTCCCCGTGCTTCCATCTTACTATGCCCCAATTCAAAATGTAACTTATCATCTCTCTTGTGGTCATAACCAGCCCCTTTCTTCAACTTGATACACACTGGACCTGTACCACCTCCTCTCACTGACTTGTCTCTAGGATGAAAGTCAAATGATTCCTTAGATTGGTGGCTTGAAATAGCAACGGACCTATGATTTATATCATAAGTCGAGGAATGCTCTCGCCCCAACCGTCCTGATTGATGTTTCTTTAGTCTTTTAAAACTCTGCAAAGTACAAGCAAAGGAACTTCAGTGATGAAGGATATGAATATACACTAAAATTGGTCAGTGAAATTAAATTCAATACTAAAAGGATACTAATTTCTAACAAACAATTAGTTTAACTTTCTAAACAACAAATCACGTCAAGTTGAAGAAATTTGTAAGGCAACAAAAAAATCCTTCTACTAAAATAAAACCATTCCCATATTCCCAAGCTGGATAAGAAAAGAGAAGGAAATTCACCAGCAAACATGGAACCCTAACATACGAGGACAGAAGCGATAATAAATACTGTCCTTGCACTAGTATTTACAAAGGAATAAATTGTGGGCATATGGAAAAATGAAAGAGAAAAATAGAGCATTTAATTCACATCTTTCACTTCTTATGCAAACTAATTGATGAATATTTGGTTTTAACTAAAAAGCATCAATGGTTATTGAACTCTACCTGATTCTCAACGTTGATAGACAATGAATCATGCACACTTCTATGTTCTGCTCGAGGACGTCTCTTCACTCTGAAAACTTCTGTATCAGACTCATCACTGTCTTGATCTATAATAGTTCTACAATCCGTCTCATGAGCTACTTTCTGATGGATTTTACTGCTAGCACTTGATGAAATCTCCGATCTTTCACTCCCACAACTAAAAACATCACCATGGAGCTTCATTGATGAACTATCCCCTAAGTTACAGTTAGCATTTCCCTGTACCTACAGTTGAGAGCTGGATTAGCTTGAGATCAAATAAAGAAGTAATGCTTTTTCAAGGCAAAACTCGAAGAAAGTTGGCATATAGAGAATTACACAAAAGAAGACCACTTACATTAACACCAGTTGAAAGATAATCTTTTGGCTCCATTGAAGAGTTGAGATCAGACACAACAGGACCAGAACCATTTGGTGCTTCCTCATAAATTGTTTGTTCAACTGAGTCCTCTGGCCATTCAAAATTGATTTCACAATATGGAACATAACCATCATCCTCGGCTCGTGGAAACATGTTTAAAAGTATAGAAAAGTCATCAGTTTTTCTGTGTTGCTGTTGAACTTCATGCAAAACTACCTTATCCTGCTCAAATTGTCTAGCTGCAGTTTCCATGTCCAAAATATCTTCCCTTAGGCAAAGGGTTCTATTGCTGCCGCAAGGAAAATCAAGTGACCTAGGTTCTGATGAACAACAGCCAAACAACCAATCATTAGTTTCACAAGCATAGCCAATTTAACTAGACAATAAAAAGAAAGAGAAGGTTCATTCGAAAATACCATGGCGAAGGCACACTGCATGTGCATAGCAGTTGCAGTTAAGGTAAGCTACATAACAATCACGCTTGCATATGCTGCAAAGAATGGTACCATGTGTGAATAAAGATATGCCTGAAAATGCTTTTAACCTTGCGAGGCACCAACGAGCACGATGCTGAAACCGCATCAAATTCAAAAAAGAAACTTTGATGCTATGATGAGTGATCAAGTCTGCAGAGGAATAGTCAGGATCTTCCAGTTCCAAACTCGTACACAGAAGCATTGCTTCTTTGCAGAGAAGTTCCTCATGGGGAAGTAAGGGCACCCTGTTCAAAAGTGCATAGCGACGGCTAGAAATTGAACCCATGGGAAACCAATCGCCAGTTGCAAAGTTAACTGCCTCACCACAATTAAAACCTGCATAGAAAGACATAATTTTTTATGTCCTTAAAAGAACCAGAACAATCAAGCATAAAATAGTGGAGGAAAAAATAATTATTTGTTTGGGATGTGTCTGATTAAGAAGACTTCACGCACATGTTTCCTTGAACTAAAATCAGGAAAAACAGACCTCTTTTCCTGGGTTAAAAGAAAGATGGACTCTTACCATGACTAAATCCTGCATGATACGCTCTAGGAAAAGTTACTACGAATTCGCCGGGCTTTTGAACGGCTCTATACACAGGTACACCATGCTCTGACAAAATATTCGGAGGAAACAGTGTTGTCTTCCCCAAAAGCACATCAAAAGCTCCATCCTCTCCATCAGCTGATAAGATATCATTGGTATACACATGCTCCCGGACAACCTTCTCAAAGTCAAGTGCTGCATGACCTGGAATACCGTACCACGTTTTTGCTGCCCCACAGTGCTGATAATTGATACTACAAACAGCCAAAAAGATGATCAGGCCCTGGAATAACAAGGACTAACATGGTTCAAATCAAAGAATACATACCTATATAAGTAGTGGTCTTCTACATGCCAAGCAAACATACTAAATAGCATTCCAATATACAACATAGGTTCAGTAACTCCCTGAAAATTAACACTTGAATCAATCAGAGCCTGAGACACATTTTCTGTTTGTTCATATTTTCAATAGAAGATGAGAAAAGATAATCATCATACCGGGATCGATTTTTCGAGGAGTCGCAGTACTGATTTAGGCAACCGAGAAAGTTCCTGATAAAAGAAAGTAGAGAACATAATTAGAACTTGATAAGTAGTTATTTAAATCATTAAAGCCACCGTTGACCTCTTTAGGACTACAGCTAAATGTTGACAGGAGGGGGAGAGTTGTGGTCTAGGAAACTAAGAAGGAAATGGAATAGGTGATTCATTATTTGCCTTGGTACCAGAAGGGGATTAAAAGAAGAAGACCAAAAGAATAGAGAAGCGAACAAAGGAGGACTTAAGAGGGAGATGTCTCCAAAACATGACAAGATTCAATGTGCACCCTAATGGCACAAAAGTTATTTAATAAAACAATTCGATATGATATTGAGAAAGGAAAAGCAGGTTAACAGTCAGAAAAACATGTAAATAGGAATCACACCTTCAAATTCCATTTGCTTTTTCCGAGCTGATCATTTGGAGAAGATGAAAACGCACTACCATCAACATCACAGGCATATTCTACACTATCAGTCTTTCCACAAGCTATTTCATGCCAAAATTCTTTTTCCAAGTATGTAGGAGGAAGGCATCCAGCACTATAATATCGACGAGAAAATACCTTGTTCGCCATTTTCTCGAAATCTCGGAATGAATAGTTCCTGAAAGATAATACTATTCAAAGTGAGGCAGAAAACCAACCAAAGGATGTAATTACCAATTACAAATAAAAACTAACCTTCCACTCATGAAAAAGGTGACCTTGTCATCTGTGTCCCATTCTGCTAGACGAAGTGGCTGTACCCTAGTTGTAAATTTAAAACCAGCCTTCTCTTTCATCAAAACAACTCCAGCAGGAACAGAAGCAGTTATAGGGGCAACAATCTTGCATATACCTGTCACATTTCAAATATAGCATCAGCTTGTATCAGTCACAATTAAGCCTGCCAGCAGCACCATAAATTTCCTAAAGAAAAACTAACACAATCCAGAAAAATCATTTATTATATAATTTTACAGTCAGTAAATTGCAAGAATAGCTGTGAATAATTTATTCTTTTTTGTAGAGCAACTCCAAATGAAAAAGACTAACACATTCTCGCAGAATGCAGAGTCATAGCAAAACCACTGAATTCGTTTGACGAACAAATTAAAATGATGAAGCCTTACCATATTTAGAAGCTTCAGGAGCTAACTTCTGGAGATAAACTAAGGGATCCTCAAATTCCTCTTTAGTTGGACAGTATACTGGACATTCTGGAATTTTATCGATCCAGTCCAGATTGGAAGTGTCAAACTTTGCTACCTTGTGCTTTGAGAAAATATCTTTTCCATTAAAAGAAGCCCCAGATCCTGGATATGAATCAGTATTAACCTGGATTCTAACACCACATGAAGCAGAAGATCGTAGGGCATCTCCTCCACTTCTACTCGGCATATTGCTGACACAAGAAAGATCATTCAAAGATTCTGTTTTCATTCGTTGAAGCCTTTTTCGCTTCAAAAATTCCAATTTAGCCTCCCTCGACATGCAGACTCTCCCTTCCACCTGCCACAGTGAAAATAAGCTCAATAGGTTGAAAATGAAAACCAAACAGGATTAAAAAACGAAAATCGTTGTTGCAGATAAGTATAAAAGACTTCACGCAGCTACATTATGGAATAATAATTGTTATTCAGCTGTAAGAAAAACAGGCCTAACAACAGGGCCAAACCAAAAGATCCAAAAGATTCATTCAGAAATCAGAACAGACAGTCAATCATTCGAAGCTTTAATATTGACTTGTAAAGTAGTAAACGTAAAGAGACACGGGAACCCACAACACAATGAGGAAAGAGTATGACCATGAGTGAAACATATCGATATCAATTATTAATAAATCCAAGAATTTTAATTCAGAGAAACCAGCTGTCGCAGGCCCTCAGGCCTCAAGCATGTAATTAGCCATCCCCTGCCCTACTGAAGCTTGCAATTACGTTACTCGTCGATTAAGCGCATAGATACAAAAGTATACAGGCGTATAATAACCTGAGAGCACTAGTTTTTAACCAAACAAATATTTAAAAAGTTTTACTCACACAAAACTATTCGTACAAATTATGTAAAAAGTTCAAAGTGTGAACACTACTAATTCCTGAAACACAGAAAACACAGGTGTGAACCCAGAGAAGAATAAAACTTACATTAAGAAGATAGTTGACAAATTTAACTTGACAACTGAAAACAATTCAATTACGAACCAAAATCATAGGTTCAAAGAGACTTTTATAAATTAAGTCAACATTTTTTCTGCAACAGAAATAAGACGAGGGGTAGAAGTGTAGAAGACGAAGAAAGCAAGAGCTACCAAAAACAAATATCTTTTTAAACGACCCATAATATAACTAGTAAGATCTGAAACAAACAGGAAAAAATTCTAAGCAGCACAGAATTGAGTTCGAGAAAAAAAAATTCCAGAAATTTGTTGATAGCATCAAACAATTCAATCAGGAATCTATGTAAATACTGAAAAAATCAGCTCAAACTTTCCTTTATAAAATAGTTAATCTTCATTCAATTTTCTCTTTAATGGATAACATGAACAAGTACTCATTACAATATGTGAAATTATTGGTTAATATAAAGCAGCACAAATCACTGGGAACACATAATGTAAAAAAAGAAGGAAAACTCCATAAGTTTTCTCTGGAATCTTAAGAATACTTGAGATCCAAACTTCCAAGCAAGGAACAAAAAATTACATTCAGAACTCAAAATGTTACAAAAATACAAAACACATCCAACTGACAACGTACCATCTCATTACGAAGCTTTTCCCTACTCTTCTTCGTCTTCACAGAAAAACCAATACAAAGAAAGGCCAAAAACAACAATACAACCTTCAGTCAAGCCCTAGATCCTGATCTAGGGCATAAGGAGCCAGAAAAACAACCTTAGGCTCGCCACATTCCCTTAGCACTGCACAAAACGAGTCAAACTCAGAGATCAGAGCGATTCCACCAACCGAGTGACTCAGTTACGCCAAAGGAAAAAGCAATAATCAAACCAAACGAAATACGAAGAGTGAGTGCGTTAGAATTCTTCGCCGACTCTTTTCACCGGTAAACGGAAAAGTTGTTCGCCGGCGAAGGGAAGAGGTTTCCCGGCCAGTAGAGAGAGGGAAGAGAGAGAAGAAGAAGGGGAACAGTAAATGGAAATCCAGAAGTATTGGCTTTTAGAAAAACGGAAAAAGAGAAAATAAATGAAAATTTATAGTTTTATATATAGAGCAAAAAGCTGGAAATACATTTTTTTTTTTTTTTTTTTGAAAATAATATTAATTTAAAGATGGAAAATATAATATAAAATTGAATAAAATAAAATAATTAATAATTATAGCTTACTGGTAAAAGCTAAGAAGTGTGAAGGAAAGTGGTGGTTGGTTAGGTTCGTTCAACCAAATGCCAGCCGTCCTTCAAACGCCCCGTTTTTTGAACAGTTACTAACACGTGCTTTCCCAGTAATACCCCTGATTTAATTACCCTATTATATTTGAATCGAGTTTATCTGCGTACACATTATTCTCTTCATACTCCATATAATAATAGAATTTCACTAGATGTGTTTTAGTTATTTAATTATAATTATCTACATATTATATTTAATATTACATGATTAAATATTTTAATATACTCTACATATATTTAATTTAAAATTTCAATTAAATTTAGATCATATAAGTAAAATTGAAAAGCATGTAGTACTATTTTTTCACAATTATTTTTTAAAGTAGGTAGACAAATTGAATGGAATTACTTCCAGTTTGAGTTCTTAAACTTCAAATGTACTTCTGAATTAATTCTGGAAAGCAACATTTCCAAGTTTGAAGATAAAAAAAGATAATCAATACATACAACTATAATAAAAATAAAAGTTTGCATTGAGTAAATTTTTTACATCACACTAATATATACAATAAAAAAATCGAGTAAATTTTATACATCACACTTATATATACAACAGAAAATCAATATTTCTACATAAAGAAAATCATCTATTAAAATTTTAATAGAAAAAAATTTATCTGCATCAAATATTAACACGAAAATTCATTATTATGTAATTTAATAAAGTAAAGCACATGCGATAAATAATTAAAATAGAGCAAAATGAACTGTAAATTTAAAAACGTGACGTGCATGCATTGAACTGATGTAAACAATCGATATAAATAAATTTTATCCAATTTTAATATAACGATAAAAATAAAAAATAAAAATTAATTCAATAAAATCTCATAGAATAAAATCTAAACTAAGTTTACCTATTCAAATTCTGCCTAGGCAAAAAGCTTGTGGTTAAGTTTTCATTTTTAAAAAAAGTTTTATTAAATGAGTAGTATTCCTATGGGCTATATGTTTTTTTATTTTTAGTTACACTATTAAAAATTATTTTGGAATTTGAAAAAAAAAAAGGGAAAGGGTAATGTGGAATTAAAATTGAACAATGAGGAAAGAGGGAAGAAGCAGGAAAAAAGTAATCCTATGTGCTACAGTACACGGAAGAACTTTGTGGACTACTTCTCAATTACTGTATGGACGGTAGTGATTTATCATTCCGCGTTTTGATATGAAATCTAAGGTCCATGTGCATAACAGTTACCATATTCACACGTATTGTTGTTAGCTTAACCTACCTTTCTGTTGGCTATACATAGATAATGTGGTACCGTATATGAATAGTCGTGTAATCGTTTTTTAATTAAAAGTCTTTAATTTAAATTAAAATTTTTTAAAAATTCTTTGATATGACATATTCACACGTGGCAAGATGATGACGTGTCGTGAAAACTGTGTGCTTTTGCTTTCTGATAATTATTTATATATATCATAAGAAAGAAATTGCCAGAACGGAAATAGTTGAGCTGTTACATACATGTATCATGGTCCCTTGTGATCAGTTCCGTCACGGGAGATGAGTAACTACATTTGTTAAAGTTATTATATGTATATAATATATTAAAATGTTTTAAATATATCACGTGAAATATTAAAATTATGTAACGGAGAATCTTTTTAAATTTTGGTTACGCGGAGGTTGGTTGGAAGAGGGTAATGATTAGAATTTACACAGAAAGAGTCAGCGAAAACGAAAGTTTCAAAGGACGAGAGAGAAATGGTCTTCGCTTCGCTTGGCGGCGGCTCATCCTTCACATTTGGACTCTTCTTTTAAATGTACAACCGTCAACTGGTCTACGGCTTTTTTATTCGGCTAACTTTTATCCAGCTAGGCTGAGCCGAGCCGAGACGTGCTAATGGGTTCCCATGACTATTTTAGCTATACTAATTTAATCACATGCTATTACTGTGTGCTACAACCGTAGTATTATAGATACATTTTTTAAATTTTATGGCTAAAGTACACCTTATTGTTGGAAAATAACCTAAGGCGTAACTATTTCAAAATAATTAATCTAAGTGAAAATAATAATATTTTTAAAAATTAATTCAAGAAATATCTTTTTAAAATATAAAAGGATATCTTGAAGCAACTCACATTTTAAGTCTTCTATATTAATTCGAATTAATAACAGAACTCTCATAATATTTGTATGATAAATATCATATAGAATATCTGAATTTCATATTAGAAGAATCTATGCTTATAGATTTCTTCTTGGTCCAAAAAGGAGAAGAAAACCTTGCCGTTTTTTCTTGAACAAGAAAAACTCACGCTATTTCTAGTTTTTTTCCTTAGAAATAGAATTTCTTATTCTAGCTAAATATGGATATGGTAGAGACCACATAATTAATTATTGAAACTTCCTATTATGCAGTGGCGGAGCCACAAAATGTTTAGGGGGTTCATCCTTTGGCGGAAAATTATATTATTTTTATATAGTTAAAATAATTTTTTAGGTATATATAGTAGATGTCAAACCTCTTTCGAATATTTCGTATGTCTATTTCTTCATATTTTAAACCCCCTTATCGAAAATTCTGGTTTCGCTTCTACTATTATGTAAATAATATTAAAAATTAATTTGAATTATTTTTACCATAAAAAATTGTCGTTCAATCCCACTAAAAATTTGAAATTTTATTTTTATTCTAAGACCACACAAGTATCTATGATTCAGTTTACAGCATAAATTTGGATGCTTTCTAAATTTCACATGCAAACAAATACTATAATATAAATTGTGATAAATAGAACTTCTTATGATTTTAAAATTGTAAAATTTTCAATTATGGGATTAAATCATTTCATGCAAGATGTATGAGAAAGGGAAGTAAAATATTGCATGAACAGATTCATAAACTCTACCATTTAATTATAGAATAAAATGATCATGGAAGATGAGAAAATGATTTCAATTATATATGATGCCTCAATTAGACAAAAATGATCATGACCAGCATATATATTAGAGAAAATGAACCATATAGAATGGGGGAAAAAAATGATAATACTTATTTTAGTTGACAAAAGTGACTTGTCACAATTAATTTGGTTTTACTTTTAATCTATATTGATCATATCAAAACATGATCATAAATTTTTTGGGATAAATGATCAAACCCATTAACATATCCATTTTATGAGAAAGAGTATGGTATGTTGCTTTGAATAAGTAAATAAAATGATGCTTTTATAAATAAGGGCAATATTCCATATAAATAATATAAATAAAATGATGGCTTTTATAAATAAGGGCAATATTCCATATAAATAATATTTAATATATTAAGAAAGATCTATCTACTATTTTACACTTTCACAAATACATATATAAAGTCCCCATATTATCATTCCCTTTCTAGCACCCCTCCTTTGAAGGACAAAAGTAACAAAATTTACTATCATTTTCTAGTTTCTCATTTGATATTTGATAATTATCTATAGGATTGATCTCAATTTTTATAGTGTATGTACATTAAAGAGAGGTGTTTTAAATTTTCATTTTACATATTTTAAAATTTAAATCCAACTTATTTAATTAAGAATAAAAAAATCATAATTATCCGACCTTTAGCATTCAGCATCAGTCCAGCCTACAATCTAGTGTAGAATTGCTGTGAATAAATAAATAAGATAAGTGAAATTGAAGTGCTAGGAATTATAGAGATAGAGTTATTTTTATTAATTATTTACTTATAATAATACTCTTTCCGTTTAAAAGAAAATGTCCCTATTTTCTTTTTAGTTTATTTAAAAAAGAATGATCCCTTTGCTTTTTTGGCAACACTTTAACTTTAAACTTTCGACGTAGCATGTTTAAGACCACAAGATTAAAGGACATTTTGATACATATGACATAACTTTAATTTAGAACCACAAGATTAAAAAGTCTTCTTTCTTTTCTTAAACTCCGTTTCAAGTCAAACTAGGTCATCTTTTTTTATACGGAAGAAGTAATATTTTCTGTGTAATTTCACAAGTTTGATATGAGGATGGTGGTATGTATACAATTTCATCCCTATATTGTGAAGGTAACAAGGTTATCTTTAATAGACCATCGACTCAAATAAATCAATAAAAAAAGTCACACTAAAAATAAAGTAGGGAGGACAATAACAACATATAATCCAAAACTAAGAAAAATTAAACAACGTGCAATATTAGATACGACAAATAAGACGGTATAAGAGTAATTATTATACAAATATCAATTAGAAAAACTACATTACACTATTATTATACAAATATCAATTAGAAAAACTACATTACACTCGACTATCTACTAAACTTCTGTCACCTCCATATAGAAACTTAAGATCATACATTGAATCCTAAGTCAATATTAAAACTATATATACTTGAGAGGTGTCGATCAATCACCTTTCATTGGAAAAATATTTATGTTATGTATATATACTATATGCTGATAGTCTTGATTTCAAATATAACTTCTTTATATGTTAACACACCTTATTCAAAAATTAGTTTTTGCCACTACTTTTAATAACTATATATTGTTGACTCTTTGGCTAGTTATTTAGTCCCACATCGGAGTTTTATGTATTGTGAAGGAGAATTTGGGGTTATAAAAGAACCCCTCCTCCTTCATTGTAAAAGGCACCATTTGTAATCTCTTCTCTCTATCTAATAAAAGCAGGCTGCTTTGAGCGGTGCTCGGAGATTAAGCTTTCGCGGCTGAACTCCATTATTAAAATTGTTCGGTCTCTTTTCTTTTCTTTTCAGTTAATATTTGATATTACTTGTCGGGTATCTTTGTTAGTGTTCTGTCCGGTTCAGTTCATTTGAACCGGTTCATTTCACTAAAGTTGTTCCGTTTTGTAGGGAAATTACCCGAATTTCCCAACAAGTGGTATCAGAGCCAAGGTTCTGTCTGAGTATGCTCTGTGGTTGCAGCTGAGTCTGATCTTCCACATCAGAAAAGAATTATTTTGGTCCTTTTGCGTCGAAAGTTTTTTCTAAGTCAGAGTTCTGTCTGAGTATGCTCTGTGGTTGCAGTTTCGCCTGATCTTCCACACCAGAAAGGAATTACTTTGTCTCAGTAGAAGCCTTCGATTATTTGAATTCTGTTGTAATATCCAATATTTTTTTTGTCTGTAATGGCAAATAAAGATCAAGAAATGGAGTCTGTTGCAAATATTCCACCGAAGACATCGGGTGCCTCGTCATCATGGTCAAGATTCCCGATGTCTACTTTGAAGTTGGCGGTTGAAATATTCGATGGTACGGGCCATTTCGGTATGTGGCAAGGGGAGGTTTTGGACTCCCTTTTCCAGCAGGGTCTTGATATTGCTATTGAAGAAGTCAAACTAGAAGGAGTTGAAGATAAAGATTGGAAAATCATTAATCGGTTGGCATGCGGAACAATTCGATCGTGTCTATCCAGGGAGCAAAAGTATGCTTTCAAGAATGAGACTTCTGCATACAAATTGTGGAAGGCATTGGAGGACAAGTTTCTGAAAAAGAGTGGTCAGAACAAGCTCCTAATGAAGAAAAGGTTGTTCCGATTTGATTACAAACAAGGTACTACTATGAATGAACATATCACTATGTTTAATCAATTAGTAGCAGACTTGCTTAATTTAGATGTCATATTCGATGATGAAGATCTGGCTTTGATGTTGTTATCATCTCTTCCCGATGAATTTGAACATTTGGAGACAACGTTACTTCACGGGAAGGAGAATGTGTCGTTAGATGCTGTTTGTTCTGCTTTATATAGTCATGAACTGAGAAAGCAGGATAAGATGAAAACAAAGGCAACAACATCAGAAGAAGTATTGGTGGCAAGAGGTCGTCATCAAAACCAGACAAAAGGGAGAAGAGGAAGGTCCAAATCAAAAGGTCGAGACATTGCCAAAGATGAGTGTGCTTTCTGTCATGAGAAAGGGCACTGGAGGAAAGACTGTCCAAAGTTGAAGAAGAAAGGGAAGGCTCCGCAAGACGCCAATGTTGCAGAATGCAAAAGCGATGCGGAATCAGATATCTCTTTAGTGGTCGCTCCTACAACATCACATGCAGATGAGTGGATATTGGATTCAGGTTGTACCTATCATATGTGTCCCATTCGGGAGTGGTTCTTTGAATTTCAGGATCTCGATGGCGGAGTTGTTTACATGGGTAATGATAATTCATGTAAAACAACCGGAATAGGTTCAATCAAACTGCAGAATCATGATGGATCCACCAGAATCTTGCGAGATGTGCGGTACGTGCCAAAGTTGAAGAAGAATCTCATCTCATTAGGGGCTTTAGAATCTAAAGGCCTAGTTATAACGATGCGAGATGGAGTTCTTAAAGCAACTTCTGGAGCGTTGGTGATGTTGAAGGGTGTGAGAAAGAACAATCTGTATTACTATCAAGGTAGTACAGTGGTCGGGACAGTAACAACAGTAACTTCTTGCACCAAGAAAGATACTGAGGCAACGAAGCTGTGGCATATGCGGTTGGGACATGCTGGTGAAAAATCTTTGCAAATTCTTGCCAAGCAAGGATTGTTGAAAGGTACGAAGACTTGCAAACTTGAGTTTTGTGAACATTGTGTTCTTGGAAAACAACGAAGAGTGAAGTTTGGCACTGCAATTCATAATACCAAGGGTATTCTGGATTATGTGCATTCAGATGTATGGGGACCTGCCAAGACTCCGTCTCTTGGAGGAAGGCATTATTTTGTCACTTTTGTTGATGATTTTTCCAGGAGAGTTTGGGTGTTTTCTATGAAGAACAAAGATGATGTACTTGGAATTTTCCTTAAGTGGAAAGTTAAGTTGAAAACCAGACGGGAAGGAAGATCAAGGTTCTCCGAACAGACAATGGTGGAGAATACAAGAGTGATCCGTTCCTTAAGGTATGCCAAGACTGTGGCATAGTTCGGCACTTCACCGTCAGGAAAACACCGCAACAGAATGGGGTGTCAGAGCGTATGAACAGGACACTTGTGGAGAAAGTTCGTTGTATGCTGTCTAATGCTGGGTTAGGCAGAAAATTTTGGGCTGAGGCGATAACATATGCTCAACATCTCGTCAATCGTTTGCCATCATCTGCTATTGATGGCAAAACTCCATTAGAGGTATGGTCTGGAAAACCTGCAACTGATTATGATACTTTGCACGTTTTTGGTTCTGTTGCATATTATCATGTGATTGAATCAAAGTTGGATCCACGGGCAAAGAAGGCTTTGTTCATGGGATTCAATGCTGGAGTGAAGGGATACCGTCTGTGGTGTCTCGAGGCAAAGAAAACAATTATAAGCAGAGATGTTACCTTTGATGAATCTGCCATGTTAAAGAAGGTAAATCCAGAAGATGCTGAGAGTACTCCTGAACAGGTGGCGTGTACTCCGAAGCAGGTGGAGTTTGAGGAGACATGGTGATCCCAGCACGGAGCACCACGAGTGACTCTCCTACGGCAGAAGAAGAGTCAGATGAGGAAGAGGTTCCTACCCAAGAACCTCTACAGCAATCGGAGCCAATTGCAGTTAGAAGACAGAGACGAGCGATCCAAAAGCCCGCTCGTTTCACTGACATGGTAGCTTATGCACTTCCAGTTTCAGATGAAGATGTTCCATCCACCTACCCAGAGGCCATACGAAGTTCAGAAAGTGGCAATTGGGCAGGTGCAATGGAAGAGGAAATGCAATCCCTCAAGAAGAACATGACGTGGAAGTTGACACAACTACCGATAGGCAAGAAGGCAATTGGATGCAAATGGGTATTTGCAAAGAAAGAAGGATTTCCCGATAAAGACGATGTTCGCTACAAGGCAAGGTTGGTAGCTAAAGGCTACGCTCAAAGGGAGGGAATTGATTATAATGAGGTATTTTCTCCAGTTGTTAAACATTCCTCCATTAGAATTATGTTGGCCTTGGTAGCGCAGTTGAATTTGGAGCTAGCTCAACTTGATGTGAAGACCGCGTTCCTACACGGTGATTTGAAGGAGGAAATCTATATGACTCAGCCAGAAGGAAATAAGGTTGCTGATAAAGAGAATTGGGTTTGCAAACTTGTCAAATCATTGTACGGACTGAAACAATCTCCGAGACAGTGGTACAAACGATTTGATAGTTTCATGAAGGGTCAGAAGTACAAGAGAAGCAAATACGATCATTGTGTGTATTTGCGCAGGCTTCAAGACGGTTCCTACATCTACTTACTCTTATATGTTGATGATATGCTGATTGCAGCAAAGAGCCAAACTGAGATTGACAAACTGAAGGCTCAGTTGAGTAAAGAGTTCGAGATGAAGGATTTGGGGGAAGCCAAGAAGATTCTCGGCATGGAGATAAACAGGGACAGAGAGAGAGGCAAGCTTTGGCTGTCACAGAAGCAGTATTTGAAGAAGGTACTAAGACGTTTCGGTATGCACGAAGATACAAAACACGTGAGTACCCCACTTGCTCCTCATTTGAAACTGAGTAGCCGGTTATCTCCGACGACTGATGAAGAGCGAGAATACATGGCGAAAGTCCCATATGCAAATGCAGTTGGAAGCTTGATGTATGCAATGGTGTGTACGAGACCAGATATTTCACAGGCTGTTAGTGTTGTTAGCAGGTACATGCATGATCCAGGCCAGGGTCATTGGCAAGCTGTGAAATGGATTCTACGGTATCTGCAAAATACCGTAGATATTGGATTGGTATTCGAGCAGGATAAATCACTTGGTCAATGCATAGTTGGATACTGTGATTCTGACTATGCAGGTGATTTGGATAAGCGACGATCTACAACTGGCTATTTGTTCACTTTAGCAAAAGCGCCAGTTAGTTGGAAGTCTACTTTACAGGCAACGGTGGCTTTGTCTACGACAGAGGCAGAGTATATGGCGATTACAGAGGCTGTAAAGGAGGCGATTTGGCTTCATGGGTTGCTTAAAGACTTGGGAGTTGGTCAGAAACAACTTGAGGTTTATTCTGACAGTCAGAGTGCTATTCATTTAGCAAAGAATCAAGTCTTTCATGCACGGACGAAGCACATTGATGTTCGCTATCACTTTGTGAGGGAAATTCTCGAAGAAGAGGAGATACTTCTGTTGAAGATTCATACTACGGAGAATCCCGCAGATATGCTGACCAAGGTGGTTACAAAGGCCAAGTTTGAACATTGTTTAGACTTGGTCAATGTCCTGCACATTTGAAGTTGGCGCCTCACGGCGCAAATTTGGAAGCAACGTGAAAACTGCTTTTATTATTTGTTTGTTTGAGAAGATTTGTATTTGGTGGGACTGGATATTAAGCCAAGGTGGAGTTTTGTTGACTCTTTGGCTAGTTATTTAGTCTCACATCGGAGTTTTATGTATTGTGAAGGAGAATTTGGGGTTATAAAAGAACCCCTCCTCCTTCATTGTAAAAGGCACCATTTGTAATCTCTTCTCTCTATCTAATAAAAGCAGGCTGCTTTGAGCGGTGCTCGGAGATTAAGCTTTCGCGGCTGAACTCCATTATTAAAATTGTTCGGTCTCTTTTCTTTTCTTTTCAGTTAATATTTGATATTACTTGTCGGGTATCTTTGTTAGTGTTCTGTCCGGTTCAGTTCATTTGAACCGGTTCATTTCACTAAAGTTGTTCCGTTTTGTAGGGAAATTACCCGAATTTCCCAACATTTATATATATATTATATCTTATCTAATCACAAAAGATGTTGGGCTATTAATTATGATAGTAATATTTATGATTTGTTCACACTAACCAATCTAATCCTACATTTAATAAGGAATTATTTTGACCCATAAAAGCTTTTACTTTCTTCCTTACAAAGTGATTAAAAACTAAGTCAACTAAAACAAAAGTTAACAAATGTACTAATCTATAAGGATTATTAAGTCAACCAAAAAAAAAAAGAGAAGAAATAGAAATTTCTAATACACTCTTGTTATATTCTTTGCAACAAATGACAAAATACCCCTTTTTTTTATAATTGAAGTAACTAGTTATAACTACCTATCAACTAAACAAATAATAAAAAAGGACCACTTGTGACCCCCAATAATTCACTCAACTAACTTCAAAAGAATTTGATTGGCTATATGTCTAATCATATTATCACTTTTTACTGTAAATAAGGGTATTTTCGGAAATGAAAGATTACAAATGGCGCTTCTTCCTTTTGACAACGACATAAAAAAGCCTGATTAATGATAAGACCCGTACGGGTCAAGTACTTTGATTAGAAATTTTAAGCAAAAGACGAAATAGCCTTGATGATTTATAAAAATTACTCACTCGGGAACTTTTTATTTCACAATACTTATTAAATTATAAATAAGTATTATAACGAATGTGAACAATTAATTGGAAAGTAATATAAAAAGTACGTAATTTAATAAGATGAATAATTAATATAAAATAATTTTTTTTATATAATAATCAACTAATACGTGACGAAAAGAATATGCGTTTTTTTTGGAGAGGTTAGTCGATTGTTTTGTGGGTATATGTTGGGGACAGTATATAGGACCAAACCTTGCTTTGTGAAAGAGTTGGAATCCTATGTGATTTAAACTATATTTTCTTATCCTTATTGTAGGACCATTGTCTTTGAGGGGACAAATCTGAATCCAACAGTAGATAAATATATGAAATTTTAAAATTTTGAAATATATATTAAATAGTGTAGGACAAAATTACATTAATCTTTATATATGGCTGTTAAGAAATGAATCGTAGGTCTAAGTTAATTTTAAAAATAAATGAAAAAATTATCCAAGACTATATAATTAAGGAGAGATCACAAGTTATATTTCAGCCTCATGTGGGACTTTTCAACACAAAGAGACTTTATCCTAACCGTTGAACTATAGACGTAATATATGAGATGTTGTCTAAGTTGATTCGGACACTAGTTTGTTAAAATGCTTAAATCTATATCGAAAAGACACTTTCATTTGCTTACTTCTAATCTTAATACACTATAACAAAAATGACTTTTAATTGCAATATATATGTATTAGTAAAGAGTACTAAAATCTTTAAACACGGTTAATTTCCATTAGATCTAATGTTATTATATGTTTTAGAGATATTTTTAAAGAGTGTCACTTTTCATATACTTAGCAGCAATTAAACTATTTTCTTTAACTAATGGTCGCTGAAGATAATATTTAATGTAGGTATAGTCGTATAATGTATGGATTTGATTATTTTTTTTTCGACAAATACATAAACAGATCACTAAACTTGTTGGGTTTTCCCCTCATGTACCTCAACTATGTCATTTTCCTATTGAATCATTGAACCACCCATAATTTATTTTTTTAAACGAACACCGTTGGCTGATGTGTAATCAAATTTTTGAAGGGTATTGATATAGGATACATATGTTGTTCCAGAACTCATTAGTCCAATTGATAGTGAAAATGTTCGAAAATAATTATGTTTTACTTCAATTCATTTCAACCATTAAAAACAAATGAGACTAACACAGTTTGTCTTCATTCTTTAATAAAAATACATTACAATACGAACACAATCGAAGGCATTTACAATAGAAAAGCCAATCAAAATCAACTAACGATGTTTAAAAGGAACAAATTATGGGTGGTTCAATGATTCAATAGGAAAATAATGTAATTGAGGTACCTGAAGGGAAAAAACCCAACAAGTTTAAAGATTTATTTATGAGTTCGGCCCTTTTTTTAATTGAGATTTGTCAATCAACCACATGAAAATTCTTCTATTACATAATATGTAGAGTGGGATTTAACTCACAACCCTCTTTTTGACAACATTATTATTTAGTTACCTATATATTATTTTATCATACTAGAAGCTAAGTATCTTAATTAATCAAGATGCGTGCAAATTGATTCAAATCTATTGGTTGGCACATTCCATTGGACCATTTATATGAGCATCATCATATGGAGTTGATTGATTCCATATTCTCAATGTGACAAAGATAAGAGCTTAGGAGCATATGTACCTAGTTCAAGATTCCATCCCCACCCCATTTTTACAGCAAACAAATGTATATATGCTACACCAAGTGTTTTTTAATTTATCACCAAGAGTTTTTGGCTTTGTACTGGCAGCCAAATACAACTCTGGAATTTATTCTTCTTTATTATAAAGTTTTAAAGAAGAGCTAGACAACCATGTAATCTATTATTGTGTGTGGAAAAATTTTAAAAGAAAAAAAGCAACATATGCTAATGGGAGATTTCTCAGTTGCTGCCATATATAGTTAGAGATGTATTCATATTCTCACCTCTTTTTTTTTCCAAAAATAATTCTTTCATATTGGCTTTTCCAATTTATTCGTGAATAATAATTCAAGAACGTGAAGCAAGTACTAACATATATTAGTATTTAACACACATGTTTAGTAACATATTTATCAAAAGTTATACTTTGTTAGTTATTGCTTTCATTAGTTGTCCACTTGGCATACATTTTTTAGATGTATGCTATTAGGTGGAAGTTTACTTTCAATATATATACATATGGTGACACACATCAATACTTTGAAAACATAAATGCAATTCAATATGTAATTAGGTTATTTGTCATAATTGTAAATAACCTATTATAACATATTGAATCGGTGTAAAATTATCGTACTATAAAAAACATTTTATATGACACTGTCATTTTACGAAATACACTTGTATTTGAGTTTGAAATAAGATGTGTATTGAATGTATTTACTACTAACTCAAACTAATATTGTAATTCTCTTGAAGTGTCACTATTTCAAATAGGCATAAGGCATAAATATGCACTTTAACTTGGTTTCGAATAATATTTATGTCTTTCAATTTTGAGTGTGCACAAGTAGACATTTAAACTTGTATAAAGTTGCACAAATAGACACACATGTCCTACATGTCTTTTTTTATCCTACGTGGTGTCCTTACGTGTATTTTACCATGTAGGACTCATATATTTATTTATTTAAAAGTTGGATAAATTGAAGTATTTATTTATGCATTATGAAATTGAAGGTCAAAATTAAATCTGAAATCAAATTTAGGGTCTAATATATATATTATGTCTTTCAAACACCATACCTTAATGCTTTTGATCCAAGAAAAGTGGCCTCCAAACTCTTAAAAATAGAAAAAGAAAATGTATACTTGTATCATTAATTATTATCACATGGAGAAAAATATTGACAGAGATGTTTAAGATTCCAATTTGGAGATTATATAATTGACAAGTGGGGGCTATTATTAAGTAGTGCTACTACTACCATATATGTTTCAAGTACCCCTAAAGCCAATGGGGTACTACATTATCAACTGAATAAATTTATTATCATTCCGTAGCTATAAATTTTGATTTCGAGTCTTTAAAAATGAAAAATATCCTAAGTAGAAATGGAAATGTTTTCCTTCTTATTACGTTTTACATGCATAAATTTGAATTAGTCTGAGTCATAAATATTAATATTTTATTTAATGCAGACGAGGTGCATCGAAATTCTAACAAAATCTTTCTGTCATGATCAACGATATAAAGAGTTCAATTTTAATTTTTAAAAAAATGACTTTTATCTTATATTAGCTGATTATTCTAAATAACTTGTCTCAACCAATAAATAAAAATGTTAGCTTAAAATTGGAGGAGAATGAAAATTGGAGAGGGGAGGGGGGGGGGGGAGGATTGCTTTAATTAGGGGAAAAGTGAGCACAAAAGGTAAGAATATTTGTAAGAAAGCACTATAGAAAATAAGTTGTCTTACAAAATTATAATTTATTATTTAATATAGATGATTAATTTGTACACTTCGTACAAAAAGGAAAGGATTTGATGCCATCAATTAAAAAAAACTTAATTTTAATTATTTTTTTAATTACATATGAATATCCACATCTAATATATTGCAAAATCCTAAAAGGTCCTTCACTAATTTTGTGAATTCAAGTGTAATAACGCAATTCTTTATTTTGAGTATATGAATTCCAAAATTTATGATCTATTGAGAATATTTTAATTGAGATTAATGGATATACTTGATACAATAATATTAATTTAAAAGAATAACGTGTTTGAAAAAAAGTAAAAAGCATCTTAAAAAATGTCATTATTAATAAAAATAGAATTAAAATTTATTATCTAAATATTAATTCGAAAAAAATATTCGATTCATGAAATTTTTTATTAATAAACTGTGATATATGATTATACCATCAACTTAAATTCTAGGACAAGTGAAAAACACCCACTTGATGGATGCTCTCATCTATAAATCAACATACGTTATTTACTTTATTTTCTTTTATAGAGATGAAAAAAAACTTGTTCAATTACTTAATATTATTTTTGAGAAATGTTGAAAATCGTTGAGAATTTTATTTTTATATCTCAATAATAAGTTATACAGTAACACATTTTTTTTTTATCATTTATTAGTCATGATAACACCACTTTTATTACTCATTAAGCCATTATAATTAAGTTAACTCATCAAGTTAATATGAGTATTGTTGATTGTACTGTAAATAGATCAATTTTTTTCATTCACTATCGATATGGGGAATCTAAAATACCCTTCATGCCTACACTTGTCTAGTGAAGTATGAACAATATAATATAAAATTTTAATATTGGATAAATTAAAAATCAAAATGAATCTAACTAAGTCAATTTTAAGCATAACTCTACCTCAAAAACTAACCGATGAGGTGAAAATTATACGAAAACTATAGAGTATTAGTAAATGAAATCCTTCATCCATTACCTATACGAGAATTGTTGAGAATACAATCAAACAATAAAAGTGTAATTTCTCTAAAAACATAATCTTTTAGATGAAAAAATCACACATATCAACATGATATCAAAATAGACAGATATCTTGAGATTAAATGGTCACACATTTCATCAGAATATAACAAATTAAAATAAGGTAGGGAATATCTTTAGTATAGCTGGAATTACCAATAAGATGTTATTTACAAGGAACAAAATCTGCAACTCAAACTCAATATTTTTTTTCTATATAATAATTCTCTCTTTGTTGGAATACTTTCTGTCACATTCTTAGTGGTTGATTTCTCAAGGAATCTCCACACATATCACCACCATTAAGGCAAAACCCTTTTTTTAAACTATTCAATCATGAAGCCTTGTCATAACTATCTATACCTACCATTTTATCCACATTTAAATAAAGTTTGATGGTAATATATAATATTCTAAAGTATAAATTATCTCACACCAAAGGTTATGACTTATGACTTAGTCGTCAATAAAGTAAGTCTTGAATTATGAGACAAAAACATAGACAATACATATTTTATGAAATTAATCCAAATATATATAAATTGATCTAAATTTTATGATTATAAAAAAAAAATATATATATATATATATATATATATTCGATTATCCGATCAACACCTCCACCAATCACCCTATTTACTACTATAACACAAACTTTATTAGGGATTATTTATTGATGGTAGGTGCTACAATATTCAAAACTAGTTCATCACCCTTTGTCATTAATTTAACTATTTCTAGAAGAACAAATATTTGTCCAATTATATTCCACCATTTAGACGTTTATGGTTAACCAATCACAACTTTTTGAATCTTATCTGGAAAGTAAAAGTTTGGTAAGCCTAAACCATCATTTCTTGTTAGAGTTACTCAAGTCTTTATCAATGTTATTTATAATCAAAATATAGACCATATATAGTAGCATTGATTTTTGACATTAAGAGATTAACTTCTCTAATTGCAGGAAACTTTTGTGGTCGTTTGGATAGGAATAAATTATTTTAAGATTAATCTTATAATTTCACGCTCAATATAAGATTAATAAAACCAAAAATTGATATATAATTTATATCGATATTAGCTAATACCCCTTGCCTTCTTTTTTATTCAATAATACCCCTAACCAATATTATATTTTTCTAAAAATCCGGTCTAGTATCCAAATCCCGATTAGATTATGACCCTTTAATTAGGGTCCATCGTTTGGTTTAACATAATGTGATTCGAAGTGGCAATTTCATAGTTAAAAGACAGTAGCAGAGCGAAAATTTTCACTAAAGCAATCAAACAAAAAATATAAAAAGTAATATATAAAGAAATCAAAGGAATTCAATATCATCTAGTGAATATACACGAAAAAGCATAAAATGATCATATACGTATTATATTTTTTACATCGAAGTGGATTTAAATGAATCTTTTGCTTACCTGACTTTGTCCGACTAAAGAGGGAAATTATGATTCTATGAAAAAGAACAAATGGATTCTAGAAGATAAGCAACATGGAATAACAAAAAAAAATTAGGTGATGGAATACAGAAGTTTCTTTTCTCGATAGTATCTTTCATGTGGTCCAAAAAATTCATTGAATAGCTTATCTTCAAGATATATATATTCGTAAGTACTTTAAGCGTTATTATTTATTATGTGTAACGAAATGTTAAATACTTATGATTTTTGCACTAAATTAAACTTTTCGATTGGAACAAAATTTAACCATAATTGCTAACCTTAAACAAAATGAAAATATGTTTGGTAGGAAATTTATATGAAAGAACTCTCACTTAACGAATCAGTATTACACTACTTCGATGAAACTCATCAAATAAATCAAGATTTTAGAAGGATACATATATAAATAAAGTGTGAGGGTAGATTTGGAAAAAGTAAAAGAATGTACTTAGTTAAAATCACAAAAGAGACTATAGTAAAATATATACAAAGAGAACAACTCTCCATATTGTTATCTAATTGTACTATATTATTCTTATAGTAAAGTACAACAACAAGCATTATATATAGAATTTTCAAGTACTTAATTCAACTCATCATGTCTTCTTTTGTCCATCATATGAACAAAAGATTTTGATAGGATTGTGAGAAGTTGATTTTTATATAATAATTATTATAATTCTATATATAGTGTTATATCTGTTAGCAACAACATGACACATTTGTTCTTATCTTGAACACACACACAAGGGACAATATTTGCAGAAAAAAAGGTGCCTAATAAATGGGACCAATGGCTATTGTGCCCACAACACATGTGATTTTGCTCTTGTATTATTATTCTTATATCTTATCTCACATATATATATGTGTGCTCTCCAACTTTTTTTTTATGTTACATTGTCTTTATACTAGTTTATAATAGCCCCATAAAGTTTAATTTGCTATTAGATACTATATGTATATTAACTTAATCACAACATCATAAGCTATATAATAGATTTGATGGTGTTGTTATGTTTGTAGATACTAGTTTATAATAGGAAAAGAAAATGGATGGCAAGCATTAGAGTGACGGCTATGAATTAATAGTTGTAATACATATTTTTAGATCTTGAAATATGATAACTTATAATTTAGTCAATTTTATATTTCGTTGTCACATATTTCTTTCCCTAATTGGATTTATAATTGATTTTATTGCATTATTTTACTCTCTCAGACTGTTTAGGCATTTAAATAAGATGATTATTTGTTGTAAAACAAATTCCAAAAAAATTGATAGAGGTAATAAAAAATTACAATATTTTAAGTCATAAAATTTAAATAAATTTTATAATTTGAAATTCTTAATTCCTTTTACCAAAAATTGTCAAACTTTTGACTTGACTTTACTTCCAACATGTATAAAAAAAAAATCTTCTTTCACATTCATACACTAGAAAAAAAACATGTGTTCAAAAATAAAACTAAAAAAAGAGAAAAAATAATAGTCCAACTAAATAAGTTTGACTAATTTTCAAACCTTATATTAACATTGCTATTAGCAATCACACGGAAAGAAAATTGAGTGTATGACCAGAACTCTTTTATATGACCAAAATTAACTTTATCTATTGTCTCTTTCTTATATTAATTTTTAAAAAAAAATTAATAATACATATAATCATCAAATTGGAGTAAAGATTCTTTGAGAAGCCAAGATGTATTCTTTTCCTTAATTTTTGACTTCTAATGGTAATTTAGGCATCTCGAATAAGGAAAATTAGTTGTTTCTGGCTAAAAAATAATAATAAATAGACTATCAAATTTAATATCTTATACTATGTTCAATCGCATGCACATATATAAACACAATAGAGAAAGTGGTAATTGACTAATGTATGAAATATCAATCAATAATAAGAAATTGATAATATCAAAAACAAATATTAAAATAAAAAAATATGTAGAAGATATAATTTATTAAAGAGTAAGAATTTTACAATTTTTCGAGTTCTTAATATATGTGACAATACCAAATTTCTAATATTAAGATATTAGCAATGATCATTCATAATCTGCCTGATAGATTATCTAGTTAATTATTATTTTAAAATCTGAAGATATAATTATTATTTGTTCTCATTATATCTTTAGTATTTATTTTTAAAGACTACAAACACCTTAATAGACTAAAATAAAAGATTAAGGATTCGTTTGGTAGGCGGTATTAGAAAAAATAATTCATGGATTAAAATTTAATCTAGCTAATACATTGTTTGGTTACTTCATTTAATTTAATCCATGGATTATTTAGCCATCATATATGGTCTTATCTTATTCCTAAAAAATGGAGGGATAACTAATCCAAGGTTTGTTAAACCTTGGATAAGACCCCTAAATGACTAAACTAACCCTTTATTCCATTTTCTAAATTTGTTTTGTATTTAGTTTTCTTTTTATTTATATTGGAATGGTTATAAATATTTTTTTTATTTTCCAAATTCGTTTAGTGTAATTTAATGATTTCACTAATATTTTTTTCTCTATTTTTTTCATTCAAGATAGTTTGTCGATTACCTACTTGAACTATTTTTTTTTAAAAAAAATAAGCTTTAGGTATTGAACAATTTAAGTAGTCTTAAATCTATGCTAAGTTTAAGATACACAAAAAATTAGAAATACATTGTCCATTAATGCTCTTCTTAGTGGTACATCGCACCTTAAAATTAATAACAATTTTATGTATATATGTATTTCATTTAACTAATTAAATGGAATAGAAAATTCTTTAAAAAAAATTATCCGATCCGATGGTTATCTATGTTGACCAATTACATGAAATAAACACTCATAATAACACAAGGGTATAATAGGAAAGAATTTTTTTATAGAGCATTAAATCAAACACAAAATTAAGTAAAAAGTGGTGAACCAAACACTTGACAAAAAATAATTCCTATATTATTAATCCCTGTATTATTATTTATTATTAATGTTTATATCAAACGAACCCAAAAAAGGCACTGCAGTAAAGTGTTAGAATAAATATTGAATAAAGATTGATTATTTCTTTAACATAAATAATGATAAAATAGTGAAACATAAAAAAAAAAAAATTAATATTTTAAAGGAGTTGATAAAAAAGAAATACGAGAGATAATTGGACATATATGGAATTATGGATTATATATTTTTGAAAACTGTCGGCTATCCAATTGACTTGAAGATTCCAACCACTTTCATATTTTTAGTGAATTGGTTTCGATTATTTGTATTATCACTTTTTTAAATATATAAATATAAATATAATAATAATAATAATAATAATAATAATAATAATAATTAGAGTATGTATGACAAAAGCATGTTTCAATTTAATCTTATTTTGAGTAACTTTTCACTGCCTTACAATTAGTAGACAACGAGATTAGATGGGTCAACATACAATTAGTTGGATTAATTAAGCCAACCTTTGTGGAATTCAAAACCATACACTAAAAGAGATTAATTAATTAAATTATTAATTAAACAATTTTATCTCTTACCTCTAAGGTTCTAGAAAGGGTTAGTACTGTTGGGTTATCCCACATCGGAAGTGAAAGGGGCTGGTGGTCAATTTATAAGTGTGAGGGAAAGCCACAACCTTTGAGCTAGCTTTTGGGTTGACAAGGCCCAAAACCACCCAACATTGGTATCAGAGCCCAGGTTGTCAACAAGTCTCAGCCCATCGGGAGAAACTGGGTTGTCGCTCTCTCCAGCCCAAGGCCCGATGTGTGAAGGGGGAGATTGTTGGGTTATCCCACATCGGAAGTGGAAGGGGCTGGTGGTCAATTTATAAGTGTGAGGGAAAGCCTCAACCTTTGAGCTAGCTTTTGGGTTGAAAAGATATAACGAATGAGATTATTCTTTTTTAGCCATATGTTTTAATTTTAAGTTCTCAAAATTAAAAAAAAAAATTGGCCGAGAATGTCTTCCTTAATTTATTTAGTCATGAAATTTGATCAAATCTTCAAAATATAATTTTTTTAAAAAAATATTTTAACGTTCTCAAAATTAGATTTAAAATTTTGAAACTTTAACTCACAAAAATTAAAATTGTTTAAAGTAAAATACATATCAAATATTATGTATCCAAAGAAATAAATGTCCATTTCATATTTCATTAGTACTAATTTATACCTGATACAAAATTTCAATTGGAGTATCAAATCATGATATAATATTCTTTCTGTTATCAACCTGTATTTATAAGGTTAGCCCAAAAAACAAAAACAAAAACAGAAATGAAATAGACGGAATACAAAAATAACTTGAGTCCACAGAAATTACTGTGTCCTTCAACACTTTCATAGGATACTCGAAGATTTTTTTTGTTATATATATATATATTTTTTTTGTATTTACATTTGGATAAGAGGCATACTGAAACTAATCAATTCTTGAATTTTAATTTTATTTGTTATTAGTTGTAATGAATCTAAAAGTAAATATTCATTTATATATGAGAAAAACATCACTATCCAAAATATTGAGTCAAAATAGATTTTCCTTGATTTGGTCTATGGCTCATAATTCATAAATATCACTGTCCAAAATATTGAGTCAAATAATGCTATGTATTTTTGACATGTTCATGCATTATTGAATGATAATATTGATTATTATTTTTGATAAATTGATATTGATTATGTATATATAATATGACTTGATGGAGAACATTAAAGGAAAAAAACCAAACAAGTTTAGACTTTGTACTACTTCCTTCTTCTTAGTTTTCACGTTAACATAAATAATTATTTTAAATAAAATTAGTTATTTTTATTTCCTCTTTTTTCTTACAATTATTATCTTTTAAAAGTGTCTATAAATTTATAAAATATTTAAAAAGTTTCTAGGAATAAATTAGTAATATGATTTTTTAAAAATATTTTTTGAGAGACGAAATTAACCCAACTATTACAAAATGAAATCGTGAAGAATTATTGAAGCACTGGACTCCCTGTTGACGATGGAACTAAATTAGACTCTAACACTATGTTTGGATCATTGTTATCCGTATTGTATTGTATCGTTACTATACCTACAATGTTTGTTTTGATTGTTACTTAAAATGTATTGTAGTGTATTTTTAAATTTCGTTGTTACGAAACAATGAGAACTCCTATTTTATGGAACAACCAATTTGGTGTATTCCCATTCTTATTTAATTTCTTTTTCCAATTATATCTTTACATAGTATTTCAAAAATACTATTTTACCCGTTACCTTAATATTTAAACCTAGTCAAACCTTCTATCGTACAATAATTAAGGATATTTAAGTAAATTTATAAATCACAATACAGTACGATACAAGCAAACCAAACAATTAAAATATTACTAAACAACAACAAACAATACAATCTAGCCAAACATTGTATCTACCATACAATATAGTACAATAGAGTACGATATAATACAATATATTATAAAATAATGGATAACAATGATACAAACAAAGTATAATAATGAGGATTCATACCCCTATAAATGTATGGTCATTAAGAAATTTAATTAAGTCAAAGTACATATTTTTCCTTCCTTTCAAAATAAGAGCAAGGGGAAAATTTTATTTGATAAATATATATACAATTATTGATATATCTTGACAAGTTGAAGATTTAGTATAATGATTAGGATTATAAAAGTTGTTAGAAGTTTGAAAAAGATAATTTTTAACTTTTGATCGAGTAAAATATTAATTTTAGCAAATTTATTTATTGGACAAGTTAAAGTTGAAAGCTCGTGATCACACATATGAGTGTTAATTGGATTCGAAAGTGGTAGGACGTTATGAGGAAATTTATAACTGTAAGTATTTTATAGTGATAAATTAGATGATAAATAAAAGTATACTAAAAATATATTATTGATATAATTTAACCAAGCGATGTACATATTATAAAGTTAATGTAGAAAAAAATAAATGTATTACAGAAAATTGCCTCATAAACAAAGTTATCTAAACAAGTATATTATGGATGTTTTTGTGTTCTTGATATGAGAATGAGTCCTCAATTCATAGAGTTTCAATTTTTCCTACAATCTTTCGACTTTTCTTCAAATAAAAAATATAACTTAAAAATTGGGTAAAATCCTAACAAGTGTGTATAATATTTCCTTCATCTCATATTTCATTTACTTATTCATTTATCTTTTTATATTACCCTTAAGAGAATAAAAAAGGAATATTTTTATTAATTTATCCTGTAACATTTTCTCACACTTTATTTATGTACCATATCAATCAATTCAAAATTAACCGTCGTGGAACTTTTTTGAACTTCACACTATATATACAATAAAAAAAAATATTTAATTCTATTTTAATTTTATAAATTAACAAATAATTTAGAAAATATATTTTTAGCAATTAATGAAGATAAAATAAGAGTATGAAACGGAAGGTGTAAAATTAAATGTGTTACCATAAAATGTAATTCTATGGGGCCAATGGCCCTTTGATTTGAATAGCTATGGCGTGGATGAATTTGAGGCATTAAACCGATAAAGGTTGTGGTCATGTGATAATATTTTTTCATTTTTAATTAGACATCGTGATTCAACTTCTCTTAAGTAGAGAGTTGCGAGCACTTTATCTTCAAATGTGAACTTTTTAGAATAAATCCAAATTTAATCAAACTTTAATATGGATACACTATATCGAAAATTATAAAAAAGATTTTTGAGTCATTAAAGTGAATTGATTGAATATGGTGCTATAAATGTGGATAAGATTTAGGCATTAATGTGAAGGCTTTGGAGCAACGAGTTCACAAATTTAATGCATAGCGGTGGTTTGGTTTGCAAACGAGTAATATATCAATAGTACTCTTATAATATGTGTATTAAATAACAAAATTATTTAGTAAATAAAATAAATACCTCAACTGCAATATTAGAGTCTCCAATATAAAAATTATATAGAAAACGTCATATTTTATTTTCAAGATTATAATCTCTTATTTTTATTATTTTTATTTTAGGCAGACCTATCAAGAAAACTACTTAAACATATATATATATATATAAAAAGTATAGAGTATATTTTTTCAAAATTATCCTTTATAAAATGCCTTGAGAGAGTAGTCCTCTCTTTAATGCTTTCTTAGTTGTATAAATTTGTATTCATTTAATGTCTCAAAATACTTCTTATTTTGAAACAAAATAAAAATGAAAATATCACTTATTTTGAAATAATTAAAAGGAGTAAATTCTAGGGAAAAGTGTTAATTTTGTGTATATTATTATTTGAAATAATTCGCTTTGATCATTAGTCTATTGGTGTAGTATTATTCCTTTCATTTAGAAAGAAAAAAAAGTCACGTTTTTATAAAATTTTCGAAATTTCATTCTAAAATTAATCAAAAACTATAAAATAAAGTAGAAGAGCTAATTTGATTATTTTTTCCTGAAAAATTTGGACGCAAGGAGCAATGACGTAGTCACATATAGTTGAGGAGTGTCGATCCACACTCCTCCAGACAGTTATAATGTGTAGTTAAAATAGAATTATTTTCTTATGTATATATATTACATATCGACATTTCTTATCTTTTAAAGGAATCTACTTTTATATTTTGATATTTTTTAATTGAAATTTTAATTCCGACACAAATAATGAATCCTCATTTTTCATTTGATCTCTATTAATTAAAAAAGGGAAAAGGGTCAAAAATACCCTCCAACTTTGATTTATTGTTTAAATTTACCCTCGCCGTTAAAATAAAGTTAATTTTATCCCTCGCCGTTAAAATAAAGTTAATTTTACCCCTCCTGTTACTAATTTCACCAAATTTACCCCTCATTAGATGGATTGACCCAAATTGACCCAATTTTTTTTAAAAAACCTATTCCTTATTTTAATCCATTAACCCGATCATTTAAAATAACCAGACCCCATTCTTCCAAATCTCCTATGCCCATTTACCCATTCTTCCAAATCTCCATTAAATATGTCAAAGAGGTAAATTCGGATCAATTTGGGTCAATCCATCTAATGAGGGGTAAATTTGGTGAAATTAGTAATAAGAGGGGTAAAATTAACTTTATTTTAACGGCGAGGGATAAAATTAACTTTATTTTAACGACGAGGATAAATTTAAACAATAAATCAAAATTGAGAGATATTTTTAACCCTTTTCCCATTAAAAAAAAAGCTAATAATAAATTAATGTATGAATGGACTAAACGTAACCACATGGCACATAGAATAAATTAAGGAACTTCAATAATAACAAATTCCTGGCGTGAATTACTGAAATTATCAAAATGTCACTATCACAAAAAGATAATAAAAAAAATCACAACGTCAAAGAGTTTATAACTTACTGTAGATTATTGAATTCTAAAAATCCATCAATCAAATATGCATTAAATAGAAAAAGAAAGAAGTTACTTTTTATATCCTTTCATTTATTCACTATATCACAAATATAATTCATTTTAATTTTATATTTGTATATGTATCTACGTGTTACGCGAATAATTTAAAATGTAATAAGAGTATTAGTAATATAATAATAATAATTTAAATAATTAAATTATTTATTTTAAGGCATTATCATTAGTATAATGAACACACAATTTAAATTTTAAAATTTTAAAATATTATTGCAACTATAATAAGCTATGATATTATCTTTTTAATAATTATAGTTAAAGTTATTATATTTTTTTAAAACAATTATAGTTAAAGTTTTGTAAAATAAGAATTTCCCAATTTTATCATGCATATAAATTAGACTCGTGTAAATTTTGATGTTTAACTCTCTATTGACATTTTGTTTATTTTGTTTTTGTTATTTTAATATATTTTTACTATTTATACATTCATAACATTGTAATACTTTTATACACAACTTTTTCAAACAATATATTATAATATCATGTTATATAGATATAATCAATTATTTTTTTAGTTTACAATATATTATGTTAAGATTTTTTAATTATAATTTTAATTTTATCAAAAAATAAAATATGTAATGTTCTTAGTGATATGCCTAATAATATATTCTTGACAATACTTACTTATACTCTAAATTTTCTTTCAAATTCATTAAAACTCAAGATAGTCTTGCTCGCTTCTTTTCTTACAGTCAAGTGGCTTTCCGCTCCTGAACTCTGCGACAAGTTCAGCCACCACCCGGGGTCTGGGCTCTGCTCGAGCGTAGTCAGCCAGCTTCTACACCATTATATGAATATTATAATAGAATACATATTTTTTTTTTGACTTTTCACTCGGTATTCACTATTCGATATTAATATTAGAGTCGATTAAATTCAAATTTACATTGATGGTGAAACACTTTCTAATAAAGATGACTTTATACTTAAAAAAAACTCGAACTCAAAAGCTCTTGTTTAAAAATAAAGTCTTATCACTCTACCATTACTCTGATAGATCACATTTCATTTTTAAAGCTTATCTCTTTATATTTTTAGCTTTAGTCGATCGAGTAGCTTACCATACATTTGATTTTCAATTTAGCTGACATAAGGTTTGGAATTAGCCAAACTTGTTTAGCTTGGCGGCTTAAACTTTCAGCTTCTCGTTTTTTATTTTTATTTTTCCAAAATAATCTTTCAAATTATATTATTATTTTTTTGACCTTTTTGTGTTTTTGGCACGTTTTTTTTTTTTTTTTTTTGAAAAAAGAGGATTTGGTATATGTGGTGGAAGAAAAGTCAGAGTTTGACAACATTTTGGTAAAAGAGATAAGGGAAAAATACGTGTCTACTATTTATTTTTTTGTGGTAATATTTGTTTGTGTTTAATTTAGGTCATACGAGGTTTCTTTTATTCGTACACACTTTATTGAATTTCATCAACCTTACATCACATACAAGTCATCTTACGATGAATTTACAACATTTTTGAATTGTATTTGGAAAAATCGGAAAAATAAGAAACGTCTAGATGATATTTTTTCATTTCTAATGTATTACGTTATCAAGTTATTTTTATCTAGCATAACAAATAATGAGTCAATAATACTTTCATTTTTTTTCTTTCTTTAGTATATACAGATAAAAACAATAGTTATAACCGTTAAAATAGTGACTGAAGATGTCTATGATATTATAAACCTTTTTTCACAAATGTATTTATCTAAGATTCCGCATTGCTTTATAATGAGCTATCTTAACAGTGGCGGAGCTAGAAATTTCTTAAAGGGTATCCAGAAATAGTAACTTGTTATGTTAAGGGTGTCCAAAATAGGTTATTTAATCATTTCGTATATTATTTTACTTAAAAAAAAAATCGACGAAGGATGTTCAATTGAACACCCCTTGACACTATGTGGCTATGCCACTGGCTATCTACCTCCTTAAATTGTTTTGGAATATTCTTATCTCATTATCTAACGTTTGAAGTTGAATTAAATCGGCTCAATATATAATTTTTTTCCAGATAGATTAGTCGTTGTTTTTACACATCTCAATTATCAGATGCAAAAGGAGCTTTAATTAGCGGTTTGATGAAAAATGATTATTTATTAACTTTTTTTTATCATATTATATTTTCACACTCTAATTAACAGAACTAAACTTCTTCTGAGTTCAAACTCATGTTATCATCATTTCTAGACATAATAATATATGAAACATAAATCAAAATATTGAACTTTGAACTATATATAAAAAGTGTCACGAATTCAGTGATTAAAACCTAAAAAATAAAGCTTTCGATTTAATTGATTTGGTCAATGCATAAACTACTTTGTTAAAGTTGTGGGAACTAATAATTTAGTTTAAAATGGCAGTAATAATTTCCTTTAATTTAACCAGTCAAACTTTTCTCCCAGCAGAAAAGAACAATAACTTAAAATTAATTAATTATACATGTGCATATAATTTGAGTTTGAAAAAAAGGTATAATATTAAAATATAATTAAAGTGAATAAAGAATGAACCCTGTAAAGTAACTGGAATCTTCGTTTTTGTCAGCAATAATGACTCAAATTTAGATTTAATTTTTTTTCCAGCTTAAAAGTGACCTTCATTAGGTATAATTTTTTGGAAACTTTCACGTATAGCCACTTAAAAATAATTAATTACTCTCCATAGCTATAGTTTGATAATTACAATTTGTAGCTACATGTTATATGGAGGAGAGAGGCGAGCGAGACTGAGAGAGAGGAGAGAGGCGAGCGAGACTGGGAGAGAGAGGAGAGAGGCGAGCGAGACTGGAAGAGAGAGGAGAGAGGCGAGAGAGAGGGGGAAAAGAGTGGGAGAAAGGTGAATTGTATATATATATTGGTTAGATAATTGTATATTATACATATGTAATTGTATATATGGCAAGAGAGATTGGGAGAGGGAGGAGAGAGGCGAGCGAGGGAGGAGAGAGGGCAGAGAGTGGGAGAGAGGTGAATTGTATATGTATATAGGCTAAATAATTATACATATTTATTTGTATATCATGGCGAATTATACATAACAAACATGACTAATTATACAAACGCGAAGTCAGCCACGTAATTAATGTATAATATTAGTCGCGAGTGGTAATTATAGAAAACTATAGCTATGATGAGTAATTAAATAGTATAAATTTACTTATCCACGTAATTTTCCCATAATTTTAAGTAAACTACTTTATATTAGTGCTAATCAAATAAATTACTACATATTTTGACTTATTCATTATGCATGTGTACACTAATCTAACCTTAACTCATGAATTAGAAAACATTTACTATTCAATATTCATTACTTTTTTCATCTCAAATTATATATTTGTCGTAATAATTTAAAATATTATTTTAAATTATTTATTGTTATAGAAATTCAAAGATAAAATTATTTCATTTTACCTTTAATAGTAATTATTTCTTTAACTCTGGGAACACCTTAATTATGTGTGATATTATTGTTGTTCAAATATCTAATGAAGGAAAAATATTAATTATTCCTATCAGCTTTACTATTTTGACCTTTGTTTATATTAAAAATATTTTTCCTCATATTATTTGATCAGTTACAAAATTAGAATATAATTAATTTAATATTCTCCCTGCATATACAAACTATCATATAATTTAACCAGAAAGATGTTGATAACACAATTCGAATAATTGAGATTATAATAACGCAAAATTCAGTAATCAGTTCGACTCTTTCGTCAATTTTTTTCCACCTGACGTCTATAGTCTATATTGAAGTGATGTATTATAAGGCTCGTTCAAGATAACGCTTCTAACATGAGTTTTTCCATGATCATATTTCGAATCCAAAACCTCTGTTAAGAATGAATCAATTCCATCAATGTATCGCAACCGATATTGATTTTCGTTTACCAAGTTATGAAAAGAAATAATTAAAAAATTAGAAATGCTGACAAAAGAAAAAATAACTTTTGTTGTATCCTTTTCACCAAATGACTCAAGATCTTTTCTTTGTAAAATAAAATAAGTAGTACCTAAATATCACCTAAATTAAAGGACCACTTGTTCCTACCTATATAAAACTACATTGTTATATACTTTCTTCCTTTTCATACTATTGGACCGATGTTGATTTGATACTCTCTTAAAAAAACTTTTATTTAATTGTTAAAGAATTAATATACTTTTTAAAATAGCTCTAAATTAGAGGTGCATTTACTATAACGCACATGATAAAAATGAAAGAACGTAATATTTGATATATTAGAAATCGACCAATCATAAACGTTGTGGATCCTATCTCCAAACATCTCAAAATAAAAACGAAAAATGCCAAAACGATAATGTGAAATAGGATAAATTATTTGATGTGACTAGTGTATTCGATTTTGATTTCACCATTTAACTCGTGTTATTTGTAATTACTATTTTTTTTTTGTATGTGTGTGCTTCAGATATAACTCTAAACACATAGAGTTTAAAATAAATCGAGGTGTGTTTCAATAAACATTTGATAATGGTTTAGCTAACAAGCTCACACACCTGATACTTCATGTATGTAACTCAAAAACGTGTTTTTAGTCTTGCCACAATGAAATTATTTATCCATGTGGAGTGCCACTCACCACAATTTTTTGTTTGAAAAACATAAAGTGTAATACACATCATCAAATATTAATCGTGATTGTTTCGATAAAGTGATAGTAAAAATGATACTGTTGATTATTAAAATATGAATCTCGAAAATCAAAACATTTCTTATGTGTTTTTGACCCTCGACTCTAAATTATAATACAATATCTTATGAATCCTGACGAATCTTCACACGTTGATCCATACCACCATTAAGGCACTACACAAGCAAGATAGATTTTAAAACTATTCAATAATGCAACCTTATTATAACTTTAGATCATATTTTACCCATTAGAATAAGAGGATACATACAATATACAATAAATATACGTTATCCAATCAATACCATAAATACTATTTCAAATACAAGTCCCACAAATAATATTCTACATTAACAGTCTGTTTTTTAATTCCGACACATAGCTAATCTAGTACAATAAATATACGTTATCCAATCAATACCGTAAACACTATTTCAAATACAAGTTCCACAAATAATATTTTACGTTAATTGTCTGTTTTTCAATTTCAACTCACTTTATCTATACTTCGTTCGTGTTTAATAGATTTTAGTTTTTCGAATGTGAAGTGGACAAAAGTAATAAGCATAGGGTCCAAATATTGTCTGATTGTCCTAATGTTCTTTGGTCAATTGCTACAAGAAGTACTACATTTAATACTAAAATTATGTCTACTTTCTTTTTCTTGTCCAACTAATTTTCAAAAACATTCAAATTGACTAGAGACACACATATTTGATGGTACAATAAGAAGAGAGTAATATATTTTGAATGATTTATAAAACCAAGGGAGTCAACCAGTAATAATTTTGGAATTATTTCAATTGTCCCAACTTTTATAAGGCCAAGAGACAATATTTGCAGAAAAAAAGGGGCCAAATAAAGTGACCATGGCTCATGTTCCTTTTTCCCCATTCTTTGACTTGCACTTTATATACCAAAATCTCCTACTTACTTTTTATTTTTGTTCTTGAAAATTCTAGTTATATTTCCTCATATGGACAAATTTTAATGAAAAAATATGGTTTAGGGCTATCACTTTTGTATGATATGATAAAAAAAGAAGGAGAAGTATTGAAAATATCTCTAAATTTAAATGCTATATTATTGATATTTTGACAATCATAAAAATATATATTTACTTAGTCAATTTAAATACATTTATAATCTTACAATATGAGTGAAATATAATTTTAAATTTTTGCCAAGTTTAGGAATACTTTCAACATGTACATTTTTTTAGGCTTTCTGTTAAGAGTTTTATGCTCTTACAAGAATTTGAGACTACTTGTTATGTCATGTTGTTTTATTGGGTCTAAGTTTAATTAGTCAAGTAAAAAATGTGTTTTTAATGTTATTCATAATTTAGGGACGAAACTGATAAATAGCACCAAATATACAGCACAGGTAGTAACCTTGTCCTATTATTATTATATATATATATATATTTTGAGTTTCTCGTTTGGTGTCTGGAGCTCTCACTGAATCCGCATCACACACTGTAGGCTTATTCGGAGGTGCTCTTTCAACAACAACAAAAAAATGCATACCTAAAGTTTGATCTCGAGATTTCTAATTAAGGACAAATCAATTCTATTACTATACCACATATGTGGAGCTACAACCAATGATGGGTGTGCAAGTGAAAATTCTTTCGCCGAAAAATTATACCGTATATATAGGTCAAATTACTGATATTGTTAATATATACATATGTTTGCACACACTTGACATGATTAGAGCCCCTGGCTCAGTGGTAAAGAGCGAGTTAGAAGTTTGGATGTCCGAGTCGAAGGTTTGATTCTTTGCGACCTTATGTTTTTAATTAGTGATCAAAACTCACTAAAATTTTACACACTCTTCATAAAATGTCTAACTCCGCCATTGTTATACACGAATCTATGTTGGTCGACCACATGTACTCAATCCTAGTTTCACATTCATTAAAAAAAAAAAAAAAGACAAGTTCAAAACCAAAAAGATCAAAAGAAAGATTATAAAAAAATAATAATTGAAAAGTCAAGAAACTGAAACTTTGAATTGCCAGCTAAACAAGTTTGACTAACTTCTAAAATTAGATTAATGTAACTATCAGCAATCAGACCCAATGAAAGAGTCCTATAATGTATGAAAATACTAAATTTAAACTTGAAAAATGAATAATGTTACAATATAGACTATGCAAAAATTAGCATATATAGTTTTCTTACAATTTTAAAAAACCGAACTAAGATCCCATCATTAATGCGTTTATGGATATATTTGTTTATATTTGGTTAAAGCTAATACATTTTTATTAAATGCTAGTATGCTACTTCTTCTATTTTAAATTTAAAATAAAGAGAGAAGTATTAAAAAACACAATTAAAATTAACATAAATTTTTAGTTTTATTCTTAAACTATATATTCACAATTTTAAAAATATATTTTATTTGACTAATTAACTTAGGTACACTCCGATCTGTCACATGACATATCAAGCGTTCTCAAATTTGTGTAGAAGCATGATACTCTTAATAAAAAATTGATAGAAGTGCGGAAACCAGTTCTAAACTTGACGAGAATTTAGGGGTGTATTTAGCATGTGTTACAAGATCGGGTGTATTTAAGTTCAGTTAATCAAATAAATGAGTGTTTTTAAGATTATCAATAGTTTAAAAATAAATCATTTATGTTAAATTTAGAAGGGTTTTCACTAAATTTTTGACTGTAACACATACCTTAAGAAATTAAGTCAATGACATTAATTAAAGGTAATTTGTCAAAATTATTCTTTTGCTTTTGCCCAAATTTTACTTAAAACAAGAGAATTTTGCTTAACACATACCTTAAGAAAGTTAATTTGAAAGTTAATTTCGTTTTTGTTTATCTATTACTCCTTTATCAATTGGATTAATTAATTTGTTTTATTAAGATTTTTGATGACCACTTTGATACTTTTTATTGGTGGTGATTAATTAATTTTTTTTTTTTAAACAAAAGAATTTGCATGACAGAGAGCATGTTTGTCTTTGTCCTTACAAAACTCGTCAATGCCTTGTAATTAGTGGACAACAAATGATGTATACTTATCCCTAATTTGTTGAATTATTTTGGCCAATCACTTTGTGCCATTCAAAATCATCAACCTACAAAGGTTTAATGTGATGTTATTTCTTAAATAGTAAGGTTTAAGATAGGTTCATTTTTCTTTTTACATATTTAATATAGTTATTTGATATTCAATACTCCGTTATGTGACTAACTTATATAAATTTAAATTTTTTAATTAAAAGTAGATTCGAGTTGATCTAATCATCGGATATTTTTGAAAGTGATGTTTCTATTAAGTACTCTACTATGACTTGAAGTGTTCAACCAAAGGGTCTATGGGGTCTTGGAACAAGTCCCAAGAAACTTCTGTTTTTGGATTCTTACAAATATATCATCTCAACACAAAGGGTAATAATGGGTTGGTAGAAGACTTGAAAACAATAGTCCAAAACAAGAAATTAATTTTCTATTCCATACAAGAAGAGAAAAAAGGTTTTTTTTGGGGGGAATTTGTACTTTTAAAGTTCCTTATTTACCAGGGGAAGTACCTTTCATGAGTTTTTAATGTCCTTCACTTTCAAATCAAAGCTTAAAATTTAAATTATGTATTAAAAAGAAAAAAAAGAAAATGTTCAAATAGACCATCGAATTTTGAGAAAAAAACTCATTTATATCATCTCTTAAACTTGGCTCATCTTTGCTATTATGTTCGAAAAATTGGTCATTCATGCTATTATTTGTTAATTTACATAATATAGATGAGTCAAACTGTAAACGAACAACATAGTACATAGATAAGCATTTTTCTCACAGTGTAATGACATATTTGAGTCTTCCATAAAAAAAATTCTTGAAATTGGAATTCTTTTGGGGCATTTAGAACTACAACCCCTTCATGTGTTGTATATCTTTATTTTTTTAAATTTTTTTCTTACTCAATGTCTCATGATATTGATATTGGAACTTAACTAATTCAAATTCATGTCGTATAAAGAAAATTGTATTCATCCAACCACAACTTTCTGTTGTTTACTTTTCAATTCTACTTTCCATATGGGCAATTTTTGTTGTTAGAATAATGAAGAGATCTCCCACAGAAACTTGGTGAAGATTCTTGGTTAGACAACAGTTGTATTAACACATTTTATATAATTTTATTTATATCTTATACTTAGTTTTGCTTCCTTCTGTGTGTTTTCTCCTTTAATACTTTCTCATTCCCATTAAAAATTCAAACTTGAATTTTAGAAATATATAAAAGTTCTACAAAATTATATATTAATTTAGCCAAAACAACATGTTTATGTAATATTATTTCGAGTAAGTATCTTAAAAGATCATTCAAGTTTGTGAATTTATTACAAAAAATCACTCAACTTTATTTTGTATCAATTAAGTCACTCAACTTATGGATTTTCTTTTATAAAATCACTCAACTTAAACTATTTTTCTAGAAAATCCTTATAACCAAAAAGTAAAAGAAATAATTACACAAACCACCCATCAAGTTTAGTTTTGTAATACTTATTTTCATTAATATTTAATATATTATGCTTAACTCTCTTATTTTATTTTCTTTAACAAATATTTTCTTAAGCTAATTATTATTATTATTAACATAAAAATTTATGATTTAATTAAATTTCAATTTATCATATATTTATTTTATTTAATTGATTCTATAGCATTTTTATATTAAATTTCTCAAAAAAATCATTATAACCCTAAAAAAAGTCGGTACTTTTTCTGCTTGAGTTACACTCAATTTGTGTGATTCCATGCTATCATATAGTGAATACCGAATACCATGTCATAATCTGCCAATTAGGGGAAATTGGAAAAGTAATTATGCTAAAACAGTTATACTTATATTCAAGCCATATGTGATATATACTCATTTATTTAAAGTTAAGTACCGGCCTCCCTCACAAGTCTATTCTTAATACATCTGCTCTATGTCATTCATCAACTAAAGAGAAACATTGAACACATAGAAACACTTCTTTTTCTGTTCTCTACATGTACCATATTTGTAATTTAGTTAGATGATTTTATTATTATTTTGCTTCCGTGGGTATCAATGTTCCAGTAAGGACATATTAAACAAATTTTTGAATGGGTTTTCAAATTATCTTATCATAAGTAAATATTATTTTTAGTTTTATTTGAGTGACACTTCAAATTTTAATTAAGCCATATAGAAAATTGAATCAATTTCTCAACAAAAAAAAACTCACATCTACCTACCTACCTACATAATGCTTTTTTTTTTTTGAGAAATAGAATAAAAAAATGTTATAAAATTAATTTAATTAAATAATATATGATAAAGGGCAATTTAATTAAATCATAAATCCTTATGTTAAAATAATTAGGTTAAGAAAATATTTATTAAAAAAATAAAAATAAGAGAGTTAAGCATGATATTATAAACTACATTGGAAAGAAGTATTACAAAAATTAAACTTGAAGGGTGGTTTGTGCAATTATATTTTTTATTTTTTGATTATAATGATTTCCTAGAAAAATAGTTTAAGTTGAGTGATTTTATAAAAAAAAATCCATAAGTTAAGTGACTTTATTGATACAAAACACAGTTAAATAATTTTTTCAAATAATTTCTCTTAATTGAGTGACCTTTTGAGATATTTACTCAATTATTTCCATATTACTAGAAATTTAGTAGAATAAAGTAAAGAGCCCAAAATCTTCTTTTTAGCAGATTTAATGGGCTAAAATCTTTTAGTTTAATTATGGGTCAGGTGGAAATGACAGTGTACTATTACTATTTTTGAGAGAACTCAAAAAGTAGAAAGCAGAAATTCATTTCCAATACCTACTTACTTTTCCCATGCACCAATATAATCCCAATGGGTATAAGAGTGTTGACACAAAATAAAATTCAAAGCAAGCATTCATGTATGTATTTTGGGTTTGAATTCTTTGAAACAAAGTCGCATTTGGTAGGAAATGATTTACCTTTAAAATGAAACTTTCTAATGTATATTTGGATTAGTCGAACAACAAAATAAATATCGAAAACCGTGTGAAGATGAAACACTGAAATATCTAGAGTTACTCGGTATTTATATTGGTGCAGATAGTAGGTGTTGCGTGATATTAGTCGACACGAATATAAAGTGATGTGAATACCCTGATTATTAAAATCAAATTTTAAAAAATAAAACATAGGAGTTCTTAATTGATGACCTTGGACTGAATGTTGGCCTCTAAGGCCCAAACTAAAAGTAAGCCTAAGCCCTAAGAGTTTGGCCCAAATTCCCTATATGTCCAAAGTGGAATATTTAAGAAAAATTGAAGATTGTGGTGTCGTAGTGGGACTGCTCTATCCTTAACTAGAGATTTCTATTTCAAATCCCGAGTATGAAATCTTACAAGAAGCATCATGGATTATAGTATATCATTTTAAAAATGTTTTATACATAGTCGGCTCTCACATGAAACTAAAAAAAGGTCTAAATTCATAATTTTTTCCTGTGTAACATCCTACGTTGGAACAAGTTAATACTACTATTATGTCTCCAGGTTCCCCACAGAGAGAAATTTTTGTCACTAAGCATAGGAGACCTTTAATCAGGTATATGCAAATTCAAAAAGAATTAGAGCAATACGTTTCTATCGAAATGTATAATCACAATAAATTAGAGTTGAAAAGAAAATAAATAAATATTCAAGTTGAGGCTCATAAATCTCAATATGCACAATATCTAAAATGCAACGAGCAACAATTTCACGAGAAACAAAACTACCAGAGGAGTACTTAGTCATGATCGTTGAAGCTAATCAATCTGTAGTCTAGTCTCGGAAAACATGATCCTCGAAGATCATTTCTGAATTGGTGGATCTTGAGAAATAAAACTTGTCAAACAATCCACAGAAAAAACTGCCCCAACAGTTTGTTGAACATTTCTTACATATCTTGCACATTCTGCTCTTTGATATGACAATAAACTTCTTCAAACTCGTTGCATTCTTACACAGAAGTTGTAAAAGTTTAACAAGTCTGCGAAAGCCACATTTTCTTTTTTGCCTGTTTAAACACACCTGGATGGAGTTGACAATCGTAATAGTCTTGAGGTTGGGAAACACAATGCTTGAAGTCCAACTTTGCAGATCGGTATTGTTTTCCTCAAAGTCGCAAAAGTAGTTATCAAGCTGGAAACAAAGACACTAATCAGGACGAACCAAATGCAAGTCAACCTTATGGAAATTTGATTATTTCATAGTATTAGAGTCATGTACTAACCAACTAATCATAACACACTTGAAAAATGATAATACTGATTGTTCCTATCAATGGCATAGGGTAACCAAAGTAAAAGAGTTATAGCGCAAAATTCATCTTCTTTCAGAGAACACATGCCACAAAGAAAGCAACAAGATATTCATACCGAAGTGTATCTTTACAATGACAAAAGCAACACTTCTCATTGATAATTAAAGATATGTTTTGCATTCTCCTTTAGAAACAACTAGCTAAGAAGGAGAGGGATGGGGACGGAGGGAGGCGTTAAAATCATCAATGAAAAGATATAAAAAAACAAGAAAGAGTATCAGAAAGTTACGGGATTTTCTGTCAGGTATATGTTTAGAGTCTCCACATGAGGAAAGGCTCCCAAAATTCCAGCTACTCCATTCAAATCAAAGTTTTCTATACACAATTCTAGTGTTAGATATTTGCATTTCAACTCTGGAACCAGCAATCCATTGAACTGCAACATGCACGGGACCTGATGCAGTAATCTCAGTGAAATAAGTAAAGAATGGAGAAAACAACAACAAACAAAAAGAAAAAAGTATAATCTTGTGACAAAATCTAACTGTCTAAACACTCTAAAGCAACATCAATGTAAGCAAATACTCGTTTATAGATAGATCTTTTATATACCTAATTTTGAAATGAAATGCGACAAAAGAATTGTATAAAGACACAACTATCGGTTCTCAATTGTAAAATGTTTACACTCTGCAATTACAGCAGAAATCAAGATACATTTTTAGAAAGATAAGGTAATTTCAATAACTTGACAGCACCAAATGTGTTATCTACATCATAGCTATGCAGCGCACTAATGAGGTTTAATATTTAATCTAATATCATTTAAATTGTCAAGTTTATACCAACCATTCAAAAAATACAAACAGTTATATGTAAGGAGTTAAAAATTAACCTCTGTGAACCAAGATCCAATCGTTAGCTCAGTTGCACAACTCAACTTTTGAAGATAATCTTGGGCGAGAACGCTAAAACTTTGATGATACTCATGACAACTGAAGTCATCAACATTAATAAACTCCTCACGTTCATGTTGGATGTGTTTGATACATGAAATGTAGAAAGTAACCTTAGCATTAACCAACGAGGACACGTCAACAAGCCTACACTGAAGATCCCCAAAATCTCCTGAAATTTCCAAATGCTCAAGATACGGGGCATAAATCTCCAAGGTTCGATCACTGATATCATGAGGCAACCTATGATTTTTCAAATTCAGTCTCTTCAATTTTGAAGAATCAATTTCTAGTCGACCAAAACCCCCAACATCATCTAATTCCATTCTTTCCAATGCAGGACAACCTGATAGTAACTTCAAAATTTCATCATCTTTTAACATCACACTCTCCAGCTTTAAGCTCTTTAGAAACTTCCAGTCTATAACCATATCATTAAAGCAACACTGTTTCAGATATAATGTTATCAATGACGAACAGTTGCAAAAAGATTCAGGCAATACACAATCATGTGTGTTAGAGGAGAAGAATACAGAGGCATGTTTCACATCCTTTTCAACAGCAAAACTAAGCCATTGTTTAATTTGAGAGGTATAGTTAAAAAGTTGTGTGGCGTCGAGTTCAAATTTTGTTATTTTGGAAGAAACGAAACGATCTATTATATGGTTAACAAAGGATACAAACTTTTCAATTGAATTCTCATCTGTGGGTTCATGAAAAACTCTGTATGATTTATGAGTGAAAATTAAGTTATAAACAAAAGTCCAAAGAAAGTGCCATCTTTTAGATACCAGGCATGTTGTGAATGCATCCTTTGTGGGCAAAAGAGAGAGAATATGAACAAGGAGTTCGTCTGGCAATTGACTGATCCGATCTAGGGTTTCGATTTCGGCAACACTCAATTTTTCTCTCTTCAACAATGGCAATTGACTAATACAACCAAGAGTATCAACTTCGGCCACACTCAATTTTTCTCTGTTCAACCATGGAGGTTTCATCAGGTTGCTACTGCCGCTATCTTCGCTGCCGCCCATATCGCCTCACCGTCGCCTCCGCCTGGTTTTGGTTTATGTATTAGGAGAAAATTAAGGGAAAGGTGTCAAATAAGTCTCGTTTTTATTTTTGGTGTTTTTATTTTTGGTGACGGATTGACCAAGAGCTGATCAAATCCTCTTTAAAATATAATTAAGTAAATATGGGATCAATTTAATATTTTTTAAATTTTCTAATCTTTTATAAAATACAAAAAGAATACACTTTTATAATTCAAACCAAATCATTTAAAAAGAATAATCTTTTCATCTTCCCTCCTCTCTTCTCTCTCTTCTTTTCTTCCTCTCTTGGGGAATTGTTCTTCTTCCTTAGAAATTCGGAAATTCGTCGTTACTCTTCCTTTCCATTCGTTACTCTTCCTCTTCAGTCCTCCATTACTCTCTCATCTTTCTGAACTGTAATCGTGTTCGACTAGAAATGAGTAAGTTATTTTTTGAAATATTTTATAATTTTTGAAGTTTTTTTTTTGGATTAATGAACAATAAAACGTTATGTAGATGTAAAAATTTAATAATCGACTTAATGGTGTGTATTATTTATTATTTTTGAAAGAAAATCAGTCAACTCAAAAAATCCTTATTTTGAGGAAATGTATATGTATTGTCATCATTTAGTGAAAAATCATTTTTTGTTGATGTTGTTGTTCTTTTTGTGGTCGTTTTATTGATATGATTTTAAAAATATAGTGTTGTTCATGCGTCCAAAATATATTTCATTTGTTGAAATATTTAGCGTATGTTGTAACATTTTAGTGATATGTTGGTGCATATTCAAACAGTTATTATATGTTGTAACATCTCACTTTATGACAATAAAATGGTCATCTATTGCCACATAAGATTCAAATGTTGCAATAATTTATACATTTGTGTCAACATATGATTCATCTGTTGCTACATAAGATCTATATGTTGCGACAGAAACTTTATGTGTTGCAACATCAGGTACATATGTGGCAACATAATGTTAATTTATGGCTAACAGACTATCCATCTGTTGCAACATACTACTATTATTATTTTATAATAATATATTTTTTTATTTACATTGTAGATGAAATGATACAAGAAGCTTCATCCATGACAACAACTCAGTCTACATGTGCCCCAACAGAAAGGATATATGTGGCAACATATGTCACATAAAGAAGATATGTGGCAACATATGTCACAGAAAGAAGATATGTGGCAACATATGTAACAGAAAGAAGATATGTGGCAACATATGTCACAGAAAAAAGATATGTGACAATATATGTCATAGAAAAAAGATATGTGGCAACATATATCACAGAAAGGAGATATGTGTCAACATTTCATTGTTACCAATGTGGTGTCTGTGACAACATATATAACATTTGTTGTAAAAAAATTATAAAATTATCTGCATTTACCCAAACAGAAAGGATATGTGTGGCAACATATGTCACACTATGAATTATCAAAAAGAATTAAAAAAATAAAATAAAAAGGTATAAAAAGATCGTTTTGTTTCATATTTCAAATTTAATTTATTTTTACTAATTTTCGTTTTCTTTTCTCTCTTTCCTTTCTCTCGTTCCATTATTTCTTTATAATTCAAATTGTTGTTATGTTTTTCACAACATCAGTGATAATATGTTGCGATTTTCTTCTACAACAAAGCGTTGATGTCCTCATCATTTCTAGTTTATCGTTGATATCTTCTAATATAAAATATAATAGTTATTGATATTAAATCAATACTTTTTAGTGATTTTTATCACTTATTTGTTTGTAGGATGGTTAGGTTGTTATTCCTTTTGAAATATTATCTCAAAAAAGTACATTTTAAGATGTACATTTTGCCACATATAACATGTCTGTTGCAATTTTCTAACAAAACGTGCATATGTTGTCACATATGTCACTTCAAGGTTGACTTAATCGATAATTGTGTCACGACTGGAATCTAGACCTCAGACAAGACCGGCGTCGTTGACCTCTCAGAGGTCGCAGACAAGCCTACTTACGTCATTCTTACTTTACATAGGTTAATTTTAGCGGAAAATTTGAAACTTTTTGTTTCTAAATATTGCTTACTAAACATTTCTAATACATTCGTAATTTGTTCACCATCAACCATATAACATTAAGAGATAATCAAATGAAAGGAATAGTTCAATAAATCTTAATTGTATAATTGCCAAAATGGTCCAATACAAAGTCTGAATCAAAACAGGAAAGAAACGCTAGTGGAACATGCTCCACTAGCTCAACTCTAAAACTAAGCTAGAATGTAAAACAGTAGCATCCTCGAAAGCATGAGGACCTACCAAACTCCGGATGAATGCTGACGTCCGGATAGCTGCAACAATGATCCTGTAGCTCTATCGCCCACCTGTGCCGGCACCTAAAATAGTATAGATGTATAGGATTAGTACACACTTGTACTAAGTATGGGTATATGCAAGCACACACCAAGGACATGCATGAGAAATAATAGCTCTTTCCTAACGACATGATTTTTGGAAGTCAAGTCAGTGGACTTGCCAAATTAAGATTAGGAGGTTCCCAAATTTGGATTAGGAAAGTCAATGAGCTTTCCAAATTTGGATTAGGAAAGTCAGTGATCTTTTTAGATTTGGAATAGGAAGCTTATGCCATGAGAATAACATGCATCATCATACTTTTCACATTTGCAAATAGCACATAACATTTACACGTAGCACATATCATATAGCTTACAACACACTTTGTATGTAGCACATAACTCCTTTAATATCATTCATTCATATGCCATGAGACCTCGGAATCATGGACTTAACATTAAGACATCCCAGAAATGAGGGCTCAATAGATGGGACCTCAACTAGAGAGTCTTCATTAGCAAACACAGAGTCTGCTTCGTTCATTCATACGTACTCCATTTCATTTCGTTCATAGGCCAGTGTAAAGACCATCTATACCTAGGATGTAGTTTAAGACTTTCATTAGGTTCGTTGTGCAATGACCAAGAATGACCTAATGTCATTACTTGAATCTAACTCACCTTTTGATTATCCTATTCTAACACCTTTGGTATCATTCATTTCATTATGTGCTTCATTTGAGGCTGGCCTCATTCATTCATTGGGAACTTTAACTTTAACCGACATAGATCATGTGAGCATCATGAAATCCAGTGTCTCCCCCACACCGAAAAGAGGTGGAATCACCGGCCAAGGTGACTCAAAACATGCTAGCGTACATGGGAATTTAACCCCGCCAGATCCCTATATTGGCAGTATAAGTTCGAAGACCAGGATATATAAGGAGACCCATACCCGGCAAGCCGGACAGTCTCATCTCATGAGAGTTACGTGAACCTCCGCCCTTCCCGAAAGAAGGCATCACCGCTCATAGCTAGTCTATCGGTGCTCAGTATAAAGTTCCATTACATTCAATTGATACTTCATGGAAGCTGGCTTCTAGTATGAGGACATCATAGCTCAATAGATGATTTCTCATCTCATCATTAGTATTAAGTGTGTTAATCTCAATACTTTTATTAGAGTGTTCATAGAGACTGGTCTCTTCATTAACTTTACACTCTCATAGGTGAGTACGTTTTGGTAACAATTACTTAGGCTCATTTGAGATTGTTCTCATCTTTTACATTAGCCTCATATCATGTTGTCACCATTTTCATTAACATTAGCACAATTGCTCTTCATAATTACTCACCCCATTTTACGTGAAAGTTCATTTCATCATATGCCATGTACTTGGCCATTTGCATATTTCACACTCTTACTTAACCCTTCTAGGGTTTCTTCGTTTCTTTATATACATCTTAGGTTCACTTATTTTTAAGCGTATGCTAGACTTATGGGTCTATACATACAAGCCATGAGGCTTCATTCATAGTTCGTTAAGTGACTCATATCTTCCTAAGATTATGTAGTACAAGACTTATATATCTTGTATATATGCCAAGATCTCAATTTCGATCTAAGTAGGTGGCATTATTCTTGAACATTTAATTCACGTATGACTTATGTATCAATACGGAAAATTGGGCAAGGGAACCCAAGTTCGAATCCCTTGGACAATACTTACATTTTTCCTTGACTTTATTTTTAGTCTTCATGATATTGGGACCCTAGGTCGAACCCCAACATCAACATTTCTTTTTAGTTCCTTTTCTCTAGAACTTCTCTCCTTTGGCCGAGGGGTTGCGGGTTCGAACCCCCACAACTCCCTCTTATTTTCCCATTTATTTTCCTTGTCCATTTCGGCTTAACCAGGAGGTTGTGGGATCAAACCCCCACAGCCTCTCTTTATTTATTTTTTCTTTATTTCGCTTGGGACTCATAGGTTGTGGGTTCGAACCCCCACAGCCTCCTTATTTTCATTTTCATTTAAAAGTTAACTACTTAAGCGTTGGCAGTGAGGTTGTGGGATCGAGCCCCCACAACCTCACTTTATTTTCTTTTTAATTTCTCTCTTTGTCTCTTCCTTCACCCAAGAGGTGGTGGGTTCGATTCCCACTCCTCCCATTATTTTTATTAATTTAAAATTCCCCTCTTACTCTCTTGTTTGGCCGAGAGGTTGTGGATTCGAATCCCACACCTCTTTTTTTTTTTCCAGCTTTCATGTAGTGAGGTCTTGGGTTCAATCCCCACTGACCTCACATATTTTAAATATATTTTTAAACCTCTCAACCTTAAGTATTCTGGCCGAAAATTCCATTACCAAGTGCTGGAAATTTTATTAAATTTTCTAGCCTTTATTTAACAACATTCATACGTTCGTTTTGAGGTACTTTCACGATTCGTTTAACACATTCTTAGGTGTAGATTCATTGTTGTTTTAGCTTAGATTTTTCCACTTATGATCAGCCATCTTACACTTTATTTAACATCACAATTTACACACCTTATGCACAATAATTTCCACTACAAACAAGCCATTTTAAGACTTCAAACGGAGAACAACAACAAACATTTTACACATTGCACCACATCATTTTCGATTGACATCATTGAACATGCTTACTATTTCCAAACATAAAATCACAAGGAACATCATATTTCACACTTACGTACCAGCAATCATACCAACAACATGATTTCTAAACTAATTTAGATTGAAATCGGAAGGAGACTAGAGAGGAGTTCAACATTCAAGGGACAGCCCTAGTTTCATATATCGACTTTTGTAGAAAGAAATTCCTCTTGGAGAAGGATTCCAAGAGAGAAACTCATACCTTGTTGTAGCTTTACACACCTTTCAAGTGCTGCCAAACTCTTCCCCTAAACCTTCAACACAAACCCGTCGAGAGATGATGCAAAGTTTTCCTTTTTTAAGTTAGCTTGCTTGCTTGTATATTTTTTTTTGTAAGTTCTTTGAGTGTAGAGAACTTTTGATTGCTTTCTAATGTTTTATCTTCTGTTTTTTCAGCCAAGAAAAATAATTTGGATGAGAGAGAGAGAGAGATTTAGGCT